>JAMZEH010000035.1:3852500-4440000 GCA_024699665.1 Ostrea denselamellosa | reverse complement strand
AGGGACATGACAGTGCTGTATTAAGGGTGACATTTATCAATAGAGGCATGCAGCTCATCTCATGGTGAGTATGAGAACAAGCAACTGATGAGATCTTAACTTCTAGAGCCAGTGATAATTGACTCGCTAATGTTGAAGGTTACAGTATACACATTATACCTGTACATGTAGATGTTATTCCATGGTACTGTGAACTCATTAGATTTCATTTACATGTATCTCATGGATACTCGTGTCCTACAAACTTCAAACCCCAATGAAATACACAATATGTACACTTTTTTAAGGTACGGAAACTGCACAAAATTACTGTACATCTCTTTGAAACAATAAAATCTCTGCAATCCAGTGGCTCCCATGAAGTTAAATCATTCCTTAGCATTTTTCCTATTGGATGAAATAGTAACACTGTGGGTACCATTTTTTAGGGGGTAGTTTTACATTCAGTGTATTTTTTTTTGTATAGTGGATCAGATGGTCTTGTCAAAGTCTGGGGGATAAAAACCAGCACTTGCATATCTACAATGGATGAACACGAGGACAAAGTCTGGTCCATCACTGTCAACAAAGGGGAGGATCACATAGTAACTGGAGGAGCAGACTCCAGCATTATACTGTGGAAGGTGAATATCCTTTTGTGTCACATGATCAGTATTGAAGTCACATGATTTCCAGTGATATGTCACATGTAGTTTATTTAGACAACATGTAGCACTCTAATAATGTGATAACTTGTAATTTGATTGATAGAAACTACTTTTTTCTGTAAAAATAAGCTGAAAGAAAAGTAACATAATACTGACAGCAGAGGTTTAAATACAGCTGTAGTTACTCCAGACAAGAAAGAAAACTTTTGGGATACATGTATACTGTGTGTGTGTATTATGTACATGTACACTATGTACAATATGTCTGTGGTGTACATGTACACAGTATGTCTGTGGTGTACATGTACACAGTATGTCTGTGGTGTACATGTACACAGTATGTCTGTGGTGTACATGTACACTGTATGTCTGTGGTGTACATGTACACAGTATGTCTGTGGTGTACATGTACACTGTATGTCTGTTGTGTACATGTACACTGTATGTCTGTGGTGTACATGTACACTGTATGTCTGTGGTGTACATGTACACTGTATGTCTGTGGTGTACATGTACACTGTATGTCTGTGGTGTACATGTACACTGTATATCTGTGGTGTACATGTACACTGTATGTCTGTGGTGTACATGTACACTGTATGTCTGTGGTGTACATGTACACTGTATGTCTGTGGTGTACATGTACACAGTATGTCTGTTGTGTACATGTACACTGTGTGTCTGTGGTGTACATGTACACAGTATGTCTGTGGTGTACATGTACACTGTATGTCTGTGGTGTACATGTACACTGTATGTCTGTGGTGTACATGTACACAGTGTGTCTGTGGTGTACATGTACACAGTATGTCTGTTGTGTACATGTACACTGTGTGTCTGTGGTGTACATGTACACTCTATGTCTGTGGTGTACATGTACACTGTATGTCTGTGGTGTACATGTACACTGTATGTCTGTTGTGTACATGTACACTGTATGTCTGTGGTGTACATGTACACAGTGTGTCTGTGGTGTACATGTACACAGTATGTCTGTTGTGTACATGTACACTGTGTGTCTGTGGTGTACATGTACACAGTATGTCTGTGGTGTACATGTACACTGTATGTCTGTGGTGTACATGTACACTGTATGTCTGTGGTGTACATGTACACAGTATGTCTGTGGTGTACATGTACACAGTATGTCTGTGGTGTACATGTACACAGTATGTCTGTGGTGTACATGTACACTGTATGTCTGTGGTGTACATGTACACTGTATGTCTGTGGTGTACATGTACACTGTATGTCTGTGGTGTACATGTACACTGTATATCTGTGGTGTACATGTACACTGTATGTCTGTGGTGTACATGTACACTGTATGTCTGTGGTGTACATGTACACTGTATGTCTGTGGTGTACATGTACACAGTATGTCTGTTGTGTACATGTACACAGTATGTCTGTGGTGTACATGTACACTGTATGTCTGTGGTGTACATGTACACAGTATGTCTGTGGTGTACATGTACACTGTATGTCTGTGGTGTACTGTATGTCTGTGGTGTACATGTACACAGTATGTCTGTTGTGTACATGTACACTGTATGTCTGTTGTGTACATGTACACAGTATGTCTGTGGTGTACATGTACACAGTATGTCTGTTGTGTACATGTACACAGTATGTCTGTTGTGTACATGTACATTGTATGTCTGTTGTGTACATGTACACTGTGTGTCTGATGTGTACATGTACACTGTATGTCTGATGTGTACAAGTACACTGTATGTCTGTTGTGTACATGTACACTGTATGTCTGTACCTAATAGATTGTAATACACATTTTGATGAATTTTTCAGGATGTAACAGGAGAAGAAATACAAAAGAAAGCAACAGAAACAGAAGAGTTCATCCTCAAGTTAGTACCTTACTACTTACTCATTGTCTGTCGTCATTGCTGGAGATTCCTCGGTTGAATTTATTCAATTCTTAGGACACTGAGGGAATGAGATATACTATATTGTTGTCTTGTAGGGAACAAGAGCTCAGTAATTTACTGCAGCAGAAGAAATACTTGAAGGCAATAGGTCTGGCCATCACACTGGAACAACCATTCAGGGTCCTTAACATTATCAAAGGTAAGGAGGGAATCAGACCACAGTACCTGTAGTAATCTAAAGGACGAGTAATACATAAAAGTTCTAGCCAGCTAGAGGTTCACCGTGAGAACAGATACATGACAGGTAAAAGTTCTAGCCAGCTAGAGGTTCACCGTGAGAACAGATACATGACAGGTAAAAGTTCTAGCCAGCTAGAGGTTCACCGTGAAAACAGATACACAACAGGTAAAAGTTCTAGCCAGCTAGAGGTTCACCGTGAGAACAGATACACGACAGGTAAAAGTTCTAGCCAGCTAGAGGTTCACCGTGAAAACAGATACACGACAGGTAAAAGTTCTAGCCAGCTAGAGGTTCACCGTGAGAACAGATACACGACAGGTAAAAGTTCTAGCCAGCTAGAGGTTCACCGTGAAAACAGATACACGACAGGTAAAAGTTCTAGCCAGCTAGAGGTTCACCGTGAAAACAGATACACAACAGGTAAAAGTTCTAGCCAGCTAGAGGTTCACGATGAGAACAGGGATCGATTCACTTTTCCAGCTATTTGGGAGTTCATGATGAAGTGCTTTTGACTTGGCACCACATACAATAACAATACACAAGAATTCTATAGGAAGTGAAGTGCTTACTTTAAATATAATTCTTCTAATAGAAGATTGGAGGCATATAAATTTTTAATGTCTGTTCATCCTAAACTTTAACCTGCTCCAAACTTTTGAATGGTTAGTTATTTTTGTCATATTCTATATCTGCATACCTTTCCTTTGGTTTCAAAGTGTTTAACCGTGTGTCCTTGACCTTAGAGTTTGACCTATATGTAAGAAAAATTATCATGGCAATGCCTCTTGAAATATGTAAGGTAGGGTTTTCATACTTTGTATCAATGTATAGATTCTTAGGACACGACCTTTCATTTGATACCATGATCTTTGATCTTGTGACCTTGACCTTAGAGTTTGACTTAAATTTCAAAACTGTAATCATAATGTTAACCTTCCTTATAAAATTTAAATGGGGAGTGGTATGACTGTCATATATCATGTATACATTCCTTGAGATGAGGCATTTTCATCTTGTGACCTTTACCTTGGAGTATGTCTTTTTTGTCACCAGGGGCATAGTATTTCACACATCTTCTTTTCGTAGAAATTTTATACAGTCCAGATGGTAAAGCAGAGTTGGAGAAGACGCTGCAGAAACTGAGACTTGATCAAATAGGTAAAGTCAAACAGGAAGTTTGTGTGTAAAACAGGAAGTTTGTGTGTATTTCATAAAGTTCCTAAATCTTCTTGTTTCTCATTTATTGTAAAAAAAGTAAGCTAACATGCTCTTGAAAAAGAGAGATTGTTCTGTACATGAGATACTGTGTGATTTGTTATGTGGGACACGGAATGGATATGTCATCATTCCTGGGCCCCTGTCACATGACCCTTTAATTATCCCTTTACAGTTTGGCACCCAGCAGTAATCTTGTTTAATTGCACAGTAATATAAGTCCTGATTTTTACAATATTAAGTGGATGCTTTGTGCAATTTATTTTTAGACTCAGTGCTGCGTTTTTCCAGTGAATGGAACACCAACAGCAGGCATTGTCACGAGGCACAGTTTGTTCTGAACACTGCGTTAAAGACATACCCTCAGGATGAAATCCTTAAGTTTCCCAACATCAAGTCTACTATGGAGTCTCTCATTCCCTACACAGGTAGAGTTAATCCTCTTCCTTCTGTTTACACTGAGAATTCCAAAACAACAATTACACAAGCATGATGTTACGCTGGTTGTTGTGAACGAATAAAATGACTCGCTGACACAAGGACTGTACTTCAGTGCCCTTATTATTTTAATTTTGAACATTGTCAATTGAATTTCCAAACTACTAGGACTTTTGTCCAGCTGTTGAGTTATTGTATCATACAGTAGTTCATTGTTGTCTGTGTTGTCAGTATTGTTGTGTAGCTCAATTGGTTTTGTTATTTTTTTTTTACAGAGCGTCACTTCCAGAGAATGAATCGACTTCTACAACAAGCCATGTTCCTGGAGTTTACCTGGAGTTGTATGCGGAGGGCCACTGACAGTGCACGGTCAGTATACAAAGCAGGTCATCACACACTCAGAGCACAGTCAGTATACAAAGTAGGTCATCACACACTCTCAGGGTACAGTCAGTATACAAAGTAGGTCATCACACACTCTCAGTCTACAGTGAGTATGCAAAGCAGGTCATCATACACTCAGGGCACAGTCAGTATACAAAGCAGGTCATCACACACTCAGTATACAAAGCAGGTCATCACACACTCTCAGTCTACAGTGAGTATGCAAAGCAGGTCATCACACACTCTCAGTCTACAGTGAGTATGCAAAGCAGGTCATCATACACTCAGGGCACAGTCAGTATACAAAGCAGGTCATCACACACTCTCAGGGTACAGTCAGTATACAAAGTAGGTCATCACACACTCTCAGTCTACAGTGAGTATGCAAAGCAGGTCATCATACACTCAGGGCACAGTCAGTATACAAAGCAGGTCATCACACACTCTCAGGGTACAGTCAGTATACAAAGTAGGTCATCACACACTCTCAGTCTACAGTGAGTATGCAAAGCAGGTCATCATACACTCAGGGCACAGTCAGTATACAAAGCAGGTCATCACACACTCTCAGGGTACAGTCAGTATACAAAGTAGGTCATCACACACTCTCAGTCTACAGTGAGTATGCAAAGCAGGTCATCATACACTCAGGGCACAGTCAGTATACAAAGCAGGTCATCACACACTCTCAGGGTACAGTCAGTATACAAAGTAGGTCATCACACACTCTCAGTCTACAGTGAGTATGCAAAGCAGGTCATCATACACACTTGGTCCATGGCTGGTCCAAGTGACCCTCCTAGATTCTGTACAAAATGGAATAATCAGATATTGAACATACTGAATGAATACAGTATCAAGTGCCATATTGTTGTACCACACTATCCTGTGGATATAAGCACCACTTAATAAAGAACAAACCTGTGACTGTTAATGATAACTTTTTTGGGTTTTTTTAAAGATTAATTTTCTTGGTTTCCATGGACTTCAAATTCCTAAGAAGTATTCAGTGTATAGTTTTATTTATACTACTGTACTTTTCACAAACGTCAAAACAAATTTGTTGAATACATAAGCGATGATCATAAACAAGAGGTTTGATAGGAAAGAGGAATGCCATTAGTACACCTCATTGTATTTTCTTTATGTATTCTGTTATAGATTTTCAATTTAAAATTAGATTAATTTCAGAAAAAATTTTTCTTGTAATAAGTTAGCATAAAAGATAATTCACAAAATGCCATATTAACAAGAAATATATATCGTGTATTTGAATAAAAAAAAACCATATGATAAGGGGAATCACTTCTTTCTTTTTTCAGCTTAGTAAAATATAGAATTGAGTCATTTCCCTTTTCAATATATAAATAAAATTGATCAATGCGGCAGTGTTTTTGACATGATGTGGCAGTGCCTGAGAAACTAATTTTTTTTTTAATTTTTTTTTTTTTTGCCCAAGAGACATTATGAAATGCAGTGCTATTTATATTAAATGTTTGCATTCATTATGCATGTCTGGATATTCATTGTAAAAATGTTTGTATACATTTAATTATTGAAAATAATCATGTTAGTCAATATCTGTTTTGTTTTCAAGAGTGAAATAATAGTCCTTGAACACTATATTAGATGATTTGTGGTATTAATAAAAAATATCTAAGAGGTAACATTTCTCTAAGTGCTACATACTAGGTAAACCAGTCACCCCTCTAAACTGGCCGTTTTATTCTGTCCGAGAGCCCCCCGTGGGGATCCGGGTTGTTAGAATAGATCCTTAGCACCTCTAGCTTGTCGTGAGAGGCGACTAAATGGGGCGGTCCTTCAAATGAGACTGCAAAAACCGAGGTCCCGTGTCACAGCAGGTCTGGCATGTTAAAAATCCCTCCCTGCTCAAAGGCCATAAGCGCCGAGCATAGGCCTAAATTTTGCAGCCCTTCACCGGTAATGGTGACATCTCCACATGAGTGAAAGATTCTCGAGCGGGACGTTAAACAATATATAATCAATCAATCCATCTGTCCAAGAGCTGGCTTGTTCTGAAATGTTTACTGTATACATAATTAATTGTGTTATTCCAGTATAGGGAGGTTTAACAGTATGTGTAAATAGTTGTCCTGTTTAGAGAGGTTTAACTATATGAGTGATTCTCTGTGTTTGTCCTGTACAGAGAGGTTTAACTGTGTATGTGTACCTAATTAACTGTCCTTTAGAGAGAGGTTTCACTGTAAATGTAATTGATAACGGTTGTTCTGCAGATCAGCGGAGGATGTCCACCAAGTCACAATATTAGATGAAGAAGAACATCCCGATATCCAAGAGTCTTCCGACACTGAGAGGGGAGAAACATCATGTTCAGAGAGTGCTAGTGCTGATTCAGATTCTGTGAATCCTGAAGACAAACTGGATAATGATGACTTTTCAGAAAATGAATCGGACCAGCGTGTTTCTGAATCTATGGAAACTGAAAACTCTGAACAGCCCTCTTGTGATTCTAAACAACCTGAATCTGACATTGAGAATGTAAAATCTGATGGAGGGAAACTCTCTGGTACTGCATCATCACATGACACAGATTCTGACGAATCTTCCGAATCTAGTCTGGATGTGCCTGCCAACTCAACCATTCGAATTACAAGGGTAAGACATGTAAATATCTACACGATTATGCACATTCAGACCTCTCTATCTCAAACTCTATGGGAACAAGAAAAATCTTTGAGATATCCAAGTGTTCAAGATATTAAAGTTAAAATGCATAAAGAAAATACACACACACACACACATATATATATGTTGTTTTTCAACCCCCAGGGTGAAAAAGATAATTTCCAAAACCTTATTACATATCTACAGGATGCAACAAATTATCTTCCAAAATATGATTTCAGTACTGCGTAAAGTGTAAAATTTTGGGAACCAGGATATTGTAGAAAAACTCGTATAGTGTGGACTTCCAACTCACCTCGACATATCCATGGTTTTCAAGATATTGATGTTTGAGATACCAAAGCTGAACTGACCGGTCGCGGTAGCTCAGTGGTTAGAGCGTTCGCTTCGTAACCGGGAGGTCGTGAGTTCGAGCCCCGCTCATGCCATGGCCACGTCAAACCTAAGACGAAAAATTGGTAGTGATTGCTCCTTCGCCAAACGCTCGGCATTTAGAAGCAAGAATCACGGGTCTTTCGGATATGACCTTAAAAACGGAGGTCCCGTGTCACGGTAGGCGTTGGCACGTTAAAGAACCCTCACTGCTACGGCCCTGAGCGCTAAGCATAGGTCTAAATTCTTGGTACTTCACCTACAGCTGGTGACGTCTCAATATGAGTGAAAAATTCTCGACGGGACGTAAAACAAACAAAGCTGAACTGTATCTTCATTTCTCTACCAGAATGGCCATGATATGACTGAAAATAATTGTATTGTAAATCATCGCTTTTTTTGACGGATGCTTCACTGGTTAAAGTAAGGTCTTCAAATCAAGTACCAACGGACTACCACTCTTCATATTTTCACTAGCCTTGAATGATACTTACAAGCCCATTTTAAAGAGTATCACCCCACCCCCCGGAGAAAATGCCACACGATGATAAGGGAAATAAATTATGCTGTGTAAATGTTCAATTATAATCTTGTGCTTTGTACTCAGACCACCATAACTATTATATACAGAGTTATTTTTGCTCCATGGTTTTTTCACCCTTGTACATTTGAAAAGTGTTTCATCTCAATTTAAATTCACCCAGACACAGTTGTGTTAACTGAGAGATAATTGTATAATATGAATTTGCCCAGTTTTAAATTTGCTTGCTAACAAGGGTGAAGGGGCAAAAATAAAAAAGGGGGGGGATATTTCCCTGTACACAGTATTAACCCATTTGAAATGTAGCTACCACATACACTTTTCAGGGAAAGGAGAAATTATCCCAACAGCCTGTAGAAACTAACAGGGTGAAAAGATTACAGCAAAGTAACAGTGAGAGTGTGGAACAGAACACACCAACCAAAAAACAACAGATCGTCAAGGTCACTGCAAGAAGGAAAAGGTCAGAGCAGATGAACCGTGATGCAGCAGAACAGTCTATACCTGAAGAGAAACGTGTGAAGAGGTCAGGGCAAGTGAAGCGTGATGCAGAGGAAGAGTTGGTACCTAAAACGGAACTTGTAAAGAGGCCAGTGACAAGACAGAAATTCAGTGTTGACAAATCAAAACCTCTTACAAGGTCAAGGCTACAGAAACAGAAAGGGAGATAACTTTCAATAGATTTTATTAATTAAATGAATTTTAAAAGTTAAGTATTTATTTAAGGAATTGAAAGTTATTTAGTTAAAAAATAAATATAAATTTGGAAAGCCCCTGAGATAATTTCAGGCAGATATTTGCATTTATGATCAAGAAAACTTCTCAAACCTACTATACAGATTTCCAATAGTCTGTTATGCAATGTTACACACTTGATTAACTGTATAAAATTTTTATATGGAATATATGGTTATTAAAGTTGAAATACAAAAGCTTTTATTACTGTTTTGAGACTTGACAAAAGGAGTGATGCCAATTTTGACCTATGCAATACGATATAATCTAACTTGGCATAGTTCACGCTTTATAATCCGCAAAATAGATTACATCGTATAGCATAGATCAAAATTAGCTTCATTCCTTGTATAATTTAATGCAGAAAGTCAAAGCTACTCTGTAAAGTCTTCGTATATTTAAATGGAAAGAAACACTGATAAACAGAAATTACTTGCACTGCTCAAGGATTCGCTTGGCAACATACTAAGAAGTCGTGTCAACCTTGAAGAAAGCCATTTTGGTTCTTCACATAACTGGAACGTGTATTTTATTTATTACATTTGCAAATGAAAGGTGGAGTTTGCGACAAATCTTGATAACACTGGGAAAAAAAAATATATATATATATATATATATACCTTAAAGGCCTTTACCAAAATTGTGAAATCAATGATCCCTGAGTCTGGGGTTCAAACTCGAGGGCAGGGCTATATGAAATGACATGCATTGAAAAATGCAAAATATTTTAAGGACATATGCAACATTTCCCAATAATATATAATTTTTTGTGACATTTTATGAACAATTCATTAATGCATTCCATCTTGTTTCTACAAAAATTCCGGAGGTATGTTACCTGGTTAGTTTTAGAGTTAGCATATTTTGATAGTTCCTGATTATGGTAATTAAAGCTGTAAAGTCAGCTCTTGTATATTACAGCAAGTTGTACAAATGTATGATGCAACAAGAACCATGCCAACATGGCGTAATATGCCCATCGATTTCGATGAAAGAAAACATGTTTGTGGGATTTGTAATTCAGCAGTTAACACTGTCCTTTGTGTGGTTGTCTAATATTACGCTTACACAAATGCAAAGGACAGATTTAGACTGCACAGTATCTACTAGGTGATACTATAACTTTGACCATGAACATTGAGATCCTCCACTTGTCACAAGGTGTACATGTACCAAATTTTATGGTCCTAGCCCCAAACAGTTTGGTCTGTATCCTGCCTGAAAGGTTTCTTATTAAGTGATACTACAACCTTGACATTTGACCTCTGACTTTGAAAAACAATACTGTGGAATCATTATTGTTCGTGGCTCAATGTTTGTGGATTTCGTGGATACCTTTTACCAACGAATCCCCATGAACCAGTTATTCTTTGCAATAGCTTTTATAAGTATAATGTTGAATATTTTCAAAATAAAGTCTTCAAAATTCCATCCCCATGAACTAGTAAATATTTGACTACCCACAAACGCTGGCCCCCACGAACTAGTAAATATTTGGCTACCCACGAACTTCAATGATTCATCAGTACTCATCTTTCACTTGGCAGGAAGAGTATGTGTACCAAGTTCGACAGTCCTTGGCCCAATAGTTCAGTCTGTATCCTGCCTACAATATTTTCCTATTAACTGATACTATGATCTTTGACCTTGAAAAACAATAGGCATCTTTCTTTCATCATGGTGATTAAATGTATCAAGTTGTAATATACTGGAGCTTACGGTTCATGTTGCATTTTGCCTATAAGGTACAGCACGACAGACGAATGGGCGGTCAGTCATAGATGTGTGCATAATACTGAAGGAAGCATGCATGTTTGTAATCAATTTATTTTCTAATGTAATAATCATGGTCTTGGTTTCTGATGTTTCACAATTACATGCTATGTCTGTTAACTTAATTAAAATAACATCATAATTATATGCTGATCATAATCATACTGCAATTGGTGAAAAGTTTGATCATAATCTTATTATTAGAACACTATCTTGAAAGACAAACCAACCAATAAAAAAAAAAAAATGGTGTAAACCTGTGATTCAAAGGTCAATCTAAAAATACTGCACTGTAAATGAGTACATTCTATAGGTGAATACAATATACAATACTTCTCACACCCCTGCGTCCTTATATAAGTTTTGTTCTGTCGCACAGAGTACAATAACATCACCAAAACAAACATGGTTTACAATAAAATGATCCAAACAAGAAAGTAGAAATGCGAGTTCTCTAGATTTTTTTCCCCATTAATTTAAAAACATTAAAAACAGCGCTTTAGAGCGATTATTTTGATCGAATAGGGCGCTATATAAAATGATTATTATTATTATTAATTTAAATCACTCAACATTTCTCATTTTAATCATATATCAAGCATGATAAACTCTGAATATAAAAGTAAAACAAATTTTTAAAACGAATCACAGAACTTGGTCATGGATACATAATTTATCATAAAGCAGTCATTGTCTGAGCCTCATCGCAAAGATTCCGTAACCGTGGTGACAGTTTTTGGTGGGCTGAGCAGTTCATGCCTACCACTCCAGCAAGATCACACATCTGAAATAAAACGGGGAAAAATACAACGCGGAAAAATACAATGCGGAAAAATTCAGTGAACTTGGATGATATGCACAACATGTATGGCTATCAGGATTCGTCCTTATTTTGTTAAGAAATTGAATATTTTCTTATTTACCTGTACCTGTATAGATTTTGTATTATCAGTTAATTTGGTTTGACATATTTTCTTTTGAATATGCCTTTACATATATACTAATTTGGTTTGATAAGAAAGGTATGTAAATCAACGTGACAGATGCAAGGGACACAACAGAACTAGCTTTCCTGATGACTGATAGGAAGAACTGGTGTGGACATGTCGTTGGTCGTCTAAGGACGAATGATTGATTGATTGATTATATATATACTAATTTGGTTTGATAAGAAGTGATATGTAAATCAACACGACTGACCTCCTCATTAGTCTTCATTAGCTGCAGTAAAGCAATCATCAGGTTGTATGCTGAAATCAAATAATACCACATATATTATGATCTTCCATCTCATATACAAGAGGACCATGGGCCACATCACTCACCTGAGTTACCTTGGCCCATATTAAAGATTTTCACTATATATTTGCATGTGAAACTTTGATCCCCTATTGTAACCCTACCCTACCCCCTGGGGCCATGATTTTAACAAACTTGAATCAGCACTATGTCAGAAAGCTGTCATGTAAATTTGAATTTTTCTGGCTTATTGGTTCTTGAGAAGATTTTTAAAGACTTTCTTCCTATATTTTCACATATAAAACTTTAATCCCCTATTGTGACCCCACCCTACCCCTGGAGGCCATGATTAAAAAAAAAAAATTGAATCTGCACTATGTCGGGAAGCTTCAATGTAAATTGAACTTTCCTAGTCCTGTGGTTCTTGAGAACAAGATTTTTAAATGACCCCATCCTATTTTTGAATTTTTGTGATTATCTCCCCTTTGGAGGGAAAATGGCCCTTTTTTGAACAAACCTGAATCCCTTTCACCCATGGATGCTTTTTGCCAAGTTTGATTGAAATTGGCCCAGTGGTTCTGGAGATTTTAAAAATTTCCTATATTTTCACATATAAAACTTTAATCCCCTATTGTGACCCCACCCTACCCCTGGGAGTCATGATTTTAACAAACTTGAATCTGCGCTATATCAGAAAGCTTCCATGTAAATTTGAACTTTACTGACCCAGTGGTTCTTGATTTTTAAAGGGCCATGGATATGATTTGAGCTGAAAATTTCCAAATTTTATTTTTCCATTTTTAATGTTTACAATGCTTTACTAAGCAAAAAATTTGTATGTCAGTTGTTGAGAATTAAATCAAAATAAAATTTGAAAATTTTCAGCTCAAATCTTGTCCATGTGCCTTTGAATGACCCCAACCTATTTTTGTAATTATCTCCCCTTTGAAGGGGACATGGCCTTCAGTTGAACAAACTTGAATCCTCTTCACCCAAGGAAGAGTTGTACCAAGTGTGATTGACAATGGCCAGCTGAAGATTTTCAATATTTGTCAGTATTTTTCCCACTATTTTGCTATTACCTCCCCTTGGAGAAGGGTGTTGCCCTTCATTTGAATAAACTTGAATCCCTTTCACCAAAGGATGCATTTTGCCAAGTTTGATTGAAATTAGCCCTGTGGATCTGGAGAAGAAGACGAAAATGAAAGTTTACAATACCAATGACTACAACACTGACAATGGAAAGTTTTGATCAGAAAAGCTCACTTGAGCCTTTGGCTCAGATGAGCTAAAAATAAACATTCTGATTTATCAGTCTACATGTTTTATCAACAGAGTTCACTGACGTGGTCTAGTTTTCTGTAAGTACACATCATCATTAGAGTGGATCTTTTGGATCTACTACTGCAGTTTGCACAGTAAATTACCGGTTGATTCTGGGAGGTCTTTCTGTAAACATTCCAGGATGGCACTTCCAAGTTCCACCTGAGTATCTTCTGGTAACTATAAATATCAGAATGCAGTGATTTAAATGGGCATAAAGCAAAGTATCTTGATGAATATACAAGTTACAAACATACTGTCTTGGGACATAATAAACCAAATTGTATATATGTATTACAAATGTCTCAACAAACCTATCAAAGAAAATTTCCTATTATTTACAGAGGTGTAGACTGAGGATTTGCTAGTATTTACAGAGATATAGATGGAAAATTTGCTAGTATTTACAGAGGTGTAGATGGAAAATTTGCTAGTATTTACAGAGGTGTAGACTGAGGATTTGCTAGTATTTACAGAGATATAGATGGAAAATTTGCTAGTATTTACAGAGGTGTAGATGGAAAATTTGCTAGTATTTACAGAGGTGTAGACGGAGTATTTGCTAGTATTTACAGAGGTGTAAACGGAGTATTTGCTAGTATTTACAGAGGTGTAGACTGAGGATTTGCTAGTATTTACTGAGGTGTAGACTGAGTATTGCTAGTATTTACAGAGGTGTAGACTGAGGATTTGGTAGTATTTACAGAGGTGTAGACTGAGGATTTGGTAGTATTTACAGAGGTGTAGACGGAGGATTTGGTAGTATTTATAGAGGTGTAGACGGAGTATTTGCTAGTATTTACAGAGGTGTAGATGGAGTATTTGCTAGTATTTACAGAGGTGTAGACGGAGTATTTGCTAGTATTTACAGAGGTGTAGACGGAGGATTTGCTAGTATTTACAGAGGTGTAGATGGAGTATTGCTAGTATTTACAGAGGTGTAGACGGAGTATTTGCTAGTATTTACAGATGTGTAGACGGAGGATTTGCTAGTATTTACAGAGGTGTAGATGGAGTATTGCTAGTATTTACAGAGGTGTAGACGGAGTATTTGCTAGTATTTACAGATGTGTAGACGGAGGATTTGCTAGTATTTACAGAGGTGTAGATGGAGTATTTGCTAGTATTTACAGAGGTGTAGACGGAGGATTTGCTAGTATTTACAGAGGTGTAGACGGAGTATTTGCTAGTATTTACAGAGGTGTAGATGGAGTATTTGCTAGTATTTACAGAGGTGTAGACGGAGTATTTGCTAGTATTTACAGAGGTGTAGACGGAGTATTTGCTAGTATTTACAGAGGTGTAGACAGAGTATTGCTAGTATTTACAGAGGTGTAGACGGAGTATTTGCTAGTATTTACAGATGTGTAGACGGAGGATTTGCTAGTATTTACAGAGGTGTAGACGGAGTATTTGCTAGTATTTACAGAAGTGTAGACGGAGTATTGCTAGTATTTACAGAGGTGTAGACGGAGTATTTGCTAGTATTTACAGAGGTGTAGACGGAGGATTTGCTAGTATTTACAGAGGTGTAGACGCAGTATTTGCTAGTATTTACAGAGGTGTAGACGGAGTATTTGCTAGTATTTATAGAGGTATAGACAGAGGATTTGCTAGTATTTACAGAGGTGTAGACGGAGTATTACCTGGTATCTACAAAGGTTATAAACAAGGGCCGCAGCTTTGCTGTAGACTTCTTGGTTGTCATGGAGAAGGGCTGTTACACACATTTCTGGACATAGTAGTTTGAGATTACTTTGTTCTGCACCCTCGCTGTCTGTCAGAAAGCTGTGTCCCATTTCAGTACTGCTGCAGTTTGTTAACTAGTCAAATATAGATGGATACAGTGTTCAGTATCTGTTAAACATTCATGCACATTTTAAGGACTAGCTTTACAGTGTTGATGTACAGCCACCTACAGGCTACCTTTTATCATGGACTCTGGGGAGGAAACTGATATATATATAAAATGTGGAGGATATATATGTAGAATGATATTTTGATATTGTAAATGTTAATATTTACTAATTTGGTAAAACCCCAAAAAATTTTGCAGTTTTAGTAGAAGGTTAAACTGAAAATAAAGTTCACCACTTGGGTACATGATAACTACATGTACATGATACATCTATGTGTGTGCGCACGTGCGTGTGTGTGTGTGCGCGCATGTTTGTGTGCATACTCAAGATCCATCAGCAGAGCAGGTTTTGGTGGAGAAAGGACCATACAGTGTGAATGATATGATTGAGGCACAATCTGACTATGAATTGCCATAACAATCCATAATGAGTTCATGTAACCTCTTTTTGGATGGTGACACACCTTACCCCCAAGATGCATCAACTGACCACGATTGATATTTGAATATATAGAGTCATGAATTTCCAGGACGTCACAGCAAGACTCGAAAGAATTGATGGTGCAATGGTCTGGGGCCAGTAAATTGTGAATTTAGGAAAGTGCTTTATAAAAAGCATGTGTAATTTGAATGCTTATCAAAATTCCTTAATGATCAGGTAGTAAATTAGACTTGTGTAAATCCAAGTTTTTATTGGATGCAAAATAATTTGATTTCATTTTTGTACGAGGTAACATAATATAAATCCGTGCATGAATGCTCTAAGAGCAACTTGTCTTACGCGGAGAATTCCTCAGAACAGATTTCTGATAAAAAAAACCCTGCATAGTCTTAAAATGAGTTGTCTGTCATAAAAATGGAGGTCCCGTGTCACAGCAGGTGTGGCATGATAAAGATCCCTCCCTGCTCAAAGGCTCTAAGTACCAAGCATAGGCCTAAATTTTGCAGCCCTTCACTGGCAATGGTAATGTCTCCATATGAGTGAAAAATTGTCAAGAGGGACATTACACAATATACAACCAACCAACCTAAGAACAACTTGTCTTCAACGGCATGGTTCTTGGCATAAGTAGTCTGTCATAATTTTCAATTATTTCTACAAATGACTAATATGAATACAACACCAACTATTGTCTAAAATTTATGTGAAAAACAAAACCCTACACTTAAATTTTATTTTTTTAACATGTCAACACAAAATTTGAATTATATTTTAAAATTTATTAAGATCTTTTATTTTCTTAAATAGTTGCTCATAATTAAATATGTTAGTTGGACAACAATCAAATAATAAAATGCTTTCTTTGGTTTGTTAATCGAGAGATGAAGGTTGGAAACATTGCAGGAAAAAATGCATAGTCTGTCATTTTCCATTTAAGTTTTGAAAGGGAGTCGGTCATTACGACAATGTGTTACTGCAAAGAAAGCAAGTGATGTATGAGTGACAATCAGCTTTGTGCATACTCTAGCGATTGCTTCATGCAAAACATATCATCTCACCACTTTCAGTAGCCCCATCTGTACTGTCTCCGTGAGCTCCTTGTAATGTAATAATACACTGTTGATTAACTTGGTGGGTTCATTTTGTAAGAGTTCAACATAGTCCTCAATCAACACAAGTTCCTGCAGAAGCACACATATCTCCCCTCGTAACTTATCACCCATACGTCCGTCTCCAATCACTTTGTGGATGGTTTGAACATGTTCTTTACACAGGGACCAAGATGGTGACACTGTTCCTAGATAGTCAAACATGTCTGAAACTAGGCTGGCTTCTTTAGCAGACAGTTTATTGTGTACATCATCCAGGAGGGGCTTTCTGGAGGGTCTTTCCTGGAATTTAAATGACTTTCTTGTAAACAAACAATAGCAAACATGCCATATTTTATAATATATATACACTTTATTTCAAAAAGAGTTAGTTCCTGTGTGCAATGCAGTGGCAGATCCAGATTTCCAAAAAAGGGGGACCCATATATGAAAATCAAGTGTTGGCCAAAATTTTCAGCCATTTTTGGGTACCAAATCTGGAGTTTTACTAATGTTATTTTGGAAATTTGTAGCGGGGGATAAAAAAAAAAATAGGGGGGGCTAGGGCCCCCCTTTAAATCTGCCACTGCAATGTAAAATGTTTGAATCCTTATTGCCAATGATGCCTTAAAGCTATCATGAGGGCAGCAACAAAAATCCTATTTATAGGCTTTAAAAGTGCACTATGTTAACACCTTTTGTCATGATTTTCTATGACTCTGTGGGTGGGCATAACATTTGAAAAATGATATATTTTTAAAAAAATTATCAACTTATATTTTATTTACAAAATTTGTATACCATCTTGTTATGATACATTTGTTGTCATCAGATACCTTTACCGGACATGAATTCATGCCTGTATCTCTAGTTTACACATGTACCTAGATGGCATAATGTTTATCACTCTCCTAAACAAAAGTTGTACATTTCAAAAATGCATGTAATTATATTCATGGCAGTCTGATTACTATAAGCTCCTTGATCCACTCCCTTTTATTTATATACTGTCACTAAATGAGAAACAGTGACAATATTAAAAACAGGAACAGATCAAGGAACTGACTTTAATCCCACTGTTTGTCGTGGTTGTTGTAAAGTTAGTATTAATCAGTCCTGAGATCGTGTTTTGTTGAAATATTGAAAGGTATCGCCTTCAGGAACTCTGCAATTATCGCGATTATAACAAATTTGAACAATATTTTCATATGAAAAATTGCCTCATTTAGTTACAAATGCTGTCATTTTGACCTTTACATATTCATGATATTCTTTAAGTTTATAATGGCAACCTGAATTTTTATTTAAGATACATCACTCCCCTTTCAAAAAATGTGAGCAAAGTAGAAGTTTTTTTTAAATTTGGGTCTAACTCTGAAGGTCACAAGGTCAACCACCACAGTATCAATGTAAATTATTACCATAAGGAATCTGTGTATCTAAATATAAAACATCTACCGTATACATGGAACACCATTATTATGTTTGGTTTTTTATTTTTTTACAATAAAGTAAAGTACTACCAGGCAACATAACGAATATTGCTGGTGAAATCCAATAAAAATGTCAATTGCAAAACATATCCTCTGTAATGAAGGAGGTTGTTGTTGTTAAATATTTACTGTTTTCTTGTTTTTAAAACTTTGATGCTTTTTTTATTTACAGCTTATCTTACATGTCCACATTTCTGTAGGATGGGTGTATCTCTTAATAAACTTGGGTTATCTGGGAGATCATTATGCTGCATCTGTCTCCACCACTTTCAATTTCTTTTAACTTCCTTAACATAATGCATAAATTTCACTCAAGAACTCATTTATATTTAACATTTGTACATCAAATTGTAGACAACATGTTGGTTTTATTGAGAATTCTTTATTTAGCTCTACTTTAATTTTTTTTATAACACCAATATTGTAGTGTTGATTAATAACATGATCCACAGCTTGTGCGTTTTATTTCAGATCCATGTGATCACACAATGACCAGACTACATACTTACGAGATGCATAGATGCTGTGTGATTCCTGCCAGTGCTTGTATGAAATACAACTGTTTATAATTGTGATCAGTGTGCCTCAATTTATTTACATACAGGATACCTCCACTGATCAAATAAGGCATTAATTTCACTCAAAAATGTGTTTGCACTTAACATTTGTAATCCTGTGGGGATCCGGGTTAGAATAGGTCCTCAGTACCCCTTGCATGTCGTAAGAGGTGACTAAATGGGGCGGTCCTTCGAATGAGACCGCAAAACTCGAGGCCCCGTGTCACAGCAGGTGTGGCACATAAAAGATCCCTTCCTGCTCAAAGGCTATAAGCGCCGAGCATAGGCCTAAATTTGCAGCCCTTCACCGGCAATGGTGACGTTTCCATGTGAGTGAAAGATTCTTGAGTGGGACGTTAAACAATATTTAATCAATCAATCTATCAACATTTGTACATCAAATTGTAAATAACCAAACATTGTGTTTATTGATAAATCATTATTTACCTCTAGTCTTAAAATATAACACCGTGCAGTCGTAGTGCTTATTATATAATAGGATTCATGCCTCACACACTGTATTACTGATCCATGCGATGAACAAAGTGGCCAGATTACACACGTGTGAGATGCTACATAAACACCACAACAGTTTTAGTGATCAGTGTGCCTCAACTTACTCATCTGCTGGAAACACCCACAAATATCACACTTGACATTCGGTGTTTGTTTCTGGTGTCAACAAAGAGTTTTTTTTATCCAAGCTGTGATAATGTGACTGAAAGTTTCAATTTGGCTTGAATTACTTCTAATCCCCAAACTGTCTGTTGAAGTAAATTTTACAGAGACTAATTAAGTACAGATTAAAAATAAGTGCTATTTAATTGTTTATCAATAGCTCTGATGCAAGGAATTTCACTAAATCTGTCAAAGAGTGATCAGTCAAACTTCGCTTTTCTCGTAACACACCAAGAAATTTGCACATTAATATTAGCCCAGGACAATCCTGACGTGAACTGCTGATAATAGGGTGATTATTTCAATCAACATTGAATACCCTGAGGTTTATTACATTCTTCAAAATTTTATAATGTAGTACAGAGTCATGGCATTTTGGGACAATGTAATAACTGTCTATTTTATATAGATTTGTCAACAAATGGTTTTGTGCTTTAATATTTCAATGCAAAGGTTTTGTGCTTTAATATTCCAATGCAATAAGTAGTCTGACATAATAAACCATGAGCATATCACAATGAAACTTGCATATCTTGCCTTTCCCATGTTTACATTGTGTAAATCCCACAGTAAATTAAGTTGGTTACTTCTTAACCCATTGCATATGGCCACCATTTGATTAGTTTGGATCATCCCATTGTTTGTGCATATGCAGTTGGGATGATCCAGTTTAATCAAATGGTGGCCCAAGAAATAACCAACTTCATTTACTGTGGGATTTACACTATGTAAAACAAGAATTAAATGCAAGTTTCGTTGTAATAGGGAGTTAAAAGGCGAAAAGTTGGAAGCGGGTGAGAAATTCAGTTTAATCCATTTTAATTGCAACAAGTGGCCAAAGTTCAGGCAAAATTTCCTGAATCAAATTGTGTGACACGGGTCTGAGATTAAACAGAGGCATCAGTCCAAGTTAGGGAAGTCTCGACAAATCTCGCCGAGATGACCCTCACCATAACATTTCATAATGGCCACAGAACTGTCCATCTCGTTAATGACATCATTGACAGAGAAAGTGAGAGTCACTCTTAAGATCAATGACTTTTACCATTATGGTCAATACCAATGATCTTGAAATAACCAAATGTCTCATGTCATGAGATTAACATCTTGGTGCTAAGTTTTCATCTTCAGGCTAAATATCATCATTTGTTTCGATGTCTGTGACTGGATGATGTCCATGTATCAGCCACTGACATGTCTCCTTTTATAAATACCTTATTAGTCTGGTTCCCATCCTTGACACTCACTGATCACTCCAAATAAGTGATTAATGAGGAGCAGGGATGGGAACCAGACTTACATTTTGTTATTCTCACTCAATATGGTGTAGTTGGTGGATGAAATAAAAAAAACAACAATTGGGTACTTTTATTAAAAAGAAGCTGGCCCAATGTATCATTCAAGGCACATATATTTGTCGATGTATATGAAATATTGGCATATGTAGATGTGCATTCCACATGCAGAAATTATAGACCGACAGAATTGTCATCAAATATATGTGTAGCAATCCAATTCATTAAAATAATATGCTCTGAACCACTCAAGTAGTAAATATTGAAAAGAAATTCAAGTTCTTTCTTAACGAGACACTACAGCTCAAGAAGATAAACATCACAGCATGTGAGAAAACTCATTTGGTGGGCAGACCCAGAGTTTACACAAATTCTGTGTGAAAGGGGGTAAAAATAGTGAGACAAAACTCAGATGTAAACCACAATATACCTGGGAGATCAGTATGTCTCCTGAATAAACAACATTCATACATGACACATGCAAGGCTTGTGAAGATACTGGTTGATGAGCTAGGCCTAGTTAAGTGCGAAATCTCACCATGTGTAAATTACTTTAAAAGCACTGTTAGTTCATGACATGGTTTATAATGATTGATAATCACTTAATTATAAGAAACAGGGAATAATCCATTAATATAAGAGGTGAGTATTCAAATGGAACACCTGTAAGGTATATTTAATTAACAAATTTAAAAAGGAAAAACAACACCTTTGCTGTCATTTCAAATCACATTTTGTAGAATTGAGAAATGGCACTTTAATTGAATGTTTTAGCATAGTATAGGTTCCCTTTCCTTAAAATAAATAGCAGTTAGACATCCTGGAACAACACACACACACACACACACACACACACAAACTGTAATTCCACTTACAGTACCTCTCTATAAATAATGGGTTCCATTTCTCTAGTATCCTGCTCGCTCTCCACACTGAAATCTCCAGAGGATTCCAAACCCTGTGAATTGCTGGGACTCTGACTGGTGGCCCCAGTTGGTGCCTCTGCGCTGGTTTTCATCTCTCCTGAACTGTTGCCATGTTTATTGGGAGTCTTTGTGAGGAATGTATTACTGGGTGGGATATTTTGAGACACTGGGGGATTTATGGCAGGCGGGAACAAAGCATGACCACCAGTGGGGTTTACAGACATTGCATCAATCCACGGCTTCAGCATCTGACCAAGAGGCCTATCAAATGAAAAATTTGTAATGAACGGTGAAAACTTATTAATTCAATCTGTGTAAACTAATAGCTGACTGAACCATTACACACTCAAATGGAACAATCTTCTCTCAATACAGCACCATTTAACAGGTGCACATCTCATGCAGTAAGTTTTGATTAAATGAGATATGTCCTAGACATTCAAAAAAGACTTCTCCTTTCCTCCTACAATGTAAGTGGCAAATGTGAAACTGAAAGATTAATAGGTTTTCTAATTTCTCTTATATACACCTTTGCTTAATTGTAAACTGTCACCTTGACCTCTGGCATGATCTGTAGGGATTTTCCTCTCCCTCACAATTACTATATTGTAAACTGTCACCTTGACTTGTGACATAATCTGTGAGGATATTTCTCTCCATTGGAATTACTATATAATATTCAATCTTTAACTCTGACCTTGACCTGTTGACCTTTACCCCACCTTTTATTGTTGTAGAAGAATGAGACCAATACATGAAATAATTTTTCTCTGTACAAGTTTGTAAACGATGTCCAAAACATTTTGCTGGATACACGCACTCACAAAAACTTGTATGCCTGCACATGCAAGTTCAATCTATATCTCTCATGCACCTCATTATCTTGAACATTCTGAGAAAAAACTTAGAGATATCCAAGGGTTTGAGAAATTGAGGTTAAAATACATAAAGAAAATGTGGTTGGGACTCCCAACTCACTTCGACATAGATATGGTATTTGAGATATTGATGTTTGAAATATCGAAGTTCAACTGTACAAAAAAAAAAGAATGCACAAAAAAATTTGCTGCCAATCTTACGTGCTGAGGACCTCTTCTGGCAATCCAGTGATGTATGATGGAATGTCGTTACCAGTCAGAAACTGGGCCAAATCTGAACTGAAGTTGTTACAATTGTGGTCAAGTAAATGATAGCAACTTGGCCTGTAAAAACCAAATGACATCAGGTTACTGATAAAATTAGTAAATCAAAATATTGCTGACTTCATTCAACAGATGGAAGATCAATCATTTTGGTGGGGTCAAACTTTTTTGGTTTGAAGGAAAATATCACGTCAGTGATGTGGATAGTGTCTTGGTGTTGCGCTTGAGAAGTTTTTCCTTATGGTAGTACACAGTCCTTTTGCACAAACAAATTTGACTTCAAAACAATGAAAAATTAAACTCCCAAATAATTTACAGTTTATAATAGTAAAAGATAATTCAGAAGAAATTTGGATCTGCAGACAGTGAGATAGACTCATGTGTAAGGGAATTGACAGATCTGTAGACAGTGAGATAGACTCACCTGTAAGAAGACTGTGACAGATCATTAAGATAACCCAGGAAGACATCATATGGTATTTGTGTTTGACCCAGCTCTACAATAGTATCTGGTGGACCTAACACTGTTCCTCCCTGGTAAGAGAAAACAAAATATATGATATAAAGAAACAATGCACCCTCTAACGGCAAAGAAGATTGATGTCCTATGACATTGTGTCCATAGAAAGATTCGGGGGGGGGGGGGGGGGGGTTGGTGTTCAAACCAGATTTTACCATTTAAGGGTATTATTCAAAATTAAAAATGCATTTTAATTATGAACATATTATATGGCTTTGCAACCTTTGCCTGTTTTCTATTGTATTAATAATAGATACATGATAATATTACTTTTTTTATTTGAACATTAATTTCATTTACATGTATTTAACTTTGTTGGTCAGAACTGGTAATGGGTTAAATTACCACCATACCCCCCCCCCCCCCCCCCCCAGAATTGCAAGCTTATGGAAAATATTCAAAATGTATCCTGTGCAAAACTAATTGATGTTTATAGTGACAGATGTCTCATGTGGTCTGAACGTGTTGAAATTTTATCAACAAAAAATAGGTGTGTTGTCTATATTACGTTTATTCCTGTCAACTGAGTTATTATTGATTTTTTTTTTAAATACAGTTGTCTTTCTTCATTTTAACTACTGTTGTATTGTTTGGGGCAATATGAAAAACAAGGACGGTTTTGACAAATTGTATTAACTTCAAAAGCGAGCTGCTAGAGTGATTTTAAAAAGAAATTTTTATACACCTGTAGCGATAATTATTAACATCGGTCTCGACATTCCCGATGGTATAATCAGCTGATCAGTAGTTCGGGAAGTTGTTTAGTATTCACTGATGGAAGCAGACCTGCTCAAATCACAGACTCACAACTCAGCCTAGGGTGAGGACTATTCAGTTGCTACACTACTGGGCATAATATGCTAGACAGTACTACGTAAAAAACTACACACCCACAACAGAAATTATTGCAGCAGCTATGATGGCTGTCTCTAGTATACAGAACTATCATTCTTGCCTTCAAAGTTTCACATCCATGATCGAACTCCCGATTATTTAGGTGTTTTTCAGTATGCGCACAACAAATTTTTCCACCTATTTTTGTCTTATCATATGAATCCGAGGTATTGTGGTCCTCATACTTAAGCAATTCTAACGACATTGTTTATAAAACTACTATAAATTCCTCATATTACACAAAGACTTATACTGAAAGGAAAAAGAAACGCATATATTTTTTTGTTAGGTAACAAAATTAACATTTATGCTTCAATACGTTTTTTTTTTCTTATACATATTTGATATCACCTGAACTTAAAAACAAACCAAAAAATTGAAGACAAAAAACAAGTTTATTAGGATAAATTTATAAGCAAAGTTGCTATGGTTTCAAACGAAAATTAAAAATTAATAACGGGTGTGTCCTCCACGGGCTAACGTTGCTGCGCGTATTCTTTTGTGCATGGACAAGACAAGGGTGTTGATTTTTCGTTGTGGAAGCCTGTCCCATTCTTCAATGATGGCGTCAGTTAGCTGCTGAAGATTCTGAGGGGCTTGCGGACGATGGCGAATCCGCCTATCAATCTCATCCCAGAGATGCTCTATGGGTGATAAATCCGGGCTGTATGGCGGCCACTCAAGGGGATCAACGTGTTGAGCCTGCAGATAATCACGGCAGATGCGTGCGACATGCGGCCGAGCGTTATCCTGCTGTAGCGTCAGTTGATGCTGCTGAACGTAAGGTGCGACTGTAGACAGGATGCGGTCGCGGTACTGCACTGCATTCAGATTACCGTTTATGACGATTAAGGGCATCTTATGGCCATACGCAATGCCTCCCCACACCATGACTGACCCCCCACCAAAGCGGTCTCTCTCTACTACGCATGCGTCAGCGTAGCGTTCTCCACGGCGTCTGTACACGCGTTTACGCCCATCTGCCCGTTGTAAAGTGAACCGTGATTCGTCCGTGAAGAGGACCTTTCTCCACTGCCGCATACTGAAGCGATAGGGTCCAAATCGCTGCAACCAATTAAGGCGCACCCCCCTTCTTCTGTCAGTAAGGGGGAGACCTACGTAGGGTCTCCTGGCTCTGATGCCGAAATGCCGCAACCGATTTCTTATGGTTTTTTCACTAATTCTTCTCGGGAAAGAGTTTGCAGATTGCACTGCCGTTCTGCTCCTGTCTCTCAAGTGCGCAAGTCGGATGGCGCGATCCTCCCGCGGCGTTGTTGCACGAGGCCTACCGCTACGTGGACGGTCGGTAACATTTCCTGTATCTCGAACACGTTTGCACAGTCGAGATATTGTTGACTGAGATACTCCTAAACGCCTGGCAATCTCAGAATGCGATACCACATCAATTAACCATGCTAAAGCTCGGCCTCTGTCGTTATTTCCTAGGCGTGGCATGTTAACGCGTGAAAAATTTTGAAATCAAAACTGCAAAAACAGCATGTCTCTCGATAGTCTATGGATATTCCCAGCTCGTGCTCACTTTTTCGGCGTGTGTTCGAATGACACTCAATTTCATGAAAAAACGTGAAGAAAGAAATCAATACAAAAGAAGCTACGGATGACTGAATTTTGAGGCTAGCTAGAATATAGAGACCCCTTTCAACTAAAACTTATGAGTTTTAAATATACATTTGCATTATTAATTTATAACTATAAAAATTTGATATATGCGTTTCTTTTTCCTTTCAGTATAATATCACGAAATTACTCGCAGATGTCATATTACACAAAGACTTAATATCACGAAATTACTCGCAGATGTCATATTACACAAAGACTTAATATCACGAAATTATTCGCAGATGTCATATTACACAAAGACTTAATATCACGAAATTACTCGCAGATGTCATATTACACAAAGACTTAATATCACGAAATTACTCGCAGATGTCATATTGCGAGAAAACGGCACAATACGTGACAACTTCACTATATACATGTCTCTGGTATGATGATCCACTACCAGGATGAAAATTTAGGACAATTTTCAAATCCAAAAATGCATATTTATGGAATATTTCAAAATTATATATGAGTCTACCCCTAGAATTGCCATGACATGTAGAATTCCCTTAAAATGATCCCTAGGGGCCAGATATGGACATTGTTCTTGTCCCTGTAGTTCACACAAAATTTTGAGGAGAGAGTTGTTTTATTTCAATATGACACATTCTTGTTACTCAATCCTCAACTTTCTGTAATATATGTCTACATTTAACACATTTGTGAATCTGAAATAAATATTGTTTAAACCAATACAAAATTAGCTTGATTCTACTGTTTTCGTCTAATGTGTACCATGTTCCAAGAGCCACATAGTGTGTAGAAATCCACTACTAACTAAGACATCTGAATTAAAGTGGAACTCTGTTATCATGGTTCTCGTTTTTTCACGATTAAGGACATATGTGACTTTCCTGACATTTTCTCTAAAATTATTTTCACATCTCGATATGAAGAGTTCTTGTAAAACAGGTTTAGATTTTTGTAAGGTAGTAATATTACCACACCATTTATATAGATCTGGGTAGCTCAGTGGTTAGATCACATAACTTGTAATATAAAGGTCCCAGGTTCAATACTCTCCTGTCTCTTTTTCTCTCCTTTACTGTGGTAGAGCTGACTTTACAATTTTACTTGCAACAACCAAGAAGTATCAAAATATGCTATCTCTAACACAGAAATGGTAACATACCCCAGTTTTATTTTGTAGAAATGAGATAAGATGCAAGACTAGTGAATTGTACATGAAGTTTCACGAAAAATTTATACACTATTTAGAAATGTCATGTACATCCTTAAATAGTGAAATATCAGGGGCAATGTAAGCATTGCTCCAGTGAAATCCAATAAAACTTCACTTACAAATCATATTCTCTGGAGGGGAAGGGGGTTAATATTTCCTTCATCTGTTTCCTTGTTTTAAAACCTTTGACACTTTTAATATATTTACAGCTTATCTTAAATGTCAATATTTTTATAGCCTTTCTTTTCTTTATTACTGTTTCCTTGTTTTAAAAACTGCTGACACTTTAGCTAATTATTTACAGCTTATCTGAAATGGAATTTGTAGGCAATTCTTTTTTATATACAAATTAAATAAAAAATTAACTAACACTGGATGTTGCTCGTATTTATTTTTATTTAGTCATTGGATATGACGCAGTAGAACTTGACCACCACCACCCCTCAAGAGGTGAAAATGAAAATTCTGAAACCTTACTGCACATCTACAGGCCATTACTTTTCAGTTCGTAGAATGTCATTTGGGTAGCTCTATAAATGTTGACAGTTTTAGTGACAACAAACAGGACGGATGGACGGACTTTAGAAAGTGTGGGTATGACAACCAAACACTGTGTTTACTGATAACTCTATATTTAGCTCTATTTTTTTAAGCATAACATGGTGAAATACACAATCAAATAACAGGATTCATGCATCGCACACCGTATTACACACCCATCTGATCCACAAAGTGGTCAGACTACAATCGTGTCACCTTTGCAAGCAAGGGTTTTCAGTCCACTCTGCTCCCCACAAACCCATGGCAGATCAAGCAGAAGATGCACACATGTGAGATGCATTGATTTCTACCAGTATTTGTAGAAATAAAACTTATTTACTTGCAGAAAAACTTCGCTAATCACACGCCAGAAATATGCTGTTCGTTGCTCAGATTATCCATTGAAGTAATCTTTACAGAAATTAACTAAGTACAATTGATACACATACTCATTTAATTGTTTATCAATAGCTTTGATATGAGGAATTCTGCTAGATCTGTCAAAGAGTGACTAGTCAAGCTCCACTTTTCTCATAACAGATCAAGAAATTTATACTGATACCAGGACAATCCAGATGTGAACTGCTGATAATAGGGTGATTACTTCAATGAACATTGAATATGCTGGGGTCTATTACGTTTTTGTCAGGATTTTGCAATACCGAATTGGGGCATCTTACAACAACGTAATAACCATTATTATTATTAATATATTCACTTATATAGCGCAAAATTATGTATAGATTCTATGCGCTTTACAGAGGTTGTCCTAATGAAGATGAAACACTTGTAAAAAGAACTCTTAAGAATAAAATGGACAAATTATTACTAAAATAGTGATAAGACACCAAAAAAACCATGTCCATTTTATGTAGGTTTATTAAGAATGGATTTGTGCTTTATCACTCCATCATAATAAGCCGTCCAATATAATAAACCAACGAACGTCAAAACGAGTCTCTACTGTGTAAGAAACTATGCTTACCGGAGAACAAGCCTCAATTCCTCCCGTGCCCCCAAAGAAAAATTCCTCTCCATACACCACGATCCCCGTGTGCCACACCCCCTCAATATGCTTACCTGAAGGAAACAATCATACACAGGAGTGTCTTAATTAAATATTTTAAAATAGAATGTCAAACAATGTCTGTTTTAACCCTTCCAAAGACCATTTAAAGCTTTTACCCGTTTATAGATAGTTACCGAGTTATTTCGAGTTAACGTAAGCCTACCTAAGAAAGCCTGCGATAGTGATCTCGCCATTCCTTTACTTAGGTCGTAAATGTAGACTTTCACAGTCCATGATTCGGTGTTTGACATTGTACAGCCGTTCTCGGATCTCTGAGAGATGATGATGTGCTTTAGAGAACTGAGTCTGCTGAAGTCATGACTTAACAAATCTAAACATTGAAGGGTATTAAATAATTTCAACTTCAAACCCGACGTAAATTTACAGATATGTGTGTGTGCGTGTGTGTGAGAGAGGGAGAGAGAGAGAGAGAGAGGGGGGGGGGGGGGGCAATTTTTTCCACTTTGATATGATATACATACTTAATTTCAACAGTTTGGTTTATTTTCAAACAATTTGTTTCCAAGATGTGATGATCTATTTTCAAACAATCTGTTTCCAAGATGTGATGATCTAATTAAATTAACCATGTTACAATTCATTTAAATATCAGATCAAGACAGTTGAATTTTTCTAGCATTGAATAATTTCAGTATTTTGTTATTAGATCTGCATTTTATTCAAAGGGACTTGACATAAGAAATCAGTAACAAATATATATGTTATAATTTATCCCAATTTTGGTATATAGATTTAGGGCCCAAAAGGGCATAGCTCCAAAGACAATTTAATAAGAAAGAAATAAAATATATATGTGTAACAGGAAGGGAGAAATGCTATGAACCAGACCAGGATTCAACTCCAGGCCTCTGAATCTCTAGTCTGGTGCTCTACAAAATGGGCTATTTGGCCACCAGTGATCAGTTGGACCACCACACATGCAACAAATGGGATTTCATGAGTTGGAGACAGGATTTTCAAAACAAGTCAAATATTTTCATAAGTGCTTTGTAAAATACTTTTCTTATGAAATAAATGGGTATCATATCCATGCAACTACAGAATGTTGAATTCTCTGGTCACAGGGGGCCTCCATGGCCGAGTGGTTAGAGCATCGCACTCAAAATCACAATTACTTCTGTAATAAAATGGAATGAAAATGGATATACCTTTCCTGAAATCAATTGGAATAAGATTTTTGAGCTTCCCTTTAAAGTCACACAAGAGTTAAAATATCAATGGCTGCAGTTTCAAATACTTCACAGAATATTTCCTACCAACCAATATTTATTCAAACTTAAAATTAAAGACTCCCCAATATGTGTTTTTTGTGGAGTTGATATAGAAACTTTAGAACATCTATTTTTTGACTGTCAAAAAATAAGGGAACTATGGTGTGAGGTAGAATGGATTTTAGACCAGTTTCATATCCCTGTAAATTTTGACAAAATTACTGTGTTATTTGGTAAATACCATAATAAACATATATATAGATTTCAAAATTTGATTCTGCTGATAGTTAAACATTACATTTTTTCTAGTAAATATCAAAATAAGCCTCAAGTTCATATATCAGCAATTACAAAAATAATTACAGACAGAATTATGGTCGAGAAATACTTGCTTTTAAGAAATTGTAGATATGATGAGTATGAAAAACACTGGCAAATGGTATGTGAATCTTGTATTATTGATCATGTAAATTAATATGTTATACTTATAGTGTATATTTCTTCCGTCACTTCAATATGTTCAATTTCATTTATTTCCCTCCTCAAATTTTGAATTGTTCTATGTATTTTTATCAAAATCTGTTGCTAAGACAATGATACATTTGTACCTCTCTCTCTCTCTCTCCAAAAAGACCTTTCACACCATAAATATATGCTTTCATACATTAATAATTTTATCACTGACTTGTTAGCTGAATGTGTCATCTGTCAATGTTGTTTGTTTGTATGTAGTGGAAGGTGTTAAAATAAAAAAATAAAAAAAATAAAAAATCACAAGGCCTCTCACCTCTAGTCGGCGTGGGTTCAAATCTCGCTCGCGCCGATATATGTGAGAAAGTTTGCCAGTTTACTTTCGGAAGGTCGGTGGTCTCTTCCCGGATACATTGTATCTGGGTTCTCTCCTCCACCAATAAAAACTGGACGCCACCAGATAACTGAAAAATTGTTGAGTGTGGCGGAAAACAACAATCAATCAATCTTTGTAGTTCCTATAATCAATATATATTACAGTTTCTCTCCCTTGCTTTTTCAAAATTCCCAACATCAAAGCAATATTGCATGGTGAGTGAGTGATCACTTTTGTAATTTTGTATTCTATCAAATTTTCAGTATTTTAATGCATTTTCCATTTTTCTTTAACTGTAAACAAACATTATAACAGATGACAAAGATTTCCGACAAGATCAAATTCAAGGGTACTAGTGGACACGTTATTAAAGCACTTTTCACAGATTATTTACTAATTGCTGTTGAATGTAATAAAATAGAATCATTTCTGGATCATTCAAAACTACGGCTTCCTTAAATTTAATCCCTGACAAAACCATGTCATAATAGCATTTGATTTGGTCCGCTGTGTATGCGTGTTTACGCAATTAAATCAAGTGCATGCACGCAGGCTTTTATGTTCTGTTGCCCTGCTTGACTCAATTATATGATGTGTAGGCTCAGATACTGCGACGTATTTGTCACCCGTGAAATTCAGCAAGTCTGATTTTGATTGATTGATTGTTGTTTTCCGCCACACTTAACAATTTTTCAGTTATCTGGTGGCGTCCAGTTTTTATTGGTGGAGGAGAGAACCCAGATACAATGTACCTGGGAAGAGACCACCGACCTTCTGAAAGTAAACTGGCAAACTTTCTCACATATAAGTCTGATTTTAGATCAGAATGATTCTGGTAATCTTGGAATGGTTAATGTGGCTATTCTGGTGTCACTGGACCATGCACATCCTCAGAGACCACAAAGAAATGTAAACCTTTCAAATTTTATTCAGTACAATTTTATTGTAAATCTGAAATGAAAAATTAACAAAACAAAATTTATAAAATAAAGTTCAAGACAGCAAAATATTAGCCGAGCCCATCCTTAAAACTGGGGTCTGCTGCAACTGTCAAATTGTCATTCAAAAAATTAGTGACGTCCCTTGATTCACTTTGCACATCACTAGACTCCGTGGAGTTTTCAGTCCCCGATTCCACATCAGTTAGTTGGTCTTCTTTGCTTCCATCTTTTTTCTCCTGAGTATTTGCCTGCACCCTGACACAGTTAATAATCATCCCGATTTCATTTACTTCTGTCCTTTCCTCCATTTCCTTTTTCTTCTGATCAAAAGCAGCTTTGCTTGAGTTCTTTGTATGAAGCACAATCCGGTGACCTAATTTAAAAAAATATATATGTATAATTTTTGTAGTTAGCAATTGACACAAAACTATAATTGAAAATTTTTGTTGTTAACAATCAACAACAAAAAAAAAACTATAATTAATTGATTAATCAATTGTACATTGTTTAATGCCCCTCTTGAGAATTTTTCACTCATATGGGGATATTACAATTGCTGGTGAAGGGCTGCAAAATTTAGGCCTATGTTCGGTGCTCATGGCCTCTGAGCAGGGAGGGATCTTTATCGTGCCACACCTGCTGTGACATGGGGCTTCGGTTTTTGCAGTCTCATCCAAAGGACCGCCCCATTTAGTTGCCTCTTACAACAAGCACTTGGGGTACTTAGGACCTATTTTAACCCAGATCCCCACGGGGGTAAAACCATAACTTACAAGAGGCCCACAGGTCTTAACATTCACATGAGTATCATAGCCCATATACAGACCTGTTGGGGAGTCTCATATTTGCATTTAAGCCTCATTCTGGAGTCTTTTGTTTAAAGTTTTATGATCTTTCTAAATATGCATTCAATTCCCATCAATTACAATAACAGGGAAGATGAGGTTTGAAGCATTTAAATCAGCCCACATTTCCCTGACCTGCAAAGTGCAGGGAAGATGAGGTTTGAAGCATTTAAATCGGCCCACATTTCCCTGACCTGCAAAGTGCAGGGAAGATGAGGTTTGAAGCATTTAAATCGGCCCACATTTCCCTGACCTGCAAAGTGCAGGGACGATGAGGTTTGAAGCATTTAAATCAGCCCACATTTCCCTGACCTGCAAAGTGCAGGGAAGATGAGGTTTGAAGCATTGAAATCAGCCCACATTTCCCTGACCTGCAAAGTGCAGGGAAGATGAGGTTTGAAGCATTGAAATCAGCCCACATTTCCCTGACCTGCAAAGTGCAGGGAAGATGAGGTTTGAAGCATTTAAATCAGCCCACATTTCCCTGACCTGCAAAGTGCAATGAATTTTACAATTTTGGTAAAGGGTTTCATGGACATAATAACCATGCAATTGATTTTTCTCCTATATGTGTGTGAATTAACAAGATTTTTAAAATTGCCCCCCCCCCCCCCCCCCCCCCCACCCTCTCTGCAGTTTTGGCCAATTTATCCCAAAAATGCTTCATACAAAATTTTTGAGGAATTATTAGAATGGTAGTTATCAAGAAGTTAAAAATGCTCAATTGTTAACACATTTAATCACTGACCATTTTGGCCCCACCCTCATACCCAAACCCCTACCCATGGCATCATGAATTTTACAATTTTGGTTAATTTTGGTGAAGGGCTAAATACTCATTCTAAATATCTATTCAGTTTCAATTTGGTATTAATAGCATTAAAGATGTTTTTAAATGCTTCACACATAAATACCATATACCAAGTCTGGCTCCAACCTGGGGTCAGAACCTCTACCCCGGGGATCATGAAATTTACAATTTTGGTTGAGGCCTTCCTGCTCTACATTACTATGTATTTAGTTTTACAATGTTCAGTTCTAGAGAAGACAATTTTTGAAAATTGGTAACTTTTTGGCAGTTTTAGCCCCATCCCTTGGGCAGCAGGGGGACAGGAGTCCTGAAATTTATGATTTATGTCCATCTTGTCCCAAAAATGCTTCATACCAAATTTGAAAAGAATTGGAAAGGTAGTAATCAAGAAGTTAAAAATGTTTGATTATTAATGCACAATGGACGCACGTTGCATAACGACATGCAGACCAACTGTAATAAGTCACCTGAGTATACACAGGTAACTTAAAAATCTGTAAATATGTATAAAAAATTAGAAATATAACATCAACAAGAATTCCACAATAAATGTGTATCTCACCATCAAAACATACAGTACATTTACAATCCGTGGATTTATAATAAAGACAGTACCTTTACAATCCAGGAATTTTACAATAAAGACATACTTTTACATTCCAGGAATTTTACAATAGAAGCTTTAAAGAATTTTACAGTAAATGATAAAGACATACATATTTACAATCCAGGAATTTTACAATAAAGACATACCTTTACAATCCAGGAATTTTACAATAGAGGCATACCTTTCCATTCCAGGAATTTTACAATAAATAATAAAGACATACCTTTACAATCCAGGAATTTTACAATAAAGACATACCTTTATAATCCAGGAATTTTACAATAGAGGCATACCTTTACAATCCAGGAATTTTACAATAGAGGCATACCTTTACAATCCAGGGAGTTTACAATAAAGACATACCTTTATAATCCAGGAATTTTACAATAAAAACATACCTTTACAATCCAGGGTTTCTCTGAAGGTTTTTACCTTACAGCAATTCTTACACATCATGTAAGAACATTTTCTACCCTGAAAGATAAACATTAAAATGTACATATAAGAACATATATAAATAATAAAATGTACATATAAGAACATTTTCTACTCTAAAATATAAGCATTAAAATGTACATGTAAGAACAATATAGACATTAAAATACACAAACATGTACACGAATAAGAATATTTTCTACCCTTCAATAAGTTTGGCAAGAAAACATCTAGAATTCTCTTTATCTATGCTTGAATATGTAACTCACATGACACCATGTAGCTACCTGTACTCTCATCAGAGAAAGCATTTTATTCTGGAATAACTGAATTTCTTCAAAACCTACTGAATTTGGATTCCAACCGTAGTGCCTGGTTAGTTAGTAGTTAAGTGCATTAAATATTAAATTAGGTTCTAAACAAGATATTATTTTATCTCGGAATAATTATATGTTTCGGAATTTAACTAATTGATGTGTATAAATGTAAAAGGCATCCGTAGATCATAGAAAACTGTTTTCATGTTGAGAAATGTTGTAGAAACCCCCTTTCTAAACTATGAAGAAATAAACAATAAATTCATTTCTTTTTTTTTTTCAATTAGTTAAATTCCGAAACATATAATTATTCTGAGATAAAATAATACCTTGTTTCTCGTACAACGCCCTCTAAGTAGCATTGGATATAAACCACAGCATGTACTGCTGCTGTAAGATACAGATACATCTGTTTTTGTTTTTTGGGTTTGTTTTTTTTTACTTTATTAACACAGAATTACACTTTACTTTTAAAGAAAATCTTGGATTGAGTAAGTGAAGTTCTTTTGCACAGGCACATCCACACATGTGTCAGTACATGGTATCACAATTACTAAGAAATAAAACCCAAATTTAAGTAACAACAGTGAAATACAACTTGGTAACATTAAACTGAAGTGAAAACACAAATAACGAATCATAAACAGTAAAATTAGAAAAAACAAATTGTTATTCATTTTATTTTTTTAAATATAAGGGCATACTACCTGAGAGCCTTATTTAAACAAGTCCCAATATATAATGAACTGTAATAAATCAGTCATAGTGGGCAGGACGATAGAAATCATTAACATCACTGAGCTCAAGTAAACAAAAAGGCCGAGTAACGTTTCAAATGAGATGATAAATGAGTGATGTTGCGGTTTTTGTTTTGATTTTATGATTATGTGTCTGTGTTTGGCATGCAGGCACCACAATACATATCTGAACTGGCTCACATCAATGTTTTAGCATTGTGACAATCAAATGATCCATGAATTACAATCACTTATGACATTTTCCCTGAGTAATGGGTACACTGTAGGTTTCTGACAAGGCAAGTACAGTAAAACATTGGACATGCTTATAATGAATTCATGCTTTACAACAAAAGATTTTAATTCCCTGTAGTTTTAAAACATAGTATGAACTTTCTGAATATAATGAATTACATTTATAATGAATCAAAAAGCCCCCACCCCACCCCTACTTCACTATAAGCACATTTTACTGTACAAAACTCATGATTTCTATTTTAACTTTTGATACATACCCTGATGTTTGGACAGGCTACACACTTCTCATAATTCTCCTCAGTACTCCGGGCTAGCTTCTTCATAGGATTCCTTAGTAATTTTTTGACCTTGTTTTTGGACATTCCTGCAAACTCTGGAGACTGAAGCTTTTCCTCCAGGGGGCGCTTCACAGTCTTTTTGCCTTTGTTTTTCTCTTTATCATTCGGACTAAATCAGACATAAATAAACATCAAATATATGTACATTATCAGTATCAACAGCTCTGTGTGCTGTGTGTGTGCAAATGTATCGTACAGTACATACATACGTGTCGTTATATATACTGGTATATACAATGTATATGAAGAATAATGCAACTCAAAATATGTGAAGTAGTATCAAGCATGTGTAGCTTTTCAATTTTATTGATGATCACATGCACTCCAAAATACTGTCCATTCATGGCCATTACTTGTCAACATTTAACTTCATTTTCAAAAATATGTGCCATCACAGAAATGTACAAATAGCTTACTCTGGTCTGACATAGGGCTGACAAATCCAGTAAGGAAAAGGTAACTCTGTAGAGAACAGCTCAGGGTTAGTTTTGTGCTTCTCTGCATCTGCCTACAAAGCACAGCACCAAGATCACAATAGACATCTACAGAACAGTGCTTCAGCTCATCAACCTGGCTTAAGGATGGATTACTGACGTAATTAAAACAAACTGATAGATTTACGTTATATATATGCATGTATTTTTTTTTTTAATTATATCTTTCTTGTTGTAACCTAAACACTAAAATGAGCTTCAGGAAACACATATTATTGGGGACTGAACAGTCAGTAAAACCTGAAGCTAGTGAAATCCTATCCCTTCATTCTGTCATTTGAACAAACTTAGAGTAGAATGACGTTTGTCTCACTAGAAAATCTGAGCAAACATGGAGATACAAAATTAAAATGATAGAAATATTCTTACATTTTTAAAATTCATCACCTCATTTGGATAGATTGAGTGTTCAAGTTTTGCTGGGAATCAAATTCTTTTCTTACTGATATTTACACTTAATGAAAACCAACCTTTTTTTTCGCGAAGATGTTATTTGGTGATTTACCAGCGATTAATTTGTTTGCTACGAGTAATTTTTGCAATGGAGATAATCTTAAACAAATATGAGAAACTAAAAGGACTAGACAGTGGTTCATAGCCACAAATATATAGAAATATATGCAAAATACAAGGTTCTTGTGAACTTTACAAAAAATTCTCTCATGTGAATAAAAGTTGGTTTCCATTAAACTGAATTTTTCTTTACATGAGGCAAAATCTTAAATTTCTAACACCACTAACCTTATAGCTTTCATTCACAACAATTCTGACAGTGGCACTGTGTTGAAGTTGAATTTTATTTTCAGTTAGTTTTGGTGGTTTTGCCATAGAAAAATTGTTTATTGTCAGTAAGGGGTTTCCATAGTGTGAGTGATGGTCAACAGAGCTATTTTTAGTATAACCGGTCTGGTCTGTAAGAGTGCAGTAGTTTGTCAACCATGCTGCCACGTTTTCAGTTTGTCCAGCAGGCGGTTTTTTTGGTGAAATCCAGAAGTTTGTCTGGTTAACAGGTAGCCAGAGAGCCGTATAATTGAATGTGTGGGGCGTTGATTTTCTCCGGCCAGTAAGCTATTTTCGTAAATATTTTGCGGGGTTTTGAGTTAATTTTCTTGTGTAGTGTGTCGACATTTATTGATGTTCACTTTAAGTCATTTTCTGTAGAGGTTTTACATTAAGTATTTGTTATTTCAGTGCGAGGGGTATTAGGCAAACACCTGGGCCATATTAAACAGTACTCCCAGCATCAGGAAGGTATCCGACGGGAGTTTACGAGTCAGTGGTATTCTAGCACATGCGAGTCTGCAGGATTCATGGGCGTTCAATGAGGCGGCTTCAGCAACTATTTCGAGCCCAGTGTTTATTTATACGTTTGAAGTCAGCGTTACATTGTGTAGTTGTCCAGTGGGAGACCTGTGAGTCCGGAGCTGGAAGAGGAGGGGCTGTCTAAGCTGTATTGTATGGAGGCCTGGTTGTGCCAAGTGTGGCACTGCATCAGTGAACTGTATCGTTTACTCAAACTTTCAATTTTATTTGTATTTAATTAATGATATAGCAAGAAAATTTAAGAAAACTTGAAAGTACAAAATTTATTTCCTCCTTTATGAACTTTTTCTGATGTTAAAAAATTGCTATTATTTGGAAACTCTTGGTAATACTGTATAAACAGTCATATTTCTCGTTTGAGTTTAAATCTTTTCCTAATATTGACTATTGACTTGTGTTATTGTAAGAAATTTATTGATTGAATTCATTTTCAATATTGTTTGCTTTATTATATCAAGTTACATTTTTTGGTGAGAAAGAGTGAAAGTGTGTAAGAGTGCGATTACTTTTTGCTGCATCTTTATAGTGTGTATCTTATTACTAAAATAAATTTTGTTTTGTTTATTCTATGATTTATCATTTTCTCTGTTGTCTACACAATATCCATAAAGAACTTCATTACAGGCACTAATACACTTATATAAAGTAAGAAATCTTTAGTAATACTGAAACTCACCAGGCATCTCTCCTTCAGTTTGAGCGTGGCCAGTCTGAAACATTCAAGTGACTTTCCCACCGCAATTATTTCTCGTATGTCTGGATGTACATTTAGGCTGCAACAGACAATATACACACAGCCACTGTGTCATCATGTTTACCATTAACAATATACACACAACCACTGTGTCATCATGTTTACCATTAACAATATACACACAGACACTGTGTCATCATGTTTACCATTAACAATATACACACAGACACTGTGTCATCATGTTTACCATTAACAATATACACACAGACACTGTGTCATCATGTTTACCATTAACAATATACACACAGACACTGTGTCATCATGTTTACCATTAACAATATACACACAGACACTGTGTCATCATGTTTACCATTAACAATATACACACAGACACTGTGTCATCATGTTTACCATTAACAATATACACACAGACACTGTGTCATCATGTTTACCATTAACAATATACACACAGCCACTGTGTTATCTCTACCATTAACAAAGATATGATCTTCGTAACAAATTTGGCAATATAAACATGGCAACTTCCCACTTCAATACCTACCTGTGATGAAATATTTTGAAGACATGTCCTCTGGCATAAGACAGTGGACAGGGGTATTTCTCCGCCAGCTCCAGGTAGTCCTCTGCCATTTTCCACACAGGAGGACTGTCACCAGTAAACAGGGCAGGGTTATGCAGATTTCCCTCTACAAAATCACACTAAAATTCTACAAAATCACACTACAATTCTACAAAATCACACTACAATTCTACAAAATCACACTAAAATAGTGAGCTTACAATAGGTTTATAGAGTGGACTGTAAACTAGAATATCAACATATCCCAGAGTTCACTGCAGGATAGAAAGAATCCAATAGGTTTATATAGTGGACTGTAAACTAGAATTTCAACATATCCCAGAATTCACTGCAGGATACAGAGAATACAATAGGTTTATTGAGTGAATAATTAACTAGAATTTCAACATATCCCAGAATTCACTGCAGGATAGAAAGAATATGACTGCTATAATATGTGGAATACTGTAGACACATTTAATTCCATAGTCATAATTCTGCAGATTACCATTTTTGGTTTCGTCCATGGGTATGAAATTCTGTCGCGTTGCATATGGCTTACATGAAATTAACTTGCATGCTTTAAGTCTGCTGGAAATTACACAGATTTTATGCAAGTGCAGACTTGAGGAAATAAATACTGCATGTAAAAAAAATCTACATTTACAGTATGCAGTTTATATTTTGATCGTAATGCTTTACCCCTGGGAAGCAGGTCCAATGTCACAGATATGAACAATGAATTGAAAACCTTTAATCATTCTGGTAGTAATTAATTAATTACCTGCAGACATGACTCCTTGTACCCCTGTTTGCTGAATGCACCGTTCCACATCAGGTAAATACTGTATGTTACCATTAGCAAATACAGGTATAGAAACACTCTCTCTACAAATATAGGAAAAGAAACATTCTCTATAAAAATACAGGTATACAAACACTATATCTACAAATATAGAAATAGAAACACTCTCTCTACAAATATAGGAAAAGAAACATTCTCTATAAAAATACAGGTATACAAACACTATATCTACAAATATAGGAATAGAAACACTCTCTCTACAAATATAGGAATAGAAACACTCTCTCTACAAATATAGGAATAGAAACACTCTCTCTACAAATACAGGAATAGAAACACTCTCTCTACAAATACAGGAATAGAAACACTCTCTCTACAAATACAGGTATACTAACACTCTCTCTACAAATACAGGAATACAAACACTCTCTCTACAAATACAGGAATACAAACACTCTCTCTACAAATACAGGTATACTAACACTCTCTCTACAAATACAGGTATAGAAACACTCTCTCTACAAATATAGGAAAAGAAACATTCTCTATAAAAATACAGGTATACAAACACTCTCTCTACAAATGCAGGTATACAAACACTCTCTCTACAAATGCAGGTATACAAACACTCTCTCTACAAATACAGGTATACTAACACTCTCTCTACAAATACAGGTATACTAACACTCTCTCTACAAATACAGGTATACTAACACTCTCTCTACAAATACAGGTATACTAACACTCTCTCTACAAATACAGGTATACAAACACTCTCTCTACAAATACAGGAATACAAACACTCTCTCTACATATACAGGTATACTAACACTCTCTCTACAAACACTCTCTCTACAAATACAGGTATACAAACACTCTCTCTACATATACAGGTATACAAACACTCTCTCTACAAATACAGGTATACTAACACTCTCTCTACAAATACAGGTATACTAACACTCTCTCTACAAATACAGGAAAAGAAACACTCTCTCTACAAATACAGGAATACAAACACTCTCTCTACAAATACAGGTATACTAACACTCTCTCTACAAATACAGGTATACTAACACTCTCTCTACAAATACAGGAAAAGAAACACTCTCTCTACAAATACAGGTATACTAACACTCTCTCTACAAATACAGGTATACTAACACTCTCTCTACAAATACAGGAATACAAACACTCTCTCTACAAATACAGGAATACAAACACTCTCTCTACAAATACAGGTATACAAACACTCTCTCTACAAATACAGGTATACTAACACTCTCTCTACAAATACAGGTATACTAACACTCTCTCTACAAATACAGGTATACAAACACTCTCTCTACATATACAGGAATACAAACACTCTCTCTACAAATACAGGAATACAAACACTCTCTCTACAAATACAGGTATACAAACACTCTCTCTACAAATACAGGTATACTAACACTCTCTCTACAAATACAGGTATACTAACACTCTCTCTACAAATACAGGTATACTAACACTCTCTCTACAAATACAGGTATACTAACACTCTCTCTACAAATACAGGAATACAAACACTCTCTCTACAAATACAGGAATACAAACACTCTCTCTACAAATACAGGTATACAAACACTCTCTCTACAAATACAGGTATACTAACACTCTCTCTACAAATACAGGAAAAGAAACACTCTCTCTACAAATACAGGAATACAAACACTCTCTCTACATATACAGGAAAAGAAACACTCTCTCTACAAATACAGGAATACAAACACTCTCTCTACAAATACAGGTATACTAACACTCTCTCTACAAATACAGGTATACAAACACTCTCTCTACAAATACAGGAAAAGAAACACTCTCTCTACAAATACAGGAATACAAACACTCTCTCTACATATACAGGTATACTAACACTCTCTCTACAAACACTCTCTCTACAAATACAGGTATACAAACACTCTCTCTACAAATACAGGTATACAAACACTCTCTCTACAAATACAGGTATACTAACACTCTCTCTACAAACACTCTCTCTACAAATACAGGTATACAAACACTCTCTCTACATATACAGGTATACTAACACTCTCTCTACAAACACTCTCTCTACAAATACAGGTATACAAACACTCTCTCTACATATACAGGAATACAAACACTCTCTCTACAAATACAGGTATACTAACACTCTCTCTACAAATACAGGTATACTAACACTCTCTCTACAAATACAGGAATAGAAACACTCTCTCTACAAATACAGGAATAGAAACACTCTCTCTACATATACAGGTATACTAACACTCTCTCTACAAACACTCTCTCTACAAATACAGGAATACAAACACTCTCTCTACATATACAGGTATACTAACACTCTCTCTACAAACACTCTCTCTACAAATACAGGTATACAAACACTCTCTCTACATATACAGGAATACAAACACTCTCTCTACAAATACAGGAATAGAAACACTCTCTCTACATATACAGGAATACAAACACTCTCTCTACAAATACAGGAATACAAACACTCTCTCTACATATACAGGTATACTAACACTCTCTCTACAAATACAGGTATACAAACACTCTCTCTACATATACAGGTATACTAACACTCTCTCTACAAATATAGGTATACTAACACTCTCTCTACATATACAGGTATACTAACACTCTCTCTACAAATACAGGTATACAAACACTCTCTCTACATATACATACTATATATGGTGTGTTCAAATATATCAGCATGATTACACACTACAGACCACAAGAAGCAACTCCTAGCACTCAATAATGTAGATTCCTTCTTATATACATATATTTATTTATTTTCATATTCATGCAAGCATTAAAATATTTTGATATAAACACTTGATTTCATTTTATTGCCCATTTAAAGGATTTTCCTTGTAACTGACACGTAATATTTGAACTCTCACCTGATGAGTTTGATGATGTCCCAGTCTGCCAGGCCTGTAAACCGTCCCTTCTGTTCCTTGGTCCGCCCATGCACCGTCAACAGCTACAACACACAACAAGTATGACATCTAGCATGTACTGTGTTCATCAGGTAAACACTATGGGCCTGTTCTTAGCCAACTGTCAGCATTCACAAAGCATTACAATAATTATTGTCATCGAAATAAACTACTAAAAGCTCATCAGGTTATGACAATGTATTTTGACCAGTCAAAGAGTATTGGTAAACGAATCATTAAATCTAGGAAAATTTGATATGAATTTATTAACTATAAATGTGTTTACGTGAAATAACGGACATATTGCAGATGGATATGATTACAACAAGCCACCACACAAAGCCTGCATCAACTTGCATTAATCAACCACTTGGTTACCCTAATCCATAACAAAGCAATGCTAATACATGGAACTCATCATAAAGCAGAACCACCTGAGTCTCATTACACACCCTGACTACCCGAGTCCTCTCTCACACCCTGACTACCCGAGTCCTCTCTCACACTCTGACTACCCGAGTCCTCTCTCACACTCTGACTACCGAGTGCTGTCTCACACCCTGAGTACCCAAGTCCTCTCTCACACTCTGACTACCCGAGTCCTCTCTCACACTCTGACTACCTGAGTCCTCACCCTCTTTGACTACCCAAGTCCTCATCCATACATCCTGAGTACCTGAGTCCTATTTCACACCCCTATACCTCTATATACCTGACAGCCTGCTTTTTCCAACATTTGAGCGTATAGTACTGTCTTCTCTTTGGATTCGAATACTCGGATCTTACAGGTGATGGGAACCTTCAACTTCTGATGGCAAAGCCCAACTAAAATAATATACAATTTCATGAAGAAATTCAAATTCTTGCCTCTGAACAGCCAAGAATTTACTAAAAATAACTGTTATTATACACAGTTCTTTAATGTTACAAATATCTTCTTAACTATAAGTATCTCTTAATTAAATGTGTTAATAGAGTCTTCATCATACTAACAACACTGGCAGTAATCACAGTACAAATTATGTAAGCATAGCTAATTAACTATTTCAAACTTGGTACAAATTTTAAAATAAATTTTAATGAATTACAATACCCATTTTTTTCAGGAGGTCCCACTCATCCTCTAGGAACGCCCCGTAGTGACCTCGTTTAGCGATGGTCTGAGGACAGCCTAGGTTGAGGTCCACTGCATCACATACATCCTCCACATACTGGGAGGCCCTCAGAAAAGTATCTGGGTCATTTGCACAGAACTGTAATCAGACAGTCTTACACATAAAAAACACCTACAGGAGCTCTCCAGTACAACACTTAAAAAGACCTACAGGAACTCTCCAATACTTCACATAAAAACACCAACAAGAACTCTCCAATACTACACATAAAAACACCTACAGGAACTCTCCAATACTACACATAAAAACACCAACAGGAGCTCTCCAATACTACACATAAAAACACCAACAGGAGCTCTCCAATATACACATAAAAACACCTACAGGAACTCTCCAATACTACACATAAAAATACCTACAGGAACTCTCCAATACTTCACATAAAAACACCAACAAGAACTCTCCAATACTACACATAAAAACACCTACAGGAACTCTCCAATACTACACATAAAAACACCAACAGGAGCTCTCCAATATACACATAAAAACACCTACAGGAACTCTCCAATACTACACATAAAAATACCTACAGGAACTCTCCAATACTACACAGAAAAACACCTACAGGAACTCTCCAGTACAACACTTAAAAAGACCTACAGGAACTCCCCAATACTTCACATAAAAACACCAACAGGAACTCTCCAATACTACAAATAAAAACACCTACAGCTCTCCAATACTACACATAAAAACACCAACAGAAGCTCTCCAATACTACACATAAAAACACCTACAGGAGCTCTCCAATACTACACATAAAAACACCTACAGGAACTCTCCAATACTACACAGAAAAACACCTACAGGAACTCTCCAGGAGAATAATGTTCACTGCTTTTCCCTCTGATGCAACTATTTGATATACTTTCCATTTCCCTGGGGCATTTGTTTTCCCATGACTTAGACTATGCAGTGTGTCTGATCTTTTAACACACTGAATTTCTGTTATAATTCAAGGCTTACATATGGTATGAAAAATTTCAATGAAATAGGCAGTCTTAGTGTGTGTATATATATATATATATATATATATATATGTGTGTGTGTGTGTGTGTGTATGTACAACATTCTGCTTGATATAAAAGTTAACTTGAAAACTGTTGAAGGAATTCACTGATGCGTGATTTCATTAAACAAATATTGAAGTTCATCTGCCTTTCGTTTGCATTACATACAATATTCTAGCTATAAAACTATAAGTGCATTGACGGTCATCCTGAAGTACCCTATGTGGAGCACACAAACAGATACGAGATGTCTCTGAACTATATTTGCCCCAACCTTTAGTCACTGGGACCTAAAAATTCCTCTCTCTTAATTGTTTTCAAAATCAGTTGACTTGCATGTGGCTTTGGAATGATGTCCTAAGTACAAGACTACCTCGATGTATTGCCAACTTTTGTTCAAGATCAATCTGGCCAATAAAGCAGGGGTGGCAATATAAGAAATTCACTGGTACTGACAATTCACTGAGCAGTCAATTCAGGTACTTAGTTTATTTCAATTACACTCTGTATAAACATATAGATAATCTGAAGTTTTATTCAGCAATTATTTGTAATGAATATCTCTTTCACCCTGTCACACTTCCTTGCTCCACCCATGAAGCAAGGTGTGTTTACCTTTAGGTGTTTAATAATATTGGCATTATTACTGAGGGTAAACCCTATAAAAATTCATAACCATTTGTTTGTGAAAATCAGTGGCATTTGGCACTATGCAAGCAAGTTTGGCAATATAACAGGAGTGTTAAGATGGGGAGAAATTTGTTCTGTAGGATTTTCAGGCAATAACGAAGGGGTGCCATTATAATGTGGGTGGGGTGGAGAGCACTGTATATACATTTATATATACATGTGTATCAAAAAGATTCTTGTGTTGTGCTAGATATAAGCAGATGTCTCTTGGATGTTTTGCAATTTACACCTTGCTATGCAACCAATGAAAAGTCATAACATACCTTTACTGCATTCAATCTTACCTGCACAATCAGTGGTCTGTCTTCTGGGCAGGTCTGAATGGCTTCTTTTCTGTAGTTAGGGTCCCTCACAAATACAGACGCATGAAACATGGGGGTATAACACAGCTGTGCTCCATATTTACGACTCAGCATCCGCCAGGCAAGCTCGCTAGCATCCACCATTGGGGCCACCACATACTTGGCAGAGTTCAGGGTCCGTCTCCAAAAGTCAAACCCTGAGAGCTTCCTCTCATCCTAAGAACACATATTAATAATGGTGTATATGATTCACAAAACTTCACTCAAACTGAAGTACTAGATAAAAGTAATCTCTAACATCTACACTGCTGCAATTATGTTGACTTCTACCTCATCAATCAGCTGATTATTCTGCCATCTTAAGTGTATGAACATTAAAATCCAGTGCTGCTTTACAAAATTGTGAAAGTTAAAAACAATGTGGTACTATTGACTTAGAATGCAAGATGAGTCTTGAAGGATCCAAGATTGTGATCACTGAACTAATGAGATGAGCATTCCTATCCCTTGTGGTTTACAGGTAGAATGACTGTCACCTGATGTTAGTTGGGCATGATGGATGTTGATATAATAATCTATGCATGTATGTATGGGCTTTCAGTCCAACCATCACAGCCACTTCAAACATCACAACCAAACCCAAATATCAAAGCCAAGCTGAATATTACACCCAAGCCCAAATATTACAACCAAGCCAAACATTACAAACAAACCAAATATCACAGTCAAGCCGAATATTACAGTCAAGCCGAATATTACACCCAACTAAGACTATGGTAAAAGGTGATACAATATAAAGACCTTCTATCTGATTTCATCATAAGAAAATTCAATACATTTGTCTTTAATCCACGTACAATATACACGACACAAAATACAATAAATTTGGTATGAGAAATGTTTTTTCTTTTATACTGAAATTTCGACACAAAGCCCACACTTTTTTTTTTTAACTGTAACTTTATCATTTTTAAGTTAATTAACATGTGTTGCTGTCCTGTTACATCACACTATACGTCAATATGCACGTTCAATCAGAACACGGTTAAAGTACAACACATAATGTGAAATAAATTCCAAATACTAAGAACAACAAGTTCTATAAGCAAGCTGGGCTATAATTATTTTCTGTTTCCTAGTTTCCATAAGGTACCTGAACCTCCTCCTTTACTTGTTGACGTTCTTCCATTTTCCACATGTTGACACTGAAGAGGTTTAGTAAGGGAGCTCATCCTGCTTTTCTCTGCCATAGTGTTGGGGATGGTTTCAAAATAAGCTGCATTTTTTATTTTTTTTTTTATTTTTTTTTTGGCTTTAAGTTTTAGGTTTTTCAAAAAAATTCTGACTATTTCACTTTAACTGAGTTCTATAATTATCTCTATTATACTTTTTCAACAATTTTGAAAATAGTACAAAATTTTATTTTATTTTCATCATGCAATATCCGGAAATTTAGCCTGCTTCCGATTTTAAGTTTTATATTTTCATGATAAACTGGTAATCCGTAGTGGAGAACCAGATTATTAGGAAGAAAACTTTCAGGTAGGTGGTACTTAAACTCGTGATACTGTTCTTGAAGTTCATTAAAATGAACTCCAAGATAAGATAAATAGGGAAATGGTCATATTTCTGTAGTGGGGTTGATTCTCAGTAAGTCGATTCGATATTTTATCGATTTCTATAGGTAATAAACAGCTGATAAAAAGAGGTGTCGCTTGACATCAGCTGGGTAGATCAACAAAGGCGTTATTTTTATGATCATATGACGCGGAAAATTGTGAAAAACATGAATTACGAAGGCGATAGAAAGAGCAGGGTTGAGGTGTAATCTCAGCGAGATTCGTCGAGGCTGGATGCCCGCTCAGATTAGAGATTCTACAATGGGGACAAAGTTTACAAACACTTGTTCAACTGGTACTTGTGGAAGCTAGCAGGAATCAAGCTTTAAATTTTATACTCAGTTTTGCAATGATTTAATGTGGAGTAACAAAATAATTTCCTTGATTTATGCACATCATTAAACGGTCCACTCACTGCACTCCATTGCAAGTTTTTTATGTGTTTACAAACCTTAACTAGTCTTGTGTTTGCTTGTTTTATATTTGCTCTTTTCAGACACACACACGCACCTGTGTGTGTATATATATATATATATGTGTGTGTGTCTGTATGTGTGTGGGTGGGTGTCTGTGTGTGTGTGTAGAGGTTAGCAATGTCCCCAGGTCTCGTATTATTTTGCAGTCCCTTGATTTTGTTTTTTGGTAAAAATGCACACACTAACTTAAATTAGGTATAACATCTTAAGAATGAAAAATATCAATTTCAAATTTTCCAAATCTTATCTCTAAAACTTTGAAGATACAGTATTTGCAGAAGTTGTTACACTTCAAAGTAAATTGAAAGTGAAGTTTCAAAAGGCAACACATAACCCAAACTCAAGGAAATATCAGCAAGATTAGATTTATTGATCATCAGATTATTTCAGAACTTGATACGTTAGATTCCAGTTTATGATAAGAGTGAAATCAATCAAAGCAATAAATAGGAATTAACAAGATTGTTACATCTCTTAAGTGGTAAACATGTCAAGGTAAGAGTTGCTGATCTCCGCTTTTTGTGGATAAAAACATAAACATTTACTAAAACAAAACTTGTTGATTTAAATGCATACAATTAGCAGTTAATTATAAATTTCCGAAATGGACAACTTTGCATACCTCAGGGTTTAGGTGACTACTTAGGTTACTTAAAATTGAACTTTGGCAGAAATGGGCGTTACCTGTGTTGTTTTGGGGTACACAAGTATAGGTTATTTAATATTACACCGCTTAAGGGATTAGCTTATACTTCAAACAAACTCTTAACAACAATGGAGTCAGTACTGTTTGCCTACATGTATGTTTAAAAATAACCCTGTACATTTATGTGTATGTCTTGCCCAGAATAAGTAACACAAAATGGTTTGTAGAGTTTTGAATTAGTAGCTTAACTAGCATAAAATGTCATATAAATTTAGGTAAATAACAAATTGTTATGTAAAATTTAAATTAATCACGTAAAATTTAAATTAAAACATGCAGAAGCTATATAAAATTCAAATTAGTGGCATAGAATGGAAAAATTGGATGCAACTGAAAAAGGTAATTTGAATGTATATTTCTAAGACCCCTAACATTTTATAGCAACTAATTAATGTTTGTGATTTCTTCTCGTTCATGAATTGACAACTTGAATAAATCTCACTAAAACAAAGTCTCTGGAAAGTCTTATGAAAAATATAAATCAGATTCTGTGTCATTCAGTACAATTTCAGTATTACCAGTAATGTATGATAATTCCTCAGTTTGACTAATGTCGTATATTTAAACGAATTGTGAGGTGACTTGTCAAATGACCAAAGTGTGTATTATAAAATTGGTCATATGTTTTTATTATGCAACAGAATCTTGCTGTTTCATGTACAGTGTCTTTGCATGTTTCATTCTTAAGGAGGAATCTCACACCAGAGAAATCTGATATGGATGGAAAGTGGAGAATTTTGAAATTGAAAAGTTTAAAATTTACCTCATTTAGTGAAAAATGCAGTTTCAGCAGAAAGAAATCTTCATAAAAAAAAAAAAGCCAACTAAATCCACCGCTAGACTTGCGCACATAAACTTCAGATCAGCAATATGCCGTTAACCTACAGAAATACCCAGCAATTCTTAAAATACCCAGCAATTCTTAAAAAGGAATATACACGTATTGCTGATATTTATATTTTCGTTCAAGTTTCAGAAAGGAAGTTAGCTAATATGACTAAGTTCCTCTAAATCCTAATCTTCCGTCACTGGAGAAAACATGATGAATTTGATTTCCTCAATCAAAATGCATATATGACTGATTTGAAACTAGGGTGAACAAATTCATTGCCAACATGGTCAAGTAAAAATACCCTTGTGACATCAGGAGGTTAGCTTGCAGACAATTTAAAAAGAAAACAAATTAAAGCACAACACACGATAAAACTTTGCCAATCTGTGGATTGTGGTAGCATAATGATACAAAATAGCTCAGAGGTAACATTAGTAATCTGATAGAAAAACACCCAATATAGGCGGAAGTACATGCAAGGGTATTTCCTGATTGTAAATTACAAATGTTAAGCTAAAAGGCTTGCTGGTTATGTTGTGTTTGATAGGATTGAATGCTGTGAGTTGTGACACATTGTCAAACTCTTAACATGATCAAGTGATAGTGTCTGGTAAATCTGAAGAGCGTTGTGACACTTAAAATGGATGTTTTGTTTGTGAACTTGTTGTTGAGCTTTAATTGAATCATAAAACTTGTAGAAAGTACTCCATTGAAATAAAGTGCACCAGTTACATTTTATCACTGCGAGAAAATGAAGTGCACATAAAATGCTAAAACCCTGGAAACCTGTTGAATCTTAATCAAGTGATATTGTTATATCAAGGTAATAAGTTTTTTTTTTTCTTTTTCATGTTTGCATGCTGGTAGGTAAATTTTTAAATCCCAAGTTTAAAATCCAACTGGCATATTTCTGTATTTTCCAGAAATTGTTGATTCATGTTTATATGTATTTATATATATATGTTAGTGGCATAAACATGTATATGCATTGTTAATATGACTGGTTTCATTGTAAATAATCCACCATCTAGATATAAATTTATGTTTTTGAAATAGTGAAATAACACACTCAAGATATTTAAATGGAGGGTGCTTATCTTTTGTTTTGCTTTTTTTTTTTTATTTAATTCTTTTTTCCCCGTGCTGACTGATAGTTTTTGTTTAATTCCAGTCGAGGAAAAAAATAGAACACTAACCTAATGGTTAATGCAGTAGATTACTGTAAGAATACCCAATAAGCCCATTAACTAGTTGCACTGCAATGTGTATTGGGAGTAACCTGGGTTGAAAGTTACAAGCTGGACTGAAAATTAAATCATTAACAATTTTGTTTTGTTTGTTTAGTCAAGGACACTTCACACATGAAATGCCACATAAAATCATAAATTAATTTAGACATAATTGCATGTGTCAGAATGAAATGATTATTTTTATATGTGTTTGTGATCTACCTGTAGTATGTCTTCATGTAGCAAGGCTTTGTAGTGTTGCTGTGATAAAATTAACAACTGGTGTAACAGCTGACAAACTCCAATCACATGATGAGAACTATTGACCTATCATATCAGAACTCGAGATTTCGTTGATACAGATTATTCCATTGCATTATTAATTACCTGAACAAAGTGTAAAGAGTTTGTGGAAATAGACAAGACTGACAGCCAGGTAGTCTTGGTGTTACCTGTAAGAAGTCACTCAGGTAAGGAGTGGACACATTCCCATGTTGAGGGGTTGATTATTTGTTCTGTGTAAACTGTTGAGACCAGTATATTATAAGTCTACTGCATAATAAGGCAGGAAAAAGTCCATCCAGGCAAGTGTAGACTTTATATTTATTACCAATATTGATATCATTATTGTTTTAAAAGTACAAATTGGGTATTGTCTTAATGATGGCTTATAATTTTATATTGTATTTTATATTTTTCACATTCACTGTAAAGGTCTTGTGATACCCTCTACTAGTGTTCTGGTTCTGGAAATTTAGCAATCTAGATCCCAGGGCAGTCCCTCTATTTTCATCATTCAAGAGAGAGAGAGAGAGAGAGATTTTGTAGTGGAAAAGATCATTGTTTCATACAAAGCCTTGTAGTAGATGAAACCACTTATTATTACCAGATTACTGCCAGCTTTAGATGTAGTTATATATTAGTATTTCACTAACCTCTCATACTGAGGAGAAAGGTCAGTGGTATGTGGGATAGAGATTTTGACCTTTAATATGAGGCTTTGGGCGACATTTTATTACTTCATATTGCTATGATATATATACACACACACACACACACTGGAGTTAGTTCAGTTCTCATGGAACAAAATTTGTTGATTGCCAAAATTTTACATTTAATTTGTTGATGTCACACTAGTATATTGAAATATTTATAAATTGTATATTTTGTTGATGTTTTGAATTGTATGATATGAGAGTACCTTGAAATCTTTGAATGTTGAGCCCCACTAAGTATAAACATTCTGGAGTAGTTCTGCAGCAAATTGTTCTTATTGGATAATATGCCATATCAGACAAGTGTCTCATGCAAGAAAAGTTTTAGCTGTAAGTGGACCATGTTTGTGAAGAAAAAAAACAGGAAAAATCTACAGTATTGAATGCAAATGAATGCCAGATTTAACATCAGCAACACCATTTTTAGATGAATAATATCTTTGTGAAGAAAAAAAAATTTTAACCACTCCATGAAGAACAAATGATTAACTCTATATTTCATTAGTGAGGGTATTTTATTGCAGAGTTGTTTCCCTTGTGATTGAATATAATTAGAACATTCAATTTGTTATTGTGGGTTTTAGAAATTATTTTGATCAATTGTTGAAGATGTGAATGTTGTGCTTGATGTCTGACCTAAGGATCCCCATCTCAATCAATACATTGTCATCTGTTGTTCACACACAATGAAAGCGCAGCATCTCCACTAATCTTAAAATCTTTTTTTCTTCACAGATTGTTCATGATATTTAACCTGACCTAGGAGCCACCTATACACCATCAAGATGGGGTCACTGTTTCGCAGTGAGGAAATGAATCTTTGTCAGATTTTCCTCCAATCAGAAGCAGCTTATGCTTGTGTCTCGGAACTAGGGGAACTAGGACTGGTGCAGTTCAAGGATGTGAGACTTTTCAATAGTTAAATAAATCATTTCCTGATGCATACAGCCTCACATGTCATAACTAGTAGTTCTGCAGTGTATACAATAACACGCTAATATTGCATAACATTAATCTTGTTTATAGCTGAATCCTGATATGAATGCCTTCCAAAGGAAGTTTGTGAGTGAGATCATGAGATGTGACGAGATGGAAAGAAAACTCAGTAAGTCTCAAAAGAAATAAGGACAAGAGGATCACTCACTTTGAATTATGACTCTTCAAGAATGAGAATGACAATAAATAAGTAGACTGGATTGAAGTTTATATTTGAGGTTGATTTCCAGTGGTGTATATTTGAGGTTGATTTCCAGTGGTGTATATTTGAGGTTGATTTCCAGTGGTGTATATTTGAGATTGATTTCCAGTGGTGTATATTTAAGGTTGATTTCCAGTGGGTGTATATTTGAGATTGATTTCCAGTGGTGTATATTTGAGGTTGATTTCCAGTGGTGTATATTTGAGATTGATTTCCAGTGGTGTATATTTAAGGTTGATTTCCAGTGGTGTATATTTGAGGTTGATTTCCAGTGGTGTATATTTAAGGTTGATTTCCAGTGGTGTATATTTAAGGTTGATTTCCAGTGGGTGTATATTTGAGATTGATTTCCAGTGGTGTATATTTGAGGTTGATTTCCAGTGGTGTATATTTGAGGTTGATTTCCAGTGGTGTATATTTGAATTTGATTACAGTGGTATATTATATTTGATAACAGTTTCCAGTGGTGTATATTTGAGGTGATTTCCAGTGGTGTATATTTAAGGTTGATTTTCAGTGGTGTATATTTGAAGTTGATTTCCAGTGGTGTATATTTAAGGTTGATTTTCAGTGGTGTATATTTGAAGTTGATTACAGTGGTACATCATAATATTTGATAACAGTTTCCAGTGGTGTATATTTGAGGTTGATTTCCAGTGGTGTATATTTGAGGTTGATTTCCAGTGGTATATATTTGGGGTTGATTTCCAGTGGTGTATATTTGAGGTTGATTTCCAGTGGTGTATATTTGAGGTTGATTTTCAGTGGTGTATATTTGAAGTTGATTACAGTGGTACATCATAATATTTGATAACAGTTTCTAGTGGTGTATATTTGAGGTTGATTTCCAGTGGTGTATATTTGAGGTTGATTTCCAGTGGTGTATATTTGGGGTTGATTTCCAGTGGTGTATATTTGAGGTTGATTTCCAGTGGTGTATATTTAAGGTTGATTTCCAGTGGTGTATATTTGGGGTTGATTTCCAGTGGTGTATATTTGAGGTTGATTTCCAGTGGGTAATGCCTGAGGTATTCAATAGTCTCAGGATTGTAGTTTGATTAGAGTATGCATAACAAAAATTCAATACCACAGGAAATGCTTCCAGTTGAACATTTGTATTAGAAGAATAAAAATGAAATTGAGGGCAGTTTGGTTCTTCATAATCCTTTTGAAGGAAGAAATTGCATGCTGTAGCAACCATTGCAGAGTATTTGATGTGTTCTTTTGTGTGGTGTTAATTATAGATCTCTTTCTATGTTGCCTTTTATGAAGCACATGTAAACTGACAAATGAACAAGACAACATGGCTTCTTCCAGGATACATACACAAGGAGCTGAAGAAGGATGGCATGAAGATTCCAGACAGGGACGAGAATCCAAAGGCCCCAGCCCCCAAGGAAATGATCGACCTAGAGGCAACATTTGAAAAGATTGAGTCGGAGTTGAAGGAAGTGAACACGAATGCAGAGGCTCTTCGTCGTAATTATCTGGAACTTACAGAGCTGAGGGAAGTCCTGATAAAAACGCAGATCTTCTTTGAAGAGGTTGGTATGAATTCAAGATAGTAGCAAATGAGAACCCTCATCATATAAAAACTAGTAAATAAAAATAACCAGAATTAAATCATGTATAGACAGAAGTCTTGTGAAATTATCACTATTTATCACATTCAACAAATCAGAGAAAGGTGCTGGTCGAGATCAATATTTTAGAAATATAAAAATATGAAGCAATTTAAGATTTTGTGGATTGCAAAAAAAATATTTATAAAATCAGAACCCCGATGTTTATGAAAGTGTACATTTAGTAATGTAGTGTGAAAATTACAGCAATTCAGATAACGTTTTGGAATTCTTTACATGAGCTTTGATATGTACACTTTAGCATGGTCGTCATGGTATCGTGGATGATGCCCAACATGCTCTTGTCCACGAAGAGGGAAGTGGATTCGTTCCTATTACATCTGTACAACTTGGGTAAATATGCACCTGTTTCTTGTGAATCCACTTATATTTCGTGAGCTCAAATATTCCTGATTGTGTGGTATAAACATGCCTACAAATTTATACCCACTTACATTTCGTGAGCTCAAATTTTCCTGATTGTGTGGTATAAACATGCCTACAAATTTATACCCTCCACAAAATGTAGAAGTACAATGAAAAAAAAAACAAAAAAAAACAAGGCTTCACATCCACTTAGCCACAAGTCCGAACCCAATAACGTAATATACAATATTTATCTCAAACCACAGAAATTTAAACCCATGATAATAAGTTATTTCAAAGCGTTACATTGGTGTAGATTTAAAAAGAGGGCGAGTGGAAATAAACTGTTAACAACTATAAACAACAATTTCTTCCTTACCTCACTGGTGTAATAGTAACGGTTCCTTTATCGTAGGTTTGTGGCTGGTGTGATTCCCAGAGAGAAAGTGCCAGCCTTTGAGCGACTACTGTGGTTTGCAAACCGTGGAAACACATTCCTGAAGTATGAAGAAATTTTTCAACATCTGGAGGACCCTGTTACAGTTAGATTCATTCTCTCTTTCATGCAGTATCTCAGAAAAAATCCAAACTTATGGGAAATTTCACAGATACAATTTGTTTTGTTACATGTGATGATATACTATTTTCTGAACATGGTTTCTTTTCTTTTCTTTTTTTTCAGGGTGATTCCATATCCAAATGTGTTTTTCTGATTTTCTACCAAGGAGAGCAGTTGAAAGCTCGTGTCAGGAAGATTTGTGAAGGGTCAGTAACTTGGTTTCCGGGGGTATCAGTCATTTAGCGGACCATAAATTTACATGCTACTTTGAAAACAAATGGTAATTAATGTTGCAGATTTAAAGCCACCCTGTATCCGTGTCCAGAGACCACCCATGAGAGGACGGAAATGTTGAACGGAGTGTGTACACGACTGGAAGACCTCAACTTAGTGAGTACACGAGAAGGATGTGTGTATTAGAACATAGATATTGCATTTGTGACACTTGATATTTATAAACACTGAAGACTTTGTGAGACATGTCAGTCATTGTTTGTGTGACATGTCAGTCATTATTTGTGCCACATGCCAGTCGTTGATTGTGTGACATGTCAGTCGTTGTTTATGTGACATGTCAGTCGTTGTTTATGTGACATGTCAGTCATTGTTTGTGTGACATGTCAGTCGTTGTTTGTGTGACATGTCAGTCGTTTGTGTGACATGTCAGTCATTGTTTGTGCAACATGTCAGTCGTTGTTTGTGTGACATGTCAATCATTGTTTGTGACATGTCAATCATTGTTTTCCTAAGGTTCTACACCAAACAGAAGACCACAGGAAGAGAGTTCTTATGAGTGCCCAAAAAGAGATACGACCTTGGATTATCAAAGTCAAGAAGATTAAGGCCATCTACCACACCCTTAACATGTGTAATTATGATGTGTCTCACAACAGCCTGATTGCTGAGTGCTGGACACCGGTCAGTGGACTGGAGGAGATACAACAGGCACTAAAACACGGCACTGTAAGTTTCAAAGAGCTCGTAAAAGTTATAGGAAGTGGTTTTCAACATTACTGTTTTCTATGAATAATGTAAAGATTAGTGTGTGTTTACGTAAATTTTATCACAAACATCTAAATGTTCAGATTAATTATTAATCGACACCCAAAGAGGTCAATTTCTTCAAAAAACCTGTCTTGCTTTTCAAACTGTAAATCTGCTTTTTGTGATGTTACAATGACCTAAATATCGAGGAAACATCAAATAACTGAACATTAGTATGAACTGGTCTTTTGATTAAAAGTACATGTGAGAAAGTTTGCCAGTTTACTTTTGGAAGGTCGGTGGTCTTTTCCCGGATACATTGTATCTGGGTTCTCTCCTCCACCTACAAAAACTGGACACCACCAGATAACTGAAAAATTGTTGAGTGTGGCGAAAAACAACAAAACAAACAAAAGTGCATGTACTAATTACTTGTTAAAATATGACTAGTCTTGATACATGTAGATAAAAATTCAATTCAAATTCAACTCTGCCTAGCATACCGCCTATGACATAACGGTAGCATTTGCTTTCGCTGCTGAATGATGACGTTATCCTTTTCCTCACAGCATTTTTGAGTTGATTTACAAAAGTTCAGGATTTTTAACATATTTTTTTGCAACATTTTCCATTGTTATTGCTGTGGGGAGTTCTGATAAAATTTGACATTGATGACCATTGAACTAGGGGTAGATTCAAGTGAAAAATTACTATGAATATGGGATAAAATACCATAAAATATAAAATTACAGTCGCATAGGTAAAAAGAGTCATACCAGTTAAATATAGTCACACCAGGTAAATACAGTCATACAAGGTAAATACATACATACCAGGTAAATGCAGACATACCAGGTAAATGCAGACATACCAGGTAAATACAGTCACACAAGGTAAATACAGTCACACCAGGTAAATACAGACATACCAGGTAAATACAGACATACCCGGTAAATATAGTCATACCAGGTAAATACAGTTACACCAGGTAAATACAGTCATACCAGGTAAATACAGTCACACTAGGTAAATACAGACACACTAGCACCAGGTAAATATAGACACACCAGCACCAGGTAAATACAGACATACCAGGTAAATACAGACATACCAGGTAAATACAGTCACACCAGGTAAATACAGTCACACCAGGTAAATACAGTCACACCAGGTAAATACAGTCATACCAGGTAAATACAGTCATACCAGGTAAATACAGTCATACCAGGTAAATACAGTCACACCAGGTAAATACATTCATACCAGGTAAATACAGTCACACCAGGTAAATACAGTCATACCAGGTAAATACAGACATACCAGGTAAATACAGTCATACCAGGTAAATACAGACATACCAGGTAAATACAGACACACCAGGTAAATACAGACATACCAGGTAAATACAGTCATACCAGGTAAATACAGTCACACCAGGTAAATACAGTCATACCAGGTAAATACAGTCACACCAGGTAAATACAGTCATACCAGGTAAATACAGTCACACCAGGTAAATACAGTCATACCAGGTAAATACAGTCATACCAGGTAAATACAGTCATACCAGGTAAATACAGTCACACCAGGTAAATACAGTCATACCAGGTAAATACAGTCACACCAGGTAAATACAGTCATACCAGGTAAATACAGACATACCAGGTAAATACAGTCATACCAGGTAAATACAGTCATACCAGGTAAATACAGTCACACCAGGTAAATACAGTCATACCAGGTAAATACAGTCACACCAGGTAAATACAGTCATACCAGGTAAATACAGTCACACCAGGTAAATACAGTCACACAATGTACTTTTAATCAATTGTTCTCTTGCTATATGATGTGCATAAAAATACCTGTATTGTTTATTTATGTTGTATACATATAAACTGATTTCCTTAAACACACAATTTAAATTTTACACAAATTACCATTTCCTCTGATGTTTAAGTTTGACATGATTAGACACAAAGAGCTCTGGAATATAGCATTAAAATTTTTTTGTTTTAATTTAAAGTTTGTCAAATCAGTAATTCTTAATTATTAGCCTTTCATTAAAATAAGGTTTTCTAGCTTTGCTTTGATGTCTGTAGGAGCTGAGTTAATGTTTAGGTTTTCTAGCTTTGCTTTGATGTCTGTAGGAGCTGAGTTAACGTTTAGGTTTTCTAGCTTTGCTTTGATGTCTGTAGGAGCTGAGTTAACGTTTAGGTTTTCTAGCTTTGCTTTGATGTCTGTAGGAGCTAAGTTAACGTTTAGGTTTTCTAGCTTTGCTTTGATGTCTGTAGGAGCTAAGTTAACGTTTAGGTTTTCTAACTTTGCTTTGATGTCTGTAGGAGCTGAGTTAACGTTTAGGTTTTCTAGCTTTGCTTTGATGTCTGTAGGAGCTGAGTTAACGTTTAGGTTTTCTAGCTTTGCTTTGATGTCTGTAGGAGCTAAGTTAACGTTTAGGTTTTCTAGCTTTGCTTTGATGTCTGTAGGAGCTAAGTTAACGTTTAGGTTTTCTAGCTTTGCTTTGATGTCTGTAGGAGCTAAGTTAACGTTTAGTGAGACTATTAGCCTTTTATTAAAATGAAATTTTCAAACTTTGACATTTGTAGGAGCTGAGTGGTAGTACTGTCCCCAGTATCCTCCATCGTATGCAGACAAAAGAGACGCCGCCCACATACTTCAGGACAAACAAGTTTACACACGTGTTCCAGGCAATTATTGATGCATATGGCATAGCATGTTACCAAGAGGTCAACCCAGGTAAGTTTGATTGTTGTACAGAGTAAATACAACTGTACTAGGTACATGTACATACAGTAATTACTATTATAAGGAGTGGTAGTGTTTTGCTTCGTGTTTGAATAAGGTGAATACATGCAATGTCATGTGACATTTGGGTATATATAGTAATGACACGAGGTAGTGCAGCATTCTACACTGCTCACTAGTATTACAAGTATTTATGATAAAAAATTTTAAATATGTTAATAAATGTAGATACAGTTATATGTATAATCATGAAAAACCAGAAACATGATGTGCTGCCATAAAGTAATGTGAGAGAGAGAGAGAGAGAGAGAGAGAGAGAGAGAGAGAGAGAGAGAGAGAGAGAGAGAGAGAGTGCAAGTGGATTTCCAGTGATGATGTCAATTGTTGGTGAATGATAAATGTGCTGGCGAGCAGCATTCCTACTTTATGTATTCTTGGTTTTTATTCTAAGAGCATTTAATTTATTTATATTCGGACGAACAAAGTGAAGGAGAATATAAAACAGGTAAATAAATTCCCATCAGGTAAATACAGACATACCAGGTAAATACACACATACCAGGTAAATACAAACATATCAGGTAAATACAGTCACACAAGGTAAATACAGACATACCAGGTAAATACAGTCACACCAGGTAAATACAGTCACACCAGGTAAATACACAGACACACCAGGTAAATACAGACACACCAGGTAAATACAGTCACACCAGGTAAATACAGTCACACCAGGTAAATACAGACACACCAGGTAAATACAGACACACCAGGTAAATACAGACACACCAGGTAAATACAGACACACCAGGTAAATACATTTTTGTATATGTAGGGATTTTACAGCCTCTTACATGACAACTGTATTATAAAGTATCATGTGATCTGTATAAATGGTTTTACAGCCCCTTATGCTATCATCTCCTTTCCATTCCTGTTTGCTGTGATGTTCGGTGACTTTGGACACGGATTTATCATGTTCCTGGCTGGACTTTGGATGGTCATCACAGAGAAGAAGCTGCTAGCAATGAAATCTGACAATGAAGTAAGTACAGGTAGTTAGGTTTATAATTGTAGGGATGTGTTTGTATCGGTAGTCTGGAGAATCCACAATGCATCTTTGTATTTGTGATCAAATCATTTTTGAGGATGTGCCAATTTAGACATACATGTAAATCATATTGATAGGTTAATATCTGGGATTATTGACCTGTGATGGGGTATGATATAAGGGTTGTCGAGTTAGTGGAACGTAATTTTGAAAACATTCAAATATCCTCTTACTGCAAAAATTTTGATGACAATGGCCCTTGTGCCTATCTAACACAAAACGTTTTAGATTCAAAAGCTTTTAGTAGATGACGAAGACCTCTTGACTTTAGCTGAATAGTTACTGTAGATGCTCTCAAGAATAGGATGACATTTTTATTCCGTTTTCAGAAATCCATATTTATTGCTTATGTTTTGTATATTTAAGAGTCTATTCTTGAGAACTTAATTTTTGCAAATTGCTAGTTTCACAAAATTATGTGTAAATAAAGTCCTCATGAATGAAATGTGATTTACAGTAATATGTTTACCTGTTTGTCTTATTTCAGATAGCGAACATGTTTATCGGTGGTCGATACATTATAACCATGATGGGGCTCTTCTCTATCTACACAGGACTGATTTACAATGACATTTTTTCTAAATCTGTCAACATATTCCAGTCGTCTTGGCATCCAAGCTATGAGTAAGTAAACGTGCCTTCAGCTGCAAAGTTGTGGGAGTTTTGCTATAATCGGGATACTCGTGGTATTCTGGAGTCAGTCTGTCTGTCTAGCTGTCTGTAGACACGAATGAATTCCAGACTCCAATTCTCTTTCCACCTGAAGTCAAGTGACTGTACATGTGGATTTCCCATGAAAAAAGGGCTACGTCCTATTAATTTGGGGGTCAAAAGGTCAAACTCATAAGAATGCGATGTCCTGTTTGTTGAATTTGTCATGAAAATTTACTCACTGGTTCCTATTGAATGTTGGGGGGCCTCCGTGGCCGAGTGGTTAGAGCATCACGCTCAAAACCACAAGGCCTCTCACCTCTAGTCAGCGCGGGTTCGAATCTCGCTCCGCTGATATTATATGAGAAAGTTTGCCAGTTTACTTTTGGAAGGTCAGTGGTCTCTTCCCGGGTACGTTATATCTGGGTTCTCTCCTCCACCAATAAAAACTGGATGCCACCAGATAACTGAAAAATTGTTGAATGTGGTGGAAAACAACAATCAATCCTATTGAATGTTAAAGTGGTCACAGGACTTCAGCATACAAATATGTTTTGTTTTTTGGGGTTTTTTTTGTTATTCATTTTTAATACATTTAAACCAAGAATCAGGAGACTTCACACACAGACTCCCACATCACTTTAAGATCTGCAGTCCATTGTGCTACAAGATATTCAAGTTTCGAATTTGCATTGTAGATGATAATGATCATATTTGGCAGTTTATGATAAAAGATCTAGTATTCTGAAGTATAGGGCTATCTTGATATATTGCTCCTTGTTATAATGTCGCCCTGAATATTCTAAAGAACAGATTTCTCCCTGTGTTAACACTCCCGTTATAATACCAACCCTACATAATGCCATATTCCACTGATTTTCACAAGCAAATGGTCAAAATTTTATAAGGTATACCCTCAATAATAATGCCAATTACCCAACACCCAAGGGTAAGCACACCTGCACCTGAGCTATGCGGTGAAGTGTGACAGGCTGTACAAAATATTCAGGTGGTAAGGTTAATTACAAATAATCACTGAAGAAAACTCGAGATTATCTAAACACATAGCCTAATTAAAATTACTGAACTGAGTTTGTTTTACTGACCAGCAAATTGTCAGTAATGGGGAATTTGCTATATTGTCACACCCTCATTATTACCCAAATTGATCGTAACAAAAGTTGGCAAAATGTCAAGGGAGCATTGTACTTGGTAAGAAGTGACGTAGCTGAATGATATAGAGGTATTTTTGTTGTATATATATATACACTGTATGCTGTTATCCATGTAAGTGTATAAACTGTAAGTAAAGTCTAGTACCTGACCTCTGGTCAGTAAGATGAACTGTGGTCAATTTTTAAGCCTGTTTTGCAGTTTCCACACTCTGCAGGATGATGAGCAGTCCAGTAGAACTCTGGACCCCCTGGAGCATTTCGACAATACCACCGGTCCGTATCCTTTCGGAATCGATCCTGTAAGTTGGTAGTTCAAGCTTTGGGGAACTCTTTTCATTGGTGTGTTTTTATTTAGTTCACAGTGGCAACATGGACAAATTATTGAGCTCTTGGTGTAATTTAAAAATTCACTGGATCGGTCAGGGTCACATTTATATCGAACTTAAATACTGTATATATTTGTGTAGAAATCAGTTTGGAGGGGGGAGTGAAAGTTTTACTCCGAGTCTGTAAAATGGGTTTCCGACAACTCACAGGTTGACTTCCATGCGAGTATATAAGGTAATTTGAAATGACAATAAAGGTTGCTTTGACTCTTATATTCTACACAATGTACACAAAGCAAATAGGCCACATCAGAAAATATTTAACAACAGAAGCAGCTAAATCACTTGTGAACTCCCGAGTTACATCAAGGTTAGATTACTGTAATGCTCTCCTGGTTGGTGTACCAAAGACAGTTCTGAGCAAGCTCCAACAAGTTCAAGTCTTATATCCAGGACCTCTCGTTACGACCACATCACTCCAATACTACGAGAACTACACTGGTTGCCTGTGCAGCATAGGGCACAGTTTAAGATACTTACTCATACCTACAAAGCCTTATGTGATGAGTGCCCAATTTATATCAAACGATTACTACAGATATATAGACCTCCCCGAAATCTTAGGTCTATACAACGATCGGTCACTCTAGCAGTTCCTAAAAGTCGAACTGTTACGTACGGGGATCGGTGCTTCATGTCAATAGCTCCGAAACTGTGGAATGCCCTTCCAGAACATGTGAAGGCTTGTAAATCATTGTGCGCCTACAAGAAGTCATTGAAAACACATTTTTTCCATCAGGTTTTCAGTAACTAGCCTCCATCAAGTTGAGATGGGTTTTTTTATATATAGTTTTAATTCATCCACACACAAAAAAATCAACATTATCTCATATCTTTACTTTAATATGCCCTGAAACTGATGTTTTATACTTATTTAGCATATGTATTGTATCTTATGTTTATATCATTTTATTTCAATGTTTTATTTAATTGTTTTATGTGCTGTAAAGTACCTTTGCGCATACAAATGTATGAAAAGGGTGCTATATAAATATGGTATTATTATTATTATTATATGTTATGTGTAACTGTAAGCATTCATCATTAAAAAAAATATATGGTGTAGTCGATCTACATTTTACAGTATACTTCTGTAAGTCATATTAGCATATTTTTGGTACATTTTTAGATCTGGCAAGCAAGTTTGAACAAGATTACCTTCACCAACTCTCTCAAGATGAAGCTCTCTGTTATCTTTGGAGTCTCTCAGATGTTACTTGGTGTACTGCTGAGTTTTGTGAATCATTCGTAAGTTTTCACAGGTTTAGATTTCTCATCCTTGTGAAAGCATTTCTTTTTTGTGTCCCTCTGTAATCCCCGTAGAATAGGATTTATTGCACTACTGGTGAAAATTAGGAATACTTAGGGATTACTCTGTCTGTATGGGACTCTCCATTTATCACACTATGGAAAATGAAACTGTAAGAGATAGGACTTTGATATTTTTTGTATGGATGATGCAAGGTAAGAGATGGGACTTTGGTATTTTTTTGTTTGGATGATGCAGGGTAAGAGATAAGACTTGGGTATTTTTTTGTTTGGATGATGCAGGGTAAGAGATGGGACTTTGGTATTTTTTTGTTTGGATGATGCAAGGTAAGAGATGGGACTTTGGTATTTTTTTGTTTGGATGATGCAAGGTAAGAGATGGGACTTTGGTATTTTTTTGTTTGGATGATGCAAGGTAAGAGATGGGACTTTGGTATTTTTTTGTTTGGATGATGCAGGGTAAGAGATAGGACTTGGGTATTTTTTTGTTTGGATGATGCAGGGTAAGAGATGGGACTTTGATATTTTTAGTTGTTCAGTATCAACCAATACATTTTGCCAGTTTTAGACTTTACAGTACATTAACTTTAAAAAAACAACAACAATGTGTTCATGTATTAGCATGTGTTACTTCAAGGTATTCAGTCCATAACAGAATAATAGATTTTGAATTCCAGATCATCAAAATGATATTTATAAGGAGTGACTGGGGTATTTGCATTGATATGGTAAATTACTTATTTTGAAAAGAATATCATCAAGTTTAAATATATCTAATTTAATCACTTTTTCTGATGAAATTCAAGTGTTCCCTGATTAATGGGGGGAGGGGGGGGGTTGAACAAGTGTTTAGCTGCCAGTGTGACTTTTCTCACAGACAGTGTGACACGTTTATTCTGCAGGTATTTCCGCCGCCCCTTGAACATCTTCTGTGAGTTTATTCCCCAGCTGATCTTTCTGCTGTGTCTGTTTGGCTACCTTGTGGCTGTTGTTATTTACAAGTGGATTGCCTTCAATGCTCTGTGTACACAGTTTGCCCCTCAGCTGATTATCCGTAAGTTACATCAGTAAATTATCCAAAAGCTGATTATCCGTAAGTTACAACAGCAAATTATCCAATAGCTGATTTTATGTAAGTTACAACAGCAAATTATCCAATAGCTGATTTTGTCCATAAGTTACAAAAGCAAATTATCTGTCAGTTACAACAGCAAATTGTCCACAAGCTGATTATCCATAAATTGAACAGCAAATTATATGTCAACTAATTATTTGTAAGTTACAACAGCAGATTCTATGTCAGCTGATGATTTGTAAGTTACAATACTGAATTGTTCTTCTGACTGTTATTTTTGATGGAAACAATTTGCATGTTGCAGTTGACTGTGAATTAGTAACTAAGACACCCAGTTTGTTAGCAACTTTTCCACAATCCTGTTGTTTGACTTTTCCACATTCCTGTTCTTTGACTTTCCCACAATCCTGTTGTTTGACTTTTCTACATTCCTGTTCTTTGACTTTTCCACATTCTTGTTGTTTGACTTTTCCACATTCCTGTTCTTTGACTTTCCCACAATCCTGTTGTTTGACTTTTCTACATTCCTGTTGTTTGACTTTTCCACAATCCTGTTGTTTGACTTTTCCACATTCCTGTTGTTTGACTTTTCCACAATCCTGTTGTTTGACTTTTCCACATTCCTGTTGTTTGACTTTTCCACAATCCTGTTGTTTGACTTTTCCACAATCCTATTCTTTGACTTTTCCACATTCCTGTTCTTTTCCACATTCCTGTTGTTTGACTTTTCCACATTCCTGTTCTTTGACTTTTCCACATTTTTGTTGTTTGACTTTTCCACATTCTTGTTGTTTGACTTTTCCACATTCCTGTTCTTTTCCACATTCCTGTTGTTTGACTTTTCCACTTTCCTGTTCTTTGACTTTTCCACATTCTTGTTGTTTGACTTTTCCACATTCCTGTTCTTTGACTTTTCCACATCCCTGTTCTTTGACTTTTCCACACTCCTGTTGTTTGACTTTTCCACAATCCTATTGTTTGACTTTTCCACCTTCCTGTTGTTTGACTTTTCCACATTCCTGTTGTTTGACTTTTCCACATCCCTGTTGTTTGACTTTTCCACATTCCTCTTGTTTGACTTTTCCACAATCCTGTTGTTTGACTTTTCCACACTCCTGTTGTTTGACTTTTCCACAATCCTGTTGTTTGACTTTTCCACAATCCTATTGTTTGACTTTTCCACACTCCTGTTGTTTGACTTTTCCACATTCTTGTTGTTTGACTTTTCCACATTCCTGTTGTTTGGCTTGTTTGTTTACCAAATGTTCTTACTATTACCGTTTTGTTTTGTAGAGTTTATCAACATGTTTTTGTTATCATACACACCTCGTGTTAGACCAGCTAATTTCACAGGTGATCTGTATGCCTGTACTAATATTGAGCCGACCTACATCAATGCTACATCCCAGACTGTGTTCTTTGAATACCAGGTATAACTAATCACAATCAGAGACTTAGATACAATGAGTTCATCTACTTCAGTGGATAGTAATGCAAATATTATTGTTTTTATGTTTAGTGTGGAGACAACGTGCTAGTTTTTACAATGGACTTAAAAAATAAGACCCAACAATTTATTATTTCTGTCAAATCACTGAATTTGAACAGCCCATTTCTGTCAAGTCATGCAATCACATTAACAGTATATAAAATTACTGAAGCAAATTGTATGTTTCTTTATAGCAACCTATTCAGATAGGCATGGTGTTGGCAGCATTATTGATGATCCCAGTGATGTTGTTGGTGAAACCCCTCGTCTTAAAATTCATACACAATGCCAGAGTCAAGGTCAGTATCACCATAGTAACAAAGGCTCAGAATAGCAAACTGCATCAGCAGTCAGACCATCAAACTCGGATCAAAACCAGAAAATGTTACTATGAGGTTAAGGTTATGCAGGCATGTAGCAATAGGGGGGGGTGTGGAGGAACTGCCCCAAACCTGTTGACCCCACCCCCCCTTTTATAGCAGTAGAAAATAATAAAGCTGAACCAATGAATTGAACTTGTGCACTGAAGGATCATCCCATGTGTCCACACCCCCAATCCCATGATTTAGGATTTAAAAGTTTGTGCAGAAGAACTCCTTTAAGTTTGTTTGTTTTTGTTTTTTTTTTCTTATGAACATTTATTTGCTTCTTGAATTTTTAGACAATTCTGAAGCCAGCTTTTTCTCCAGCTTCCCTCCCCCATTTTGAAAATGTAAATGTGGTAGTGTTAGGTACATGACCTTCCTATTAGCTCGGGCTAGTGGGTTAACCCATTAGCTCGATCAGTAGAGCACTGGACTGTTGTGCTAGAGGTCCCGGGTTCAATTCTCAGCAGAGGCACAAAACAGTCTCTGTTACATAATGATGAAGTACATAGATTGAAAGGACCATCTGGGGTAGGCCTGATACAATGCTTTCGCCTTTATAGTGACATTATGAACCTTTAGTGGAAGATCAGGTAAGGATGATTCATTTAAATGTTATCTGTGTGTGTTGTGAAAAGCAGAATAACTATGTAAGTGATCTATTAACTTGTGTTTGATCATGTGATTATGACTGATGTTGATCATGTGACTTTGTACAGGCTGATACAAAAGTAAGTATGGCTGGCGTACTGCTAGTAATTATTCTGCATTTGTCTCTTTGTTTTTTAAGGCTAGGGGGGGCATATCAACTGTCATTATAATTAACACACATTTTATTTATGAAAATGATATTTTTATTACATCATTTTATTAGTATAAAACTTTTAGGAATGTAAATAAAAAGCAATAAATATGCTTGCTCTTATTAACACAGCATGCATTGCATTCAGCAGTGTGATATTTTATAAATAAATATGGGTAGTAAAATGGGAGAAGGGGGGGGGGGGGGGGGGTCAACATGCCTAATTTAGGATTCCACCCTTTATGATGAGGCTTTTTTTTTAATCAATAAATTTGGTACATTTACATATGTGAATAGCTTTGCTTTATAAATCAGCCCAATGTAAATATATCATTGTATGTGTTGCTTCATCTAGAATTGATTTATTGAGAATTATTCACACAGTCTGTACATTTTACATATACTACTACCCTCGTATCTAAAATTGAAAAGTTAAAAAAAAAAATCGTATCTGAAATACTTGGTGTTGCATGTAATTAGACGAAATGTGTTGAGTCACTGAACCTCAACATACCATGTCTACAATGTATTATTGTTTTGTGACCTTTACTGAGTGACCTTGACCTGTCTATATATAGAGGTGATCACATTAGCATACTATGCATCTTACTATGGGGCCCTGCATATCACTCTTTGGAGTTTGTATCTCTGGGGCTCACATCTCTCTGTGGACTTGTATCTCTCCATGGGACCTGTATCTCTCAACGGGAGCCCATATCTGTCAAATGAGGCCTTTTAAATTCTCGTGGTGGGTGTCTGAGTGGGGCCTGCTTTTCTTTATGAGGCATTGTTCTCATTATGGGGTCTGATCTCTTGATGGGACCTACAAAACTACCTAATACTTTCGAGTCCATTCCCAATTAAATACAGCCTCTGTCTGTAATACTTTCGAGTCCATTTCTAATTAAATACAACCTCTGTCTGTAATGCTTTCGAGTCCATTCCTCATTAAATACAACTTCTATCTGTTGATACGTCATTCATGGGTGATACGTAAATGAATGTATGCGTATTTAAGCTTTGTATGCTACATACCCCATTCATTTTACAGAGACAAGTTCTAGGATTATGTTTGTGCATGAAGAAAGTTTTAACAAATGGTGACTTGACTGCATACACAATCTGGTTTTTATTTTCAGATGCCTAACCAAAACGCTTTTATCTTGTGTATCTAGTTATAGAAAACTGGTTTGCTACCAGAGTCAAGTTTAGTGCTACAGACTTTATAAATTGGTGTTTAGAAAGAAGAAAAATCCAGTAGGGGTAGATAACTCAGATGTATTATCCTACATTCCTAAAACTACACACTGCGTTCCATTGAGTGTAAATATTGTATACAGGGAAAATTTACCCTTGTCGTATATATGTGCATTTTACTTTTATTATTTATGGGCAAATCTAACATTTTGGCAAATTTTAATAACTAATTGATCCGACATGATAGTAAAAATTGTCTTTGGGCTTTGAAATGATAGAAAAGCATTTTTCAATGCATCAGGTCAAAAATAAGCTGGGATAGTTTCACTGTATACAATATTCTGTATCACTGTATCAAAGAACCTACAGCCACATGTGACATGTGATATATATGTAACCTGGGTAACTCCGTAGACACTATTGCACTAGTGATCCGCCAGTGCCATTAAGAGAAAAGGCAATAATTTTATAATGATTCATACGTAAAAGATTTAGCACGCACAGTAGAGAGATCAAAACTTCAATACCGTAACTCATTGTCTTTTTATAACAAGCTCCCCCCCAACACTGCTTTTACTATAGTACCTAGTTTACTTGTATGAGACTTCTTGTTTTTTTTATGCCCTTGAGACTGAATTGAGTTTGGTATTTTGGTCTCATGCATGACCACTTTAACCTTGGTCATAACCTTTTGCACTATTCAAAGTACATAGTAGATAATACTTGGTAAGGTGAAAGGTCACTGTCATTGCTATCTGACTGTAAAAGCCAAGGTCATTCACCAAGGTCGTATTTGTTATAGCTGAATGTGGCTACTTTCAGGGGCTCCGTGTTTAATAGGTACATCTTGTATTTTTTTTATAAATTAATTTTTGGTATTTTCTGTACTACAAAATGAACAATATTATTTTGATTTATTGAGATGTGTGTGAACAGCTTAAACTGGAGTGGAATGAAAATTGATAGAGATATATCATGCATGATTTTGTAATTTACCTTGGTGCTGTAGATGAAATAAATCTTGATCATATTGTTTACTATATAATGGATTTACTCCTTTAAATCTGATATAGTGTGAATGCTGGGGGGTTGTTTGTTTTTTTTTTGGAGGGGGGGGGGTGGATTTGAATTTAGATTAGTGTCTTCTATCTCTTTTCGGATGAAGTTTTGATCTCTTTCTACATACATGTATTTAAAACATTGCATAAGAGAAATACCTAATTTCTATGCAATGTATATAATGATTTATGAAAGTCGTAACTGTAACTAGAAAAACATTCAATGTTTATATATATATATATATATATATATATATATTTAATATGTCATTTTAGTATAGTAGGATTTTTGTTTGTAAGAAAAAGTAAGAAATTTTGGAAGCACTTGAACATGGTAGTCATTCAAGTTTCTATGGATTTTGTCATTTTTTCTTCTTCAGAGGCGAGAGAGGTTGAACGCAACATCACAGCGAACTCTGATCCATAATGAGGAACAACCTGAGCAGGTAGGCATGGCAACTGGGTATCATGGAAACCATTTTGAAATTGCCACACTAACACTCCTTACAGGTGTTGAATTGAGATTAAATTCGTAAATGTGTTCATTACATGAAATATACAGCAAGGTCAGGTTGATGGTTTATATTTACTCTAACAATGTTTGGCTATAACTAACGTAATATACCTATTATCAAATGTATTGATTGTTACAGAATTTTTCAGTCTGCAAAAGGGGTGCATTTGAAAATTGAAAAATTACCATGATTACCAACATGAAATTGTTTGAAACTCTACTATCAAATATTTTAGATTTAATGGAATTCTAAGTACATTTAACTAATCATTTAAATTTGTTTGGGTCAAATCCTGCGGGTTGCCGAGATTTTACGTTTGATTCTGCACACTGAAATATAATGAAATCTTGTATTTCATAGCTAGAGGTTTAAAATTTGCAAGATAAAACTACTCGCAAAACCTGTGAAAATTCAACCTCCATGAAATACGAGGTAATAATAATTAATGAAATACACTCTGGTAATAATTTACAAAATGTGCATCAGTAATAATTCACAAAATATGCATCCGTATTTGGTAATAAGTCACAAAAAATACTAGTAATAATTCACAAAATACACTGGTAACAAGCCCCGTGGGGATACGGGTTAGAATAGATCCTCAGTAACCCTTGCTTGTCGTAAGAGGCAACTAAATGGGGCGGTCCTTCGGATGAGACTGCAAAAACCGAGGTCCCATGTCACAGCAGGTATGGCACGTTAAAGATCCCTCCCTGCTCAAAGGCCCTAAGCGCCAAACATGGGCCAAATTTTTGCAGCCCTTCACCGGCAATGGTGACGTCTCCATATGAGTGAAAAATTCTTGAGTGGGACGTTAAACAATATTCAACCAACCAACCACTGATAACAATTCACAAAATATGCATCAGTAATAATTCACAAAATATGCATCCATGTTTAGTAATAATTCACAAAATACACTGGTAATAATTCACAAAATACACTGGTAACAATTCACAAAATACACTGGTAACAATTCACAAAATACACTGCTAACAATTCACAAAATACACTGGTAATAATTCACAAAATACATTGGTAATAATTCACAAAATACACTGGTAACAATTCACAAAATACACTGGTAACAATTCACAAAATACACTGGTAACAATTCACAAAATACACTGGTAACAATTCACAAAATACACTGCTAACAATTCACAAAATACACTGGTAACAATTCACAAAATACACTGGTAACAATTCACAAAATACACTGGTAACAATTCACAAAATACACTGCTAACAATTCACAAAATACACTGGTAACAATTCACAAAATACACTGGTAACAATTCACAAAATACACTGCTAACAATTCACAAAATACACTGGTAACAATTCACAAAATACACTGGTAACAATTCACAAAATACACTGGTAACAATTCACAAAATACACTGGTAATAATTCACAATATACACTGGTAACAATTCACAAAATACACTGGTAACAATTCACAAAATACACTGGTAACAATTCACAAAATACACTGGTAATAATTCACAAAATACACTGGTAATAATTCACAAAATACACTGCTAACAATTCACAAAATACACTGCTAACAATTCACAAAATACACTGGTAACAATTCACAAAATACACTGGTAATAATTCACAAAATACACTGGTAACAATTCACAAAATACACTGCTAACAATTCACAAAATACACTGCTAACAATTCACAAAATACACTGCTAACAATTCACAAAATACACTGATAATAATTCACAAAATACACTGGTAATAATTCACAATAAGTTGCACACTTATCTGTACTACAGTGCATTGACTAATTGGGAAAGACTGGAAAAGGGGGGGGTGTGTTTTGGATGGTTCTTTTTACTTTTAAGTTTATCCTAGTTGGTGTGGGGTCTTAAATAGTGTAAATATGACGTAACTGCATGGCAAAGCATGTGGATCTGGGTATTACTAAATTGATTCTTTTGATACACGTAACACTGGACCTATAAACATTTGATATTTTACAGCAGCATGACGCTTTTCGTAGACGTTTAGTTTGGCTGCTCTTTAATGTTGATTTCTGTTCTGTAATTTTTTTTACTGCATAATCATATGTTGTATTAGAAGTTCTGGCCAGTATTCATGAAACTTGGCATGCATGGTTTAAAATAGCTGTGGTCAGTGCTTCCAGGGGTCCACCAGCCTGTTTTCTGAGTGGATTACTGTCAGTTGAAATTAAACTGTCAGTTTTTCATTATGTAGAGGATGCTTCATTGAATTAACTTAGAGGAAAAACTATGTCAATGAACCTAATTATCTTCTTAATTCATAAATTTTGTAATTATCAAAATGTCTAAAAACATTTTAAAGACAAACTGATTCCAAAATTAGAAATACTGTATTTTATGGTTTCGTCATTATTTAATGAATACCAATTTATTTTTCTCTCTCAGTCAAGTCCATTAGATGTAGGGATCAGCAAATAGTAAATTTGTGTTTGAAGAATTAGCATATGTTTGTTTTGGGGAGTTTTATTATTTTATTTTATTTTATTTTTTTTTGTGCCCATCATGAAATGAGTGAAATCGGCCTAGTTGTTGAATAGTGAATAGTCAAGGGATAGGCATCATGTTATATATACAGTATAACCTTGTTATATTGAAAATAAAAAAAGGAATGTCAAAGTAACTTCATTATTAAAACTATATGTATATAAAAATAATGTATTGCATTGCCTATAGCTGAAGTGATATTCATTATTGATCTTGTGGCACAATGACATATTAAGTTAAATATACAAAATCTGAATTAGTTTGGTCTGCTTGTGTTCAAGAATAAAAAAAGATGGTAGAATGAAGACCTGTTTGGCTTCCCTTGAAAGTTACAAAAAACTTGTTGATAATTTAAAAAAATCTAAGATGTTGCTTGTTGAATTATACATACAAGGGTCAAAAGACTCTCGTGGATTTAAAACTCAGTCTGAATTTCCAAAATGAAGTCATTAAAGTGTATACATATGTATGTACTTTTTACTTTAGAGAATGCAGGGGTCAAACGTCTCTACTTTTTGATTTGAAAGAAACAGCGGTCAAGTTTCTCTACTTTTTGATTTGGAAGAAACAGGGCTCAATATTCCCTACTGTTTAATTTGGAAAATACTGGGTTCAAACTTCTCTACTTTTACTTTAAAAATACAGAGGTTAAACTTTTCTGGTTTTGAGATTTTTTTGTATCAAGGTAGAGTTTTAAAAGCATCAGACAGACAAGGTAGTGCTTTTATATTTTTCTGAAGAATGTGTACTTCACAATTTCTGAAAATGTATTTAAAAATGAGAAATTTATGAAACTCCCTCTCGAACACATTAGGATGCTTTCACCTTCAGTTCATTTTCATTTTGTATGAAGCGGACATCACCATAGGCCTTCAACGTAAGAACTATAGTCCTGTTTTGTTTTGCAATCATCCCAGAATGATGTTTGAATTGACCTTTTAATGTTCTGCTGCTGCATCCTTTCACTTCAGTATAAGATGGCATTCAATATATCATTGATTGTAATGGACAGGTTTGACTGTAGTCAGAATTTGGACACTGGTGGGCCCCTTACTTTTATCACTCCCTGTACTATAAGCTTCTGTCTCATTTTTTGCCTTTTCGCCTCTAGTCAGATGACACTAAAGGGGTTAAGGGGGACAGACCTGAGGCCCATCTGTCTGACATAGAACTCGGGGTAAGTTATTGGGCATGTAGCAGATTTATCTACCATAGCTTCATCCAGAATGTCAAGTTGCAAGGTCTGAGAAGATTGGAATTGCCGTGATAAATATAAGGTTTTGGGTTTTGCTATGCAGATTTGATTTTTTTATTTATTTATCTTATTAATTAATTATTTTTGGGATGACATAAACAACAATCATTGCTTAATTTATTTCAGTGAACTAAATGTTACAGTGTACATTTCAACTTTATGTAGCCCTTTTACAACCATTTCTATTTTATCGTACTTTAATTTTTTTTTATTTCTTTTTTATGCATGGATGTATATATATCCTTTATTCATATTCTTTTTTGCAACTTGACTTCTTTGTAACTTACATAACTACTGGAGTTAGTACCCAAGAAAATTCTCTCCCTCATTGATTGGGAGACTTATATATAAACAGTGTACATTAGTCTGTGTAATCAGTGCTTGCTTTCTGTGTACAACTCTTGCATGTTGTAGCTTCCTTATATAAAGTGAAAAATTAATATTTACATTAATTTGCAAGAATTGAATTTAGCAAAATCAAAATTCTCATTTCTTTTTATCTATTTATTATCGCCGATTTCCTATGGAGCATGATATCTCACAATTCTAAGTTAACACACTTTGATATTGATTGGCGATTTCATAGAATTTCACGTAATATAAGGAATTTACAACATCTGTATACAGTTTTATTTATATGGAGGAGGACTTTACTTGAAGAGTTTAAATCATTATATCAAACTTTATTAACCGTGGGTTAACATTTCAGAGTAATACAATCTCTTGTGTATACATGTACAAATTAAATTTCTAGTGTATACATGTACAAATCTCTTGTGTATACATGTACAAATCTTCATCTATAGTATATATATATATATATATATATGTGTGTGTGTGTGTGTGTGTGTGTGTGTATGTGTTGTAAAAAAAAATTTAAAATTAAATAAAATCTAGTATTTGATACAGCAAATATATCAAATGATAAGAGAAACTGGAATAAGATTTTCACTGTAAGCGCTTTTGGCTTTAAGGCCTCTTCAGACAGTTATGAAGAGACATTAAAGCCAAAAGCACTAACAGTGAAAATGTAATTCGAGTTTTGTGTATCTTGACTTAAGTGTTTAATGAGTATTTATAAATCTCTAGCAAAAAATAGGCATATACATGTAAAAGAACGAGTCTAAATCTCTAGTGTATACATGTACAAGTGTAACCTCTAGTGTAAATATGTACAAGTGTAACCTCTAGTGTATATATGTACAAATGTAAATCTCTATGTACAACTCTTTAACAAGTATAGTTTATTCTATAGCTTATACAAAAATATGTCTAAATCTCAGGTGTATACATGTAAATCTCTAGTGTAGATATGTACAAGTGTAAATCTCTAATGTATACATATAAAAGTCCTTGACGAGTACAAGTCCAGATCTCTAGTGTATATACATGTAAAGTCTAAATTTCTAGTGTATATATGTTTAAATCTAAATCTCAAACACATACATGTGCACAACTTTTAATAAATCTAAAGGGACTTGTAAGTTTTTGACAGAATTAATTGATTTGGTTAGTAACCTTTCTTCGTAGAGGTCATCAAAATGTTCACACTGTCTATTCAGGTATAGGTATCGTAATAAAAGCCTGTGCCTTACCTTATAGATTACAGTATGGTAGTGATTCTACAGTTACAGAGCATGATATTTGGATGCATATCAGATACACCTAGATTAGTTAATTGTTTATTGCTGCATATGAAATGTTGTAAGTTGCAAGACTGTAATTTGTTATAAATGGTTCATGCATATATATATATATATATATATATATATATATCTCTTTATATTGCAGTGCTTGATATTATCAAAACTATAAAGTGATAACCATGCTACTTTCATTTTCAATTTTCTCTTTTGCTGAGGATCATTTAAATGCCTACAAAGTGTGTAACATCACTGTGAATTTTCAGGCAGTGACAGCCAAAAACATCAACATCAATGGAGATGAGGAAGGTGGCATGGCCATTCACTCCGAGGGTGGGGTACCAGAAGGGGAAGAGGAAGAAGACATTCCAGTAGTGAGCCTGAAATCTTAAATTTTACAAGAATTCGTGTAGTCATGTATTCTGAACCCCATATCAGAAATTGCCACAATTCCAACTTTCCAGAATCACATATCATTCTGTACAAACAATGAATCAAGAAATGATCTTGATTGTCCTGTATTTGTAAAACATGAAGAAGATTTGAATAACAATTGCATTTTAGCAGTTTGACAAAAAGTAATTATACTGCACAAGTGAGGTACAAGTGATGACAATTATATACGACTTTTTCAGTTTGAGTTTGGTGAAGTCTTCATTTTACAAGCTATTCATACCATCGAGTACTGCCTAGGTTGTATCTCGCACACGGCTTCCTATCTCCGGCTGTGGGCTCTAAGTCTTGCCCATGCTCGTAAGTATCACATCCTAGCTTACTGATACTGCCATCTCCGATTGTGGACTACTGGTCTATAAATAGATACACTAGAATAAGTACCACCACATGTTACAGTGCTGCTGGTCTATAAATAGTCAAATGTGGGCATTTTGAAGAACTCTCACAGAATTGTCATACTCTTCGCAAACCAATGCCCTTTGTTGCAGTGGCAGTTTCAAGATGTATGTGAATATTAAAAAGTGTAGACAATGTATGATGTCAGTGGTTTGTGTGTTTTCTTTACAGAGCTGTCGGAGGTGTTGTGATGTCAGTGGTTTGTGTGTTTTCTTTACAGATCTGTCGGAGGTGTTGTGATGTCAGTGGTTTGTGTGTTTTCTTTACAGAGCTGTCGGAGGTGTTGTGATGTCAGTGGTTTGTGTGTTTTCTTTACAGAGCTGTCGGAGGTGTTGTGGGGCATGCTGTTCCGTATGAGTCTCACGGTTGATATTCCATACGCTGGAGGATTCATTATTTGGGCGATCTTCGCAGTCTTTGCTGGAGTTACTGTCGCAGTACTACTGCTGATGGAGGGACTGTCTGCATTTCTGCACACACTACGTCTTCACTGGTAACCCTAATATTTATTATAACCCCCATCCTTACATAGGAAGTATCAGACACACATATGTAAAATTCACTATACCCTAATGGTTACTGAAACAAGATATAGAGATAACAACAAAATAGAGAATTTGGATCCTAAATTACAAATGCATTTAAGTCTGCTCCTCACCTTCTGAATGCATACACTGTGGAATAAGAGTGTAAAGATTATAGATAATGCAACACCTACATTCTGGGTAAGGTATAGAGAATGTTACACCTACACCATAGGTAATAGAGAATATTACATCTACACCACGGGTTATAGAGAATGTTACACCTACACCACGGGTTATAGAGAATGTTACACCTACACCATGGGTTATAGAGAATGTTACACCTACACCATAGGTAATAGAGAATATTACATCTACACCACGGGTTATAGAGAATGTTACACCTACACCACGGGTTATAGAGAATGTTACACCTACACCACGGGTTATAGAGAATGTTACACCTACACCACGGGTTATAGAGAATGTTACACCTACACCACGGGTTATAGAGAATGTTACACCTACACCACGGGTTATAGAGGATGTTACACCTACACCACGGGTTATAGAGAATGTTACACCTACACCACGGGTTATAGAGAATGTTACACCTACACCACGGGTTATAGAGAATGTTACATCTACACCACGGGTTATAGAGAATGTTACACCTACACCACGGGTTATAGAGAATGTTACACCTACACCACGGGTTATAGAGAATGTTACATCTACACCACGGGTTATAGAGAATGTTACACCTACACCACGGGTTATAGAGAATGTTACACCAACACCACGGGTTATAGAGAATGTTACACCTACACCACGGGTTATAGAGAATGTTACACCTACACCACGGGTTATAGAGAATGTTACACCTACACCACGGGTTATAGAGAATGTTACACCTACACCACGGGTTATAGAGAATGTTACACCTACACCACGGGTTATAGAGAATGTTACACCTACACCACGGGTTATAGAGAATGTTACACCTACACCACGGGTTATAGAGAATGTTACACCTACACCACGGGTTATAGAGAATGTTACACCTACAGCACGGGTTATAGAGAATGTTACACCTACACCACGGGTTATAGAGAATATTACACCTACACCACGGGTTATAGAGAATGTTACACCTACACCACGGGTTATAGAGAATATTACACCTACACCACGGGTTATAGAGAATGTTACACCTACACCACGGGTTATAGAGAATATTACACCTACACCACGGGTTATAGAGAATGTTACACCTACACCACGGGTTATAGAGAATATTACACCTACACCATGGGTTATAGAGAATGTTACACCTACACCACGGGTTATAGAGAATATTACACCTACACCATAGGTAATAGAGAATGTTACACCTACACCACGGGTTATAGAGAATGTTACACCTACAGCATGGGTTATAGAGAATGTTACACCTACACCATGGGTTATAGAGAATGTTACACCTACAGCATGGGTTATAGAGAATGTTACACCTACACCACGGGTTATAGAGGATAGTACACCTACACCACGGGTTATAGAGAATGTTACACCTACACCACGGGTTATAGAGAATGTTACACCTACACCACGTGTTATAGAGAATATTACACCTACACCATGGGTTATAGAGAATGTTACACCTATACCACGGGTTATAGAGAATGTTACACCTACACCACGGGTTATAGAGAATGTTACACCTACACCACGTGTTATAGAGAATATTACACCTACACCACGGGTTATAGAGAATGTTACACCTACACCACGGGTTATAGAGAATGTTACACCTACACCACGGGTTATAGAGAATGTTACACCTACACCACGGGTTATAGAGAATATTACACCTACACCACGGGTTATAGAGAATGTTACACCTACACCACGGGTTATAGAGGATAGTACACCTACACCACGGGTTATAGAGAATGTTACACCTACACCACGGGTTATAGAGAATGTTACACCTACACCACGTGTTATAGAGAATATTACACCTACACCATGGGTTATAGAGAATGTTACACCTACACCACGGGTTATAGAGAATATTACACCTACAGCATGGGTTATAGAGAATGTTACACCTACACCACGGGTTATAGAGAATGTTACACCTACAGCATGGGTTATAGAGAATGTTACACCTACACCACGGGTTATAGAGAATGTTACACCTACACCACGGGTTATAGAGAATGTTACACCTACACCATGTGTTATAGAGAATGTTACACCTACACCATAGGTAATAGAGAATGTTACACCTACACCACGGGTTATAGAGAATGTTACACCTACAGCATGGGTTATAGAGAATGTTACACCTACACCACGGGTTATAGAGAATGTTACACCTACAGCATGGGTTATAGAGAATGTTACACCTACACCACGGGTTATAGAGAATGTTACACCTACACCACGGGTTATAGAGAATGTTACACCTACACCATGGGTTATAGAGAATGTTACACCTACACCATAGGTAATAGAGAATATTACACCTACACCACGGGTTATAGAGAATGTTACACCTACACCATGGGTTATAGAGAATGTTACACCTACACCATAGGTAATAGAGAATATTACACCTACACCACGGGTTAGGGTTTTGGAGAACATTACCCCATGCTGTCAGCAGTATATGCATGGGTTTTATTATAATGCGTGTTTGATTGTAAGTTTTATTTTGACAGGGTTGAGTTCAACAGCAAGTTCTATGTAGGGGATGGATACCAGTTTGCTCCCTACAGCTTTAAACATCTGTTGGATGCTGATCTAGACGATTAATGTGAACAGCCCTGTAATTCTGGTGCTAACATGACGAATTCCACATAGTCATTCCTGATCTATTTTATGTATGAATAAATTAATAATCATGAGCTTCCTATTTCCGAAATATGAGACAAACTGCTTAAATACAGGCCAAAAAGGGTACTTATTTTATACATGATCTGCTGTTGATGTTTGGACTGTACATTTCAATATCCTACTAGATCAACCTTTACTTTTAAAACATTATCTGAGGATTTTTAATGATATCAGTGTTAATTACTGTTGATGAATGAAATCATGTTTTTATGTAGGTCGGAGGTCATGGACATTAATTTCACAAATTAGGTCCGAGATTAAAGGTTGATCAAGTGACGATTTTAAATGTCTGGAACCACTTTGTGGTGAATTAGTACAATATTCTTTGATTTTCTTAATCACATTGATATTAAATAAAGAATTCTACACAATATTTACATAGTGTATGTATTGTTGTATTCAGTGTTGTTGCGTTATGCAGGTCCTGTTGATTGCACGCTATTATGTATACAAATTTACAGGAATTCTACAGTGGGGTATATTCTTCTTTTTTTTTTTCCAACATCAGACAGTGAATTACACGTCAATAAAATCCTTCAAGACAAAGCAGACGATACCTGCTACTGGGTCATGTCTGAACACTTCATCATGTGTGATTGCTGGGTCATGTCTGAACACTTCATCATGTCTGACTGCTGGGTCATGTCTGAACACTTCATCATGTCTGACTGCTGGGTCATGTCTGAACACTTCATCATGTGTGACTGCTGGGTCATGTCTGAACACTTCATCATATGTGACTGCTGGGTCATGTCTGAACACTTCATCATATGTGACTGCTGGGTCATGTCTGAACACTTCATCATGTGTGACTGCTGGGTCATGTCTGAACACTTCATCATGTGTGACTGCTGGGTCATGTCTGAACACTTCATCATATCTGACTGCTGGGTCATGTCTGAACACTTCATCATGTCTGACTGCTGGGTCATGTTTGAACACTTCATCATGTCTGACTGCTGGGTCATGTCTGAACACTTCATCATATCTGACTGCTGGGTCATGTCTGAACACTTCATCATGTCTGACTGCTGGGTCATGTCCAAATACTAGCCTATGTCCAAGTACTGTTCCTGTCTAAATACCATATATGTGTAATTTTTATAAGGTACAAATTTAGCAATTTTTCTGTAAATATATATATATGCGTGTGTGTGTATGAATATGGAGTAAATTGTTAGCGAAATTAAATTTCAGCAATCTCAACACCATTGCTAATAATGCCAAATCTTCCCTAACAAATTTCTGCTTATATGGTATTAGGTCTTGTTGGAGTACTGAGTCATGTCCAACTGCTGTCAGTCATGTCTGACTGTATAAATTCTTATAATGTGATTTAATTTTGCTGTATTCAATTAAAACCATCAGTTTATTCATAACAAATTTCTATCTTTAATATGAAGTCAAAAATTAAATATTTTATTATATGCTCTTATTTAATGACTGGAAAAGGCCATTGCAGCTTAGTTGAGGCCTCTCAAGAAAAAATCAGTGCTGTACAGAAATGTACCTTGGTGCATTTCACATTTTAAGATGTCAGAATGAAAAAAAAAAAATGTTGTCATGGTATAAAGATCTAGTCATATTATGGGGAAAATGTGATATTTCTTGTTGTCATATTATGGGGAAAATGTGATATTTCTTGTTGCCATCTACTGCTATCAAATGTTAAAAAGCTGATGTGTAAACGGCAAATTTGCTATCAAACAATTTTTTTTTTAATATCATATATACACAAGTCTCCAATATTTAGCTCAGCTCAAGTCGAGCTTTTCTGATCAAAACATTGTTGTCTGCCATTGGTACTGTTGTTGTCTTTGACATCATAAACATTTCACAGTTCATCTTATCCAGAACTACCACACCAATTTCAAAAATCATCCTTAGGTAAACAGGATTCAGGTTTGTTCAAACGAATGGTCATGCCCCCTTCAAAGGATCACTTACACACTTCTTATCAAGAGACACTGGGCCATAAAAATCCACATTTACATGAAAGCTTCCTGGCATAGTGCTGATTCAATTTTGTGGCCCCTGGGGGTAGGATGGGGCCACAATAAGGGATTTAATTTTTTGCATACAGATATATAGGGAAAATCTTCTCAAGACACACTAGGCCAAGAAAATTATATTTACATGACAGCTTTCTGACATAGAGCAGATTCAAGTTTGTAAAAATCATGGCCCCCAGGGGTAGGGGTGGGGCCACAATAAAGGATCAAAGTCTATATAAATGAAAATATATAGAGAAAATCTACAAAAATCTTCCTTTTCAAGAACCACTGGGTTATAAAAGTTTATATTTACACCAGCTTCCTGACAGAGTGCAGATTCAAGTTTCTGAAATCATGGCATCCTGAGGTAGGGTGGGTCCACAGTGTCCTATCCTGATCAAAGTTTTACATGCGAATATTTAAAAATCGGTGAGTTTCTGTACGAGTTCTTTATATCAGAATCCAGTTTGCTTCACCTCAACATGTGATGGAGATTTTCATTCCAAGACAAGTCTGTCTGAGATGTTTTACGACTCTAACAGAAAAGGGAAATCACCCGAGGCCTGGAAACCGTTAAGTTTGATAGTCAACCTGATTCCCATACAATAAAGCATGGTTACAATAAACACACCTGTAATGAAATCTCACTTACAACAAAATAATTGTCATTCCCTGCAGTTTTAAAACAATGCCTTCATATCAATTTCAAAACTCCACCCTTGTGTTAGAAAATTTTCCTTTATACTCCCCATGTGCAACTTGGAATCCCTATTGTTTGAACCAAATTAAATCTATACTATATGAGGATGCATACATATCACTTTGACAGATTGTACCTCTGGTTCTTGAGATTTTCAAGGAATGTCTCCTCACATTCCTATGTAAAACTTGCAACCTATAATTATAGCCCATAATACATAAGATACTTGCACATATATCTATGTCATACATGTATATTGCATTCCTTCTGTTCTGAGAAAAAAATTTTCTTTCAAAAAATCCTTTACAAACACTCTTGTGAACCTGTCCAGACCCTGGGGTTATGGAATGTCTCCACTCTTGTGAACCTATCCAGACCCTGGAGTTATGGAATGTCTGCACTCCTGTGATTCTTGATACAGTAAAGCACACTTATGACAAAACATGTTTATAATGAATTCGCAATTACTACGAAGTGATATTCATTCTGCTATCCGCAGAAAATATAACAAAAAAATTTTGCATAGAGTAAGTTTGGCTGTAATAAACTGTTTTTCACTGGCCCTGGAGGTTCACCATAACTGTTTTATTGCAACTGGAACAAACTCAATCTACAAAATCCCTCTGGTGGCCCTATCCTAACCCTGGAGGTTAAGACTTGAATCTCCAAGGAGGCTTGCATACATATTTGACATATATCGATCTCTTGTGGTAGTTTTTATAGAATTTCCCTGTACAACTGAGAACTCTGCTTATGACTCACTGTGTAAATGAGCATTTAGACAAAGTTTGCCTTCTCCGATTCAGTGGTTCTTGAGAAAGTCTTTCAGCCAACTCTATCTGCCTTTTTTCCTTGCATGTTGGGGTATTTCTCCTTGAAGAAAGACGTAACCCTTCTGGCTACACTTGAAATTGAAGGATGCTTTGTGGCAAGTTTGGTCACTCAGCGGTTTTTTAGAAGTTCAAAAGTTGACACACAGAATTGTTCCACAAGTTCCTCAGTTAAAAAAGGAGGAGAAGGGGAGATTCTACATGTTTGGGAATCTCATTCTGAAATGATGGTCATCTGCAAAAATGTAGGTGACCAGTGAAAGATCATGAAAACTTCCAATCCTCTACACTGCCTGTACATGATATTAAAACTTTTCCTTGTTACTTACAGTTTACCATAAGCAAACTGAATCTTTAATAAAACTTATGTAATGCATAAATTGGAATGATTGTGATCTTACACAACCACTTAATATCTGGCATTGGGACACGCTGAAGATTTCAGAAATTTGTACATAGTCCGTATATTCTCCAGTCATGGTAACCAATCATAAATGTCCTTTAAACCATCATACAGTCTGACACAAAAATTCAATTTCCAATCATTCAAAATAGTTCTTTTTTTTTCATAACTAAAAACAATTTTAAACGAATAAACGGAGAAAATGGAGCTATTCCGAATGAGAGCACTGATTGATCTGAAACATTCGTCTCACAAGTACATCCTGATGAGAACGAAGATGTAGTAAGCGCTACATGCAGGCTTTAAGGTCCGCCTCTGGATCCACCTAGCCACCACAGATACAGTCTTTATCACAGAAATCAACACGGACAGCTGTACGGTCAGTTCCTGGCGGACGACACTGTCCCTGGAGCAATGGACATTTCCCCTCCCTGACCACCATCTCGAGGTGGACTCTGTAAAACAAGTAAATCGTTCTATGATTTTCCCACCCACATTGCCAATTCTAAAGCAAGATGTGCATGTATATGATATCATGATGAACAACTTTGAAGGAGTATCGAGGGTACAACCTTCAAACAAAAAAATTGTTTTTTCCAAAAAAAATTTCTTAACTCCGTCATACATTAGATTCAACGATGGTGACAAGTAGAAATGAGACTGCCCATTTAAGTGATACAAAGACGTCAAAGTCACAAAGCCCACAAAAAAATCAATGCATTATGTTTTCTGATGCAGTAGCATGTACTGTGTCACAATTGCACAGTATAAATTGCAGTTCCCTGTACTGAGGGTGTGAAAATTTAAACCTGCGATAGTCTTTAAATATGTAACGTTGTGTTTAAAAGGGAACAGATCATTAATAAATTTTTGCATTAGTTCCTGGTTTTTATTTTCAATTTTACTCGGCCTGACTGACCCTAATTTTCTAAAACATGAGGTCCACAGGCCTTAACGGTCACCTGAGGACCACAGACTATGCATTTAGTTTTTCCTCACACATCCAAGAGTAAAGAAGATTTAATACATTTTTCACTAGAGAGCCATATAGGCCCCAGCCTAGCTAGAGATCTTTATCCGTTTAGTTTTTCCTTATACATGTCTGTGAGTAGAGAAGATTTTTTTTTTTTAAATTTAATATATCTCTACTAAAAATATCCATATTAGCTCCACCCTATATGCTGAACTCCTGACCAAGAGGCCATGAATTTCACAACTTTGTTAAAGGGCTTCATGGTCATCATAATCTTGCATTTGGGTTGTTGTTTGGAAGGGGGGGGGGGGGGGGGGGGGGAGGAGTGTGGAAGTAGAAAAGAATTTTGAAAATTTGGAATATTTTTGCAGTTTTTGCCTCATCCATGAAGCCCTGGAGGAGCTAAAAATCCCAAATTTCAAAATTTACATTCATCTAATTCTGAAGAAGCTTCACACCAAACATGGTAACAATTGGTTGGTAAGTTTTCAAGAAAAAGTTAAAAATGGATGACGCGCAATGGTAGACAAAGACCAACGACAATAGGTAACCCTGAGTGACCAAAAAATATATATCTGTAAGCCAACAAAATAAGAAACCTGGCTTCAGATAGGGAGACAAATATGTTATGTGTTGTAATGACATGACATGATTCACTTACTTTGACATGGATTTGATTCCGAAGCATGGCAGATCTCAATATCAGAGCCTGGAAATGGAGAGGTGACATTACAACTCTACACAGATATAAAATTCTCACACAAAATGGAGAGGTGACATTACAACTCTACACAGATATAAAATTCTCACACAAAATGGAGAGGTGACATTACAACTCTACACAGATATAAAATTCTCACACAAAATGGAGAGGTGACATTACAACTCTACTCAGATATAAAATTCTCACACAAAATGGAGAGGTGACAATACAACTCTATAACAGATATCAAACTATTTCATATTCTTTTCCATATATAGACAAGAATTTCACCACCTTTTTACAGGTAGATGTTTACCTTTGTACGACGTTGATATTCCTTTCCCATGGCGAAAGACTTCTCAAATGTGGAACTTCTCTGATCTGTGTCCTTTGCATATAAAATCTGAAACCGCATTTCAGAGACATTACAGATTAATTTCCGAGATTCAGCCGAAAAGAAGCATCATTGCAACAAAAACAGATGTGATCTTTGCAAAACATTTGCGATCTTGTGTTTGGAGCATAAACCTGTTATAAAAACGTATTGAGAAGACTGATTATTGCACAATTTTTCAGTCGTTATGATGAGAAGAAGGCAGGAATAACAGGTTTCCAAACCTTGTTGTGAGAATCAATTCGTGCGTTGATTTGACCGTCCAGAATTAGCTGCATGATCTCGTCCTCCAATGCTGGAACAGTTGTGTTGAAAGCCTCAGCCATTTTTCTCATGTCAGCTGATAAGTATGGACTAAAATACTAAAAAATAACAACCATTACACATCAATATACAAATATACGGTACAAAGTTTTCTCCACTAAGCTTCAGATACTTGTATTTCCAGTCTATCATAAACACCATGAATCTATGACTATAGAAGTTTGTGTCATCAAGAACGATATGGAATTGTGATAATGTATTTGAACCGAAGAGGATGTCAAATTAATCCCCTTATGACAGACTGAACGCACGCATTCACCATACAATCCACTCTCTTCATGAAGTTAATTTTATCTCTTTCTTTGTGGGGATTCAAATTTGTGGATACATCCAAAACATAAAAATTAAACCCTAACATCACTCACCTAAGCCAACTCTGCCCATCTTTTAAAATTTTTCCTATATATTTGCAGGCAAAACTTTGATCCCATATTGCGACTCCACCCTACCCCCAGGGGCCATCATTTTTAACGAATTTGAATCTGCACTATGTTAGAAATCTGTCATGTAAATTTTTAAGTTTTCTGAACCTGTGCCTCTTGAAAAGAATATTTGTAAATGGCCCCATCCTATATTTGAATTTTTTTTTAACTATCACCCTTTGAAAGGGGGGGGGGGGGGGGCATGGCCCTTCATTTGAACAAACTTAAATCCTCTTCACCCAAGGATGATTTGTACCAAGTTTGATTGAAATTAGCCTACTGGTTCTGGAGAAGAAGATTTTTAAAATTTGTCAGTATATTTTTCCCCTTGGGGAAAAGTGTTACCCTTCATTTGAACAAACTTGAATTCCCTTCACCCAAGGATGTTTTTTGCCAAGTTTTGTTGAAACTGGCCCAGTGGTTTTGGAGAAGAAGTCGAAAATGTGAAAAGTTTACAAACAGATGTATGGGCAGACAGACAACGGACGATCAGGAAAGCTCACTTGAGCTTTCATTTCAGGTGAACTAATAAAAATTAAACCCATATGAAAATCAAACCCACAAAAAAATTAACACTTTAACAGTGTACAAAAATTTAAAGGGAATATCTTTTATTAGAAGGGAATGGTAATTTTCATTAGATCGATTGATTGATTGTATATTGTTTAACGTCCCGCTCGAGAATCTTTCACTCATATGGAGACATCACCATTGCCGGTGAAGGGCTGCAAAATTTAGGCCTATGCTCGGCACTTGTGGCCTTTGAGCAGGGAGGGATCTTTAACGTGCCACATCTGCTGTGACACGGAGCCTCGGTTTTTGCGGTCTCATCTGAAGGACCACCCCATTTAGTCGCTTCTTACAACAAGCTAGGGGTACTGAGGATCTATTTTAACAACCCGGATTCCCACGGTGGAACTTTCATTAGAAGGGAATGGTATCTTAAAGCATTGTCTTACCTGACATAAAGCTCTATTCCTAATTTGTGTATACAGGACATTAACATGTGGTGCTAAATACATATCTAGTAGAAGGTTATCCTACAAATAAAATACAGCACATCATAAAGAAACAAGATTTACAGCTAAACGCAGTCATTAAAATTATCTAAACTTGAAAATTCTTACCTTAATTTCTCCTAAGAGTTTCAAACACGATGCATACTTTGATTCATAAAACTTGTGAATTATGTCTCGGAGCTGAGGTTCTAATTCTAGGAATAATTTAAATGAGCTGCAAAAGGAAAGAAAATGGATATGTAGCAAGAAAATATTTTTATCTACGTTTCCTACTGTTTTCTCTAAGATAACCCTTTGAAGCTCCAATGTGTTAATTTCCCTACATCTTACAACTGGATGTAAATTTCTCAGTTCATACAACATGAAAGATCAATGTGTAGGGACTATGGAAATTAACATGGATAGAATGCAGAGTGGATTTTAATTACTATTATTTGGTACTTTTCAAGAGTAAATTTTATTTTTTCATTTTTATTATAAATATACAGAATCACTGACTAGTCTGTTAGGTATGTGAGGTGATTAACTACAATTGAAAATGTGATTATTTATGCATAATGGTTTCACATTTTCAATTGTAGTTAATTAGACAGTGATTACTTAAATAACTCCCCAATGAAATGAGGTTAAATGGTTAAATTTGCAGGATTATTGAGAATTATTAGTCTGTACTGTGGTTAATTTTTTTCTGCTAATAAAGGTTTTTAATTTGTGGACAAGTCCATGAAAATTAAAACTAATCATAATTAACAACTTACAATGATAGAAATGTGGCATTGATAATTAACAACTTGTAATAATAGAAATATGCTAATGATTTACAATACGAGTCACTCGTGTCAAGTTGCTTACAACTGAAGTAAAAAACTTACCTGCTAGATATAACATTTTTCTGCAATTCTTGTCTGTCAAATGACGCCAGAGCACACAAAGCACCGTACGTAGCAACATTGCAGGGAGACAGGAGCTACAACAACAAAGTACTTCACCAGTACAACACATTTCTGTAATATTTACAAAATTTTACACTTTTCAAGGAGAGTTACATGAGATTCTCTTGTTAAATCTGAAAGCTTGATAGATGGCTCTTTCTTGAAATGAATAAACTTAAATATTTTTTGTTGTTCTCACCATATGTTCAAATTCAATATAACTCTGTCACATTTACTCCACACCATGTGTTCAACAACTTCAATATAACTCGCTCACACTTACTTCTCACCATGTGATCTCGCTATCAAAAAACACCAAGTAACTCGGTCAAACTTAATTCTCCCCACGTGATCTCGCTATCAACAACTTCAATATAACTCGGTCAAACTTATTTCTCACCACGTGATCTCGCTATCAACAAACTCCACGTAACTCGCTCACACTTATTCTCACCAAGTGATCTCGCCATCAACAAACTCCACGTAACTCAGTCACACTTACTTCTCACCATGTGATCTCGCTATCAACAACTTCAATATAACTCGGTCACATTATTTCTCACCATGTGATCTCGCTATCAATAAATTCCACGTAACTCGGTCACACTTCTCACCACGTGATCTCGCTATCAATAAATTCCACGTAACTCGCTCACACTTACCTCTGGAAAGTCACAGTAGTCAAAGCCGGCTTGTAGGAAATATTTGGCGGCCGATTTGTACTTTTTTGTGGCTAAGTCTGCTAACCCTGCAGCACACTTTAATTTGGTCAGCACAGTTTGTCCTGCATCCTTACTGTGCTGCTGAGAAATAAAAACAAGAAAATGGGGTTGGGAAATGCAATTCTCAGGCAAATTCCATTGAAAGCAAATTATCTGTATTACTTAACCTTTCATTTCTCATTAACATGAAAAGCATTCAATAGTTATGGCATAAAATATACAGACAGAAAAAGAATACATATAGATCTTTGATCTTTTAGACTAGACTATGTAAGAATTTTTGGTCAAGTAAGAAATTCAGTCCTGAGGAGTCGATGTACACAAAGGACTGAACAAGGTTCTTTTAATTGACTGTGTATCAATATAGTGTAAAGTTCCCTACATACTGTACATCATAAATTGGATTTTAACAAAAATCAATTTTTATATACTCTTCTATAGTATCAACAAAGTTTAATAATATAAATAATAATCAGTGATCAGTCATTTCTACACCACCTCAGAGAGACACCCTGTACAGTAATTTGACTGAGAAAGGTTGCCTTTTCCCTTAAAACATGGTGAATAATAAAATTTACCCTAACTTTTCCGGAGTGTGTTAACAGTTTGACGACTTTTAATGCACTTTAGTTTTCATTGCTTCAATATCGATAAAGTGCTTTATAAATTTAAAACTATCATGGACAAGAAAACGAGTGAAATTCATTGAATTATTTCTCTTGTAGATCTGCTGAAAAACACAAAAATTACAAAGATTATTTCTTTGAATATATAATCTTTGTCATAGATAAGTTTATAAGCTTTATAAACATTGATGCATGTCAAAAATCATGGACAAGTAAACATGTGGAAACTCATTGAATTATTTTTCTTTTAACTCTGTTGAAAAAAGCAAAAATTACAGAGATTATTTCTTTAAAAATGAAAGAAAATGACAACAAAATTTTTCTTTGAAATGGGTTGATGAATGCACACATGGTAGATGCACAGTCAGAGAGACTGGTAGTGGGAGAGACAACAAAGAGGAAAAAGTTTGGAATGAGAATATTGTAGATGGAAGTTATCAAAAAGAGAATGAAAAGTTCACACTGAGGGTGTAGAAGGTAGGGGTGAGAGTAAAAGTGAATATGAGAGCGAGGGGCAGAAATTACCTTAAAATGAAAATGGAATGTTTAATTGAAAAATAAAACATGTTATTGTCATAAGACTTTTACTCTTTGCAACTATGGGCCCAAAAATATTTGTGTGGGCTAGTAATGTTTGAAAAGTTGGGGATCCACATGGCCCCCAAACCTTTGACAGTCATTCACAACCCTGAAGACTGATCTTTACGTAAGAATTTAACTGACACGACAAGGAAATCATTTAACCAGTGAAAATTTGTAATACTAGCATTCCTTGGACCTGTATTTCAGTTTCAAAGAAACAAATAAGAAATAGACATTAAACTTAAAGAGACACTACAGCTCATTTTGCTCCAAAATCGTAAAATGACATTTTCCCCAGAGCTTTCTCTAATTTTGTTGCATAGTTGAATATATAAACATTCAAAAATAACACATTTCTAAAGTTGAAAATTCTCATTTAAATGCAAAAATTAATAGTTTTTGAAGGCCCTTTTTTAACAACATGGAGACTTCCTCTTTTAGTCTTCGGACGCCTGCGCACGGAAGGTAAACAATCCAGTGAGAGCGTACAATGGCAAAACCCAGAATTTTGACAAATTGTGCGAGAAAAGGGTTAAAATAGACAATACAACACATACACACACTAGAATTTACGTGGATATATCACTATGACCCTCTAGCTATGAGACATACATGCAGGGCTTTAAAAGTAAGCGCTATTTTTATCAAAACATGTGGTATGCTTTAAAAAAAAACATTATTTGGTTATAGGGACATGAAAGGTTTTCTGCTATAATGATTATAATTACTTAATTATAAAAAGCAGGAAATAATCCCATACTCTAGAAGTGAGTGTGGACCCTTTCAAAGAGTATTTAAACAAGTTTTTATGCAAAATGTGTGTTGTCATATTGAATCACGTGATGTAAAATGTTCGAGTCAGAATGAAGAAACCATTGAATTCCGCATGATCTTTAAAGCGCATTTGAGAGCAAATAAAGGCCTCCCTAATGTTCAACTTGTCAGTATTGTTATGATTTTCATCATTTTATCGATACGTGTTTTAAAAAGCACTCAATTAAAATGTGCAAAATGAGCTGTAATGCCTCTTTTACCACTGTACACAAATAATCCAGAAAATACTAACCTCAGTCATTTCTGGTGTGCTCTCTGCTTTGTTCACATAGCTCTGAACATGTGACCAGTTTTGTAGATACACACTAACCTATTGAAAGATAACAGTATTTACAGCATTTTGAAGACTACAGTTTTTACAGTCTTTGAAGATTGCAGACTACTTTGGAGAAATATTCCATGTTGCACTGAACCATTATCTGCATCTGAAGCTATATCATTAAGGGTGAATATTTACCTTTATGACATTCAGACACATGTTGACAACATGTTTGGGACTTGTGCAGTAATCCCGTGCCCGTGAGTAGCACTTCAATGCATTGCTGAGGTCTCCATAATCCAAATAATGATCCCCCAAATCATCATGTCCTCGTCTGTGAAAATAAGTTTTACAAATGTATCTCGCTCATGCTGTACACATTCAGCTTTACTATTGCTACACATAGAACTTTCCTTGCTCCTTTTAACTATGAATAATAATGCTGGGGTGACTTGTGACATTGCTACACTGAAGTGGGACTTTTATTACGACACTGTCAGGTACACACATTTCTATTTTTAGATGGGATTTTCCTCTTGCACATGCACACTGAGTTGGAATTGAGAGAATTATAAATAAACGCTTCCTTGGCAGAAAAAATTCTAGAAATCAAGAAATGAATTTTTAATGATTTTTTTAAAAATTATTTTCAACTGATAATAATGAAGTGCATTGAAATACTCCCAGCACGGTGGTTAATCAATATGGAGATGTCACCATTACCGGTGGTTAAACAATATGGAGATGTCACCATTACCGGTGGTTAAACAATATGGAGATGTCACCATTACCGGTGGTTAAACAATATGGAGATGTCACTGTTACCGGTGGTTAAACAATATGGAGATGTCACCATTACCGGTGGTTAAACAATATGGAGATGTCACCATTACCGGTGGTTAAACAATATGGAGATGTCACCATTACCGGTGGTTAAACAATATGGAGATGTCACCATTACCGGTGGTTAAACAATATGGAGATGTCACCATTACCGGTGGTTAAACAATATGGAGATGTCACCATTACCGGTGGTTAAACAATATGGAGATGTCACCATTACCGGTGGTTAAACGAATGATTGCAGTGCTGTAGTTTTGACTTGAATCTTCAATTATTGTGAGCATCTTGACCTTCCTCTGACAATTAGGGTGCAGTATTAAAGTCTGATTCCGAGGTTTTTCCTCATTTTCTGGGTAAATTGCATTTCCTTACAACAATTTTTGAGAAAAAATACTAATTCTAGTTATTTGCTGTCACTCTTTAATGTAATTTTTCATTAAGATTTTTTCCTTTTTCTAAGCTATTGCAATATTATTTCAGTGAGAGTTTGACTCAAATTTGCATTCTTATTTATTAAGCTATCAAGTTTTAGAGACTATTCTTCATTTTTGGCTTCTCATTTCTATATTATATTCACTTACATTAAAGAGTACAGAACACAATCTAGATCATAGTCATATCACTCAGGGGCAGATTCTGGAATTGAAGTTAGGGGGTGCAACCTCATGAAGGGTCTGGGAGTGTTAAAGTGGCCTCCAGGGGTCCAGGACTTTGCTACTAAGGCAAAAGTTCCTGGATTTTATAGACATTCTTGGGCTTGAAATATTTCTTCTTCTTTTTGAATACTAGAATATATATTCTCCCAGTAAAAGTACAAATAAATTAAAAGACCTCTTTTCTCTGATTTCTCCGACAGTGGAGAAAATGATTGCTTCTTTTATCTTTTACTTTTTTTTAAACAAGATACCATGATTTAGGAAATTTAAGGGGTAGCCCCTCCCCCTTTAATCAATGGCCTTTGTAGAGTTCTTGGTTTGCAAGTAAAGTCGAAGAACTACCCCGTATCACTGTCTGATAATTTGAGTGTCCTTCTGATGCATAGTAATCAAAATTCTTCACATTCAGCTCTACCTTGCACCCAGTAATCTTACCAGACTCAAAAAATTTAGAAATTTGCCGAGACAAAAAATTTACATACACGTGATTTCACTTCTAAGAATACACCGGATGTTGACATTTTCTTATTTGTTTATATATAGCGCATGTCCGAAAACACGCATATAAAGTACTTCCGGTAGGATCACGATTAACTAAAAGGAAAGTTTTATGTGCGTCACAAAGCAGAACCATGCTAACTCTTGATCATTCTTACACACCAGACTCAATGTCCGTTAATGTTCACTCACGTGGAATGTCTGGATCAGCCTTATCGATTTTTAAATCCACATGCACAGTGCAAAGAAGTCTAATTAAAGTTAGATCTTTGATCTGCTCACCTGCGGTCGCTTCACAACTCACCATTAAAGGTCATCTCAGATTGAACTATGTGGGGTAATTGGCAGCCAATCAAATCCCAAGTATATATATATATATATATATATATATATCATAAGTGACTTCATTTACACAAATGTGTGACTTTACCAAACATAAAAACTTCCTCAGCATATAAAAGCATTTTCTAGAAATGCTACAATATCATAGGTGTCTTGGCATGTAAGTCTGTGAAAGGAGTTACGCTTCACAAAACACTACAGGTATTATGTATTGTAGTAAGCCATCATGTAGTTGCATTAAGTATTACTAACCGAATACATAAAAAGGAACAATGATTTCAAAAGGGCAATAGTATTTTGAATTTTTATCACATAATTTTTTTTAAAACCTACAAACAAAGTGGCTCCATAAGTTCATGTGGGGTACACTTAGAATGAGATTCTATTCAGAGATAATGCATTTGATGCAAACCTTCAGGAAATCAAAGTGTTTTTTTTAATGCAATTACACGAACAAACTTCATAAATCAGCAGAACAAATCCCCCTTAAGTTCACTCTGCCTATGAACTTATTGCACTCACCTTATGCTCTCCTTAATGGAGTTACTTTTGTAGTTTTTGAGGTCAGTGTCCAGTTTCTCCAGTTTAAGGGCAGCTTTCTTTGACGTGGTTTCTATCCATTGTGTGTCTAAGCTGGGGACATTGTGAATGGCTCCTGCAACAGCATCTGGAAGACTGGAAGACCTACAGACAGAACAAAGAGAAAGGGACAGTTATCATTGAATATCAATAGAGTGCACCACCACAGCATATGCCCTCAGCATAAACAAATAAAAGTGCATGACAAAATCATGTCAACCTTAATGTGCAAGACTGAACCAGTATCTTTGATTTTAGGTCTGAGGTAAAATTAAGATTATTCCTTGTCATGGTAATGTGTCTATTGCACATAGCAACTGACTTGAATTGTTCAAACATTCCAAAACATATTTTCATTTTATTATATACATTTAGATAATTTCTTTCACATGGTATGGGGGCCTCCATGGCAGAGTGGTTAGAGCGTCATGCTCAAAATCACAAGGCCTCTCACCTCTAGTTGGCGCGGGTTCGAACCTTGCTTGCACCGATATATGTGAGAAAGTTTGCCAGTTTACTTTCGGAAGGTCGGTGGACTTTTCCCGGGTACATTAGGGTTCTCTCCTCCACCAATAAAAACTGGACGCCACCAAATAACTGAAAAATTGTTGAGCGTGGTGGAAAACAACAAACAATCAATCAATTACATGGTATGAATTACTTATTTTGAGTTGTACAAAGAAATGCCCCATAAATAAAAAAGTGACAACCTTCTTACATTATACTCATTAGTTAATCTTTAACTGGACAGATGTAATTTAGCTGTTATTAAAAGGTCTTTGATTTATTATATATTGTTTAACGTCCCACTCGAGAATCTTTCACTTGTATGGAGACGTCACCATTGTCAATGAAGGGTTGTAAAATCTAGGCCTACGCTTGGCACTTGGTTTTTGCAGTCTCATCTGAAGGACCGCCCCATTTAGTCACCTCTTTCATCAAGCAAGGAAGGACCTATTCTAACCTGGATACCCATGATCTTTGAACCTCCACATGAACATGAAACACCATGGCTTACTCCCAATGGGCTCAGTAGTTTAGTGTTTGGAGCATTCGCTTCGTAACTTGGGGGTCATGAGTTCAAGCCCCACTTGTGCCATGGCCGTGTCAAACCTAAGACCTAATAATAGTGTCAATATTGGAGTAAATGTGTGAGTAAATGGTAGATAATAATACCCTGTACCTCCTTGTCAGGTGATTGTTAAAACCCTGACACTCTTACTATATGAATAAATGTTGTGAACTTGAAAAAAAGGTAGTGACTGCTCCTTTGCCAAATGCTCAGGATTTGGAGGTGAGAATCATAGGTCTTTCAGATATGACCTTTAAAACAGCAGGCATTGGCATGTACCCTCACTGCTACGGCTCTGAGCACTAAACGTAGGTCTAAATTTGTGGTTCTTCACCTATAGCTGGTGATGTCTCAATGCAAATGAAAAATTCTTGATGAGATGTAAAGCAAACAACCCATGGGGCTAATGAATTCTTAATTAGACAGACAGGTTTGCACTTTAATCAAAACTTAAAACATCATCAGCTTAGATGATCATTCCCATGAGACAATTCCTCTGTTGTAATATGTGCTTAAGTCCTTGCAAATTTAGTGGTACAATACTGCATATATTTATAACATTAATGTTAGAAACAAAATATGTATTCATATTACTGTAGCTACATTATATATATATATATATATATATATATAAGTGTATTTCTGAAGTAATATATAGAGGGTTAGTGCAGTACTCTCCAAGATATGTAGGGATCACCTCCCATAAAACATTTTTTTTACAACAATACTTACATTTTAAGTATAATTTACATTTAATTTACATATAGATGCATAAATTGACAAGGTTTGTTGATTTTAGGACTCACATCCCAAAAAATACCTTATAGCTATATCATCTTAATTATAGGTCACAGTGACCTTGACTTAATATGCATTAACTGACCAAGATCAGAGATTATAAACCAAATATTTGTCAAGTTACAAACTGACAGGAATTTGGTCATATTATCCTAATCAAAGGTCACGGTGACCTATTTTTAAAGTACAACCCACCTTCTACCCAAGATGTATCGGATTGAAAAGTTTGATGATTCTAGGTCACATGAGTTATGAGCCAAAAATGAAGTAGGATGGATGGACAGACATTAGACAGCATAAAAAAATAATACACTATCAGAAAAATAGATGTGATAAGCTACTGACGATGTGACAGCCTCTTGAAGTTTGCGGTGGATTTGCTGATACAAACTGGTGTTGTAAGAGTTCATAACATAGGTAAGGGCCATCCTCAGAGCTTCTACTCTCAGCATTGGACAGTGATCAGCAATAAACACGAGTCTGTTTAATTTGGCTAAACCACTGTACTGAGCCGCATACTGTTCTAAATCCTATAAAAAAAATACATAACCTTCATTAGCGTGAATGAACAACTTGCAGAATGTAACTTTTTTGGGGGGGGGGGGGGAAGGGCATCATGAAACATAGAAATCACATTTGTGACCACAATGTAAACTAGTCTTTTGACACTAATTGTGCCATCCTGTCTAAATAAAAGAATAAATTATTTCAGCATATTTTTCATATTTTTCTGTGTTTGTTCATTAAGTGAATTTGAAATACTTTGTAATTTTTTTTTAAGAAAAAGTGTGACCCGCAAAAATAAAATCTTCTGGCTCCCAGAACTCTGCCACAGAAGGTCACTATGACCCTTGCAACCCCAAAAGTTCAAAAACACTATTTACAACATTTTTCTTATGATATGAAATATCTTCAATATATTCATATGTTATGAAGAAATATGCATTCATTTCATCCTGTCACTATTTCACAAATTTCCTAGTGTTACATATATCTGCTACTAAAGGTAGATAATTCATGTATGTAACAATAACTTCAGTTTATGGGAAGCCTGCATATCTTACGTGACCCAAATCTTAAAGTTGACACTTTTCCAAATGAGTAAATTCAACGATGCATATTACTGCTTGGTTTAAATATCTAAAGTTACCAGTGTTGTATTCTCCACCACATATCGATCCTCCTCCACATTGTCATTTTCTTCTGGTTGAGCATCAACCTGCATCGGCTCTATGCCCACCTGTAAATTGTGCAAAATCTCCCTCTAATTTCCATAATGTAGTTACATTACATCTTAGAGTCGACTTGATTTATCAATATGAAAACTAGAGTTGTCCTCAGAAAGGTGATTTAATCATGAAAGTAATAGATGGTCCGGATTTTGACATTAGAGCAGAGGAAATGCGGATGACAAATGTTGTCATCAGTTATTTCTTTAATTTACCTACCAAGAAGGAAATTCTTTGAATAAATCGACAAACATTTGATATCCGACAATTTCGTTAATATTTCTATCTTTTAAATTTCACAGCTTTATTGTAAACCCGACTTACATATATACAAAAATTCCGCCATCTTCGGCTTGTCAATACTCTGCAAAAGTTCACTAAATTGCAATGTAAGGAAATCGAGAGACACGTGTTTATAATGTTTCTAGTTGCTCAGTACGGGCACTGCTTAACTGATAGAATATTTCCTGCAGACACATTCAGAGGAAAACAAAAAAGAGAAAATTTACCTGTAAAAATCCTGGCTGAATCGGCAACGGCATTTTTCCCGGAACCAATATAACTTACTCACAGAGCATGCGCGAAAATTCTAATACAAAATTTCACAGGCGAAACTTTTCCGGAATAAAGATCCATAAGGGGGCATCTCAAACATAACAACTTTTCAATTTACATCGAATAATTGTTATTTCAAAATATATCCTTTTAGAATGGGGGGGGGGGGGGGGGGGGGGGGGGGGGGAGAAGAAGAAGAATATTCGGATCATCAGTTCTTCTGGCTCCATTTGGAATATACTTTGTCATCCTAAAAAGGCAAATACTGTTAGCGTATCAGCTTTATTTTTTAAAGACTCCACAACTGTAAAACGGAATGTTAATCTGAGAAAAAAAAAGTTGCACTCTAAACTTGTGTTGAATTTTGTAATTCAGTGTTTTCTTTACAGATGAATTAAAACCCGCTGTTTACCAGACGTGGTCATTTCCGCAAAGACTCGGTTTTATTTCAGCCTTCTATTTCATGGACTCCAATCAATCCTTCATTCAGGCACGGGGGAAAAGGTTTGGGGTTTTTTTTTGGGGGGGGGGGGGCTATCTCCACTGTTTTCGACAACGTTCATTTTGCTTATTTTTACATGTAAAAGTTGGCTATATCGGGTAACCCATTTTTTTTCATATACACGAAGTATCGAATGTTAAAAAAATGAACTTGTGAGGGACGGGCGATTTTGAAGTTTAAGCAAAATAACACTTCTGTTAAGTAATTTTTTTTTTCTTTGCTTGTCAAAAACTTGATAGGATTGTTAAGAAAACTTGTCCTTCGACCCCACGGCCTCCATTTGAAGTATGGAGCGCCAACTTATAATAAACTCAAATAACTGGCGATATCTTTAATTTTTTCGAAGATATCATCAATTCAATTATTGTGCGCATTAATTGAAATGATGCGCGCATCAAATTCATTATTGCTCTCATCAACTGATTTGATGTGTGCAATAGTGTGGTGAAATCATTGCTCGCAAAATTTCATTTGGAACTCGATATTTGATGACCCCTTTAATTCAGATGAAGATATCTTCAATTATTTACAATACTTTTGTATAAGGAATTAATGCACGTATCGGATTTTTTGTTAAGAGCGCAACAATTCAATTAAAGATACCATTAATTCAGTTGTAGATATATATGTTGAATTGTAGATATCTCGAGCTCTAATTAGGTAGTTGCTCCCTCTAAAAGAATTATTGCATGCATTGATATTGAATTGATGATATCATTAATTCAGTTGAAGAGAGCAATAATTTAGTTATTGCGAACATTAATGGATTTGTTGCGCGCAGTTATCAAATTATTGCTCTCTTCAATTGAATTGTAGCGCGCTCTAGTTCAATCGTTACTATTATCAATTCATTTATAGATAGCACAATTCAATGATAGCGCTCATCAAATCAGCAGAATAACTGATGCTATCAACAATTCAATTAATGTGCGCAATGATTCAGAATGGAAGATATCATTGTTATTTGAAGAGATTTTTAATTGAATTGAATTATTGCGCACATGAAATGAATTGATAATATTTTCAAATAATTAATGATATAGTCAATTATTTGAGTTTATGTTTATTTTTGTGCTCCATATATTGATAAAACGATGCTACGTGGCTGTCATTAACAGTTTAACTTTGAACTTTTGTTCTGTGATATGTTCACTTCCTCCGCAGTATAGCTTAGTTTGATAACAAACATACTGCAACTGTCCAAGACTCTCAAGAGGCGGATACAGACAAAAACGTCAGCGAGAGGTGGTACTTTTCCACTCAAATAATGGGGATTGTTGACTCCAAAATGATCTCCTTATTACAAATTTCCATTCAAATTGGGAGTGGGGTGGTTACGCACAACTCTTGATCCGCCAATATATCGTTTGTAACACTTGCCAAAGCTTGCGACACATCAGAAACATACGGCAAACCTGGGATTTAATCAAAGCAGTTTAAAAATATTTTTTCAACTCACAATAGGAACGTAGGACGGGTACGACTATTGCAATTTTGACATTTAATTGAAAAGATCTTCGAAGAAGACAAGTGTTGAAAGTTTAAACAAAAACATCGCTTTTTGACATAAACATAATCCTGGGAGTTTTAAAGGCACCACGTTAACTGCCTGCATATACAGAGGAATTATTCTCACACACCGGGGAATCGCTTTAGCCAGATAATAAACGTAGAACAAGAAAATCCAATTTAGCCAGATAGTATACGTAGACAGAGAAAATCAGTTTAGCCACTCTTGGTAAATGTAGACCAGACAGTCGGTTTAGCCAAATAGTATATATAGATCCAGGGAATCACTTTAGCCTGGTAGGAAATGTAGACCTAGACTTTGGGACACATTTTTTCCTTTTGAAGCGACGGGGACAGCTGAACGAGTTCGCAGGAGATGGAGATTGGATCAAGCATTTCAAGATATTATAACATATATCACTTGCATGATCGTTTTTAGAGCGATTTGAGAAAAAGAACACATCTGTTAACTCATAAATACACCAAGTCATCTTAATGTGTGTGTGTGTGTGTGTGTGTGTGTGTGTGAGAGAGAGAGAGAGAGAGAGAGAGAGAGAGAGAGAGAGAGAGAGAGCAAATGAGCATGTATCCCTATGTATACAGATATATTAACAGATACGTAAATACTGAATAGATTTTATATCACATGCATGTATATATATATATATATATATATATATATATATATATATATATATATATATATTCTGTAATTTCGATACATCAATTAATCACTGGATTAAGAAACTGGATTAAAAATGCAAGGCGTCAGTTGGGAAACTTTGAATAGGAAAGTTTAGCCTCCTCCAACTGTTGTTTAGTATCCAGTATTTTCACAGTCACTTTTGGAATCGACATTTCATTCCGGTTGATTTGTGAGTTTCTGATTGTCACGTGATCTTTTGGCGGTATTTTAGAATCCGAAAGGCAGTGATGATGCGGTGACGATGTCAATGGTGAACTTGTAGTCTCAAGCGTGGGGCTGTTAGGAGGACATGCAGTAGGTCCACATTCAGTCTCGGTTCGGCACGCGAGCTCACACATCGGACAGTCCACACACGTGTGCGATGGTACTATGATGGGATCTAGTTTTGGAAAGCTTGGTGGTGGCGTATAGCGTGGCAGCGACTTCGTCTTCGTATAATGAATGTTGACCCACTTCTGAACGTCATTTGTGGAGTTTTTATTGCCTGTTGATTGCTTTTTACATAAGTTGTGGTTCTTAATTTTTTGTTTCATTCTCCGGAAGTCATCGTAACTCGGCCAACCGATTTTCATTTGATCCTGTTGTTTCGCAGTGGGTCGCGTGTGACGATAGGGATCAGTCAGACTGACGTACGCCCGAGGGATTCTTTTTGGCGCCGTTGTAGTAAACTCGCTGGATGCTACTCGGGAAACCTCCGAACGATTCTCCATATCCATTTGATCTATTAGAGATTCATCTTGAGAAGTATTAAGATCCAGTGCCTCGAAATGAACATCCATTTTGTCTGTGTCATCACTGGTACCTTCACTGTTTCGGCGATTTCCGCCCATGGTGCTCTGATAGTCCGACATCATATGAGTATGGAGGTTCCTTCGCGGAGTGGATATAAAGGTGCGGTCAGTGTGAATCAGAGGTCGCGGTGTAGTGGTGTCTAGAAATGGAAAATCGTTTTCTCTTCCCGGAGTTACGAAATTGTAGCTTTTCATGCTGGCAGACTTGATCCGTGATGTAGTTTTGGCCTGTCGTCTGCCTTTGTCGATCATCATCTTCAGCGACTGTCGTGTGTTTGCCACCGCACGATTGTCCTCTTCGTTCCCCACATACGTCTCCACGTTTATTCGGAACATCGGCAGATAAACCACTCGCTTGTTGTACAATTTCGCGGGTTTCACTGGTTCACTGTTTCTAGAAGCAGCGATTTTGTAACGACTCTCGAAAACTTTACTCTTAGTCCGCTGCATCTTTGGAAGAAACTGATCGTCCTTGATGCAGTATGACTCTTCTTGTTGCTCAGTGGCTATGTCGGTCTGTCTGGAGTCCGAGTCGTCAGTGATCAGGGTATTCGCCGACTTCTCTTGGTGGACGAACTCGCTATCAGCCGACACATCAAGGGATTTATGAAGAATTTCACCCCTGTCAGAAGACAAATTGGAGAGTTTTGCTTTCCTTATACTTCCTAGGGGGCGAATGATTTTCACCAGACTTCCCGCGTCAGATTTTCCTAATACAGAGTACAAGGGTTTAGCCTGTATCGACATTTTATAGTGATCAGTTGGCATATTGAATCCTTGATTTCGATCGTAAATATATTATCTTTGAACAACACTTTTTAACACGAAAGTCATATATCCAGGTGTGTTCTGACTTTGTCACTTTGATGAGTTTTTTTTGTCCTATATATCACATGGACAACTCTACATCTCTGTGACAAGACAATCTATCAAACAGCACTTAACCAAAATGACGCAAGTCATAACCGATCAGCACACAGACAAAGAACACTAATAAATATCCAGTTTGTAAACAAGGTTTTCTTTGGCACTTCTGTGCCGTAATCCATTCTGTTGTAGTGTTTATCCGCTGTTTTAACGTTGTTTGGTTGTCAGTATTTTCTAACAGTACAACCCCGTTCTCTTCTAATAAATTTAGTGGTTCATTAATTATCTATAAAGTCTTCGACACTCTCTACCTCGGCCCTTAATTCCACGATATGTAAGATGCATGTACTTTAGTAGCGAAACGTCCAGTTCCAAATTTTAAGCACGCAACAGTTAGAGAATCAGCTAGATTGAGTACTCGGATTGTAAATAGGCATTCAGAGATTTAAATTCATAAGCTGATAACAACACTTTCAATAACCCGTTTGCTGCATCGGAGCCCTATAATAAGATCGCCCGTGACAAGTTATACTGCAGCGGACCAGGGTTTAATCTTCATGGTCAGTCACACCGTGGAATCTCCCAGAGCAGACCCGGGGGATTCGTAATACCTCGGATTAATGCGTTTTGAAGTTGTCTCGATGCTTTAACCAAACTTGATTACATATTAAAAAGCTATTTAAAAGGACAGCTGCCTTATGTATTGATTTTGAAAATACACGTAACAAAGTGTGAATTATAGAAGAATGATTTAAAGAGATTGATTGGGTGTAATTAACGTATGGTCTCTTGGCTGTTGTCGGAATCAGACCACCTCACACACAACACGAGCCTCCGTCACCCGTATCAACACCTCCAGAACAGTACATTGCACTCTATATATTCCAGTACTTGGAACAGTTTGAATCGACTACGATTTTTGACCAACTTCTTGAGTGCTGGTAACTTCTTGAGCATTGGGCATTACCCAACACCATCAGCGTGTTTTGTTTGTGTTTTGATTTGTTTTTAATTACAGTATTTGTATTCTTTCAGTGGCATCTGTCGGCGACGTGGCGCTGCGGTTACAATTATATAGACTAACAAATATATCCCAAAGGAAAGCTTAATGTATGTATAACAAAACGAACTAAAGTAAAAATTTTAAACTTTTATAACCGTATGGATTAGGAAAATTTAAATTGAATGTCCTATAAGTCGGTTTTTCATGAGAGAGAGAGAGGGGTGGGGGGGGGGGGAGAGAGAGATTCAGTGTTAATTGCCTTAAATGGCACCTGTTGTGTTTTTCTTGGATTTCAATAAAAAAAAACCCCGAAACCTTTACATTCAGGGTTACATAGTTGAATGATATTGCTAATTTCGGGTTTTACATCAATATTGACATATACATTACTATATTTATTGACCTACATATCAGTATTTATTAACCTGTGTTTCAGTAATATATGGAGTACGCGATGTCTTTCACCCACACAGATCATCCGACACGATGCATGATGAGTCACTCAAAAGGATTTTTTTTCTTTCATTTTAGAAAAAAGAGCGAAAAATTCTATTGATTTTATTCTCCTGACGTAACGTGGGGGTAATATGATAACATTGGTTAAAGGGATGAGGAAACGATATAATCTACACAGTATAAGGTCGCCGCTGCATGCGGTCTGCAGTTAAAAAAGTTCCGTCTAGATAGCGAACATTGTATTGTTTCAATAACAAAGAGTGATATTGCTCATTTTCATTCCAGTTCACAACATGCTAGCTCAGTTTTACTGACGTCGGCTACTTTCATTTTCAGAAAATTGTATGAAGTTTAGATGGGTCTTGATGACTCCTAATTAATCATCATCGTGAAAGTGTAATCACTATATTGTTACGAACGGTCTTGTTCGCCTAGTTATCAAGAGGGTAGATAGATAGATAGATAGATAGGCAGATAGATAGATAGACACACAGAGAGAGAGATAGTTTTGAAAAGTCCCTTTTTTTGGCATTAGATAACATTATCTTCGCGGCAAAACCTATAAATTAAAATAAATAGAAATTTATATATTAAAGCAATACTAGCTGTCATTTTGGTGATGAAAATTTTTGTTGTAAAATTGTGGTTTACTATTTCAGAAATGACGGGAAAAAATTAAGGTTTATAAACGTATGTAATTAATGTTTGCAATAGAAAACCTATTCTGAGGCTATTAAGAAAGCAAAATTACATAGTTGTCTTTCAGAGAGAGAGAGAGAGAGATTGCTACATTTCTATAGACTCTAAATCTTTATTTTGATGAAATCTTAAACGTAGTTTTAGTTTTATTAATGATTATGGTTAAAATTACATACAAAACTTGCTTAACAGTACAGTTTACAACAAGATCCAAATTTTCAGAATATTATAGAGCTCTGATTACGAAATTATTTTTACAATACATGTTTGTTTATTTTTCGTTTGTTTCAATGGTAATCGGTTTCCTAAGGAAGTACACTCTTTCAAACAATTATATTTGATAAAATCATATGTTGATTGCAATATTTGAATTTCAAGTGGTGTCCTATATTTAATATTCATTATAACCAATCCTTATTTCGCTTACTTTTGGTATATATAGTGCTTTTAATTTGATTTGAAAATATTTTATTGTTAAGATGTTTACAACAAAAGGATTAGGCACAAGTTCTTAAAACTTAAAACGCCCTCTCCTATGTAACAATTGATGACACAAAAATAATGTTCAACATTTTACATGCATTGACATCAAAGGTCAAATTAATATAATTTACATAAAGCAATAGTATAAAATTCTATCGTAGATATACTTCCAACTTTTCAGTTTTGTAGGTATCGTATATAAAGTAAAACAATGAAGTTAAAAACGGTCAGATCGTTTTATAAACATTTGTACATTGGAAAAAAGTTTTTCATTGTCAGTAATACTAATGGAGTCGTCTCCCCAAAATAACATACGTACACGTGTCCACTATTTGATTAAATGTTGTTTAACGTCCCGCTCAAGAATCTTTCACTCATATGGAGACGTCACCATTGCCGGTGAAGGGCTGCAAATTTAGGCCTATGCTCGGCGCTTATGGCCGTTGAGCAGGGAGGGATCTTTTACGTGCCACACCTGCTGTGACACGGTACCTCGGTTTTTGCGGTCTCATCCGAAGGACCGCTCCATTTAGTCGCCTCTTACGACAAGCAAGGGGGTACTGAGGATCTATTCTATCAACCCGGATCCCCACAGGGTTCCACTATTTGCAAATTGCCCAGTTTAAAAATAGCATTAAATAAATCGTTTCTTGGAGTAGAATACTTAGCACAAGAAGAAGAAGAAGAAGAAGAAGAAAAAAAGAAAAAAAAGAAGTGGTATGCGTCCTCTGTTTTACCACATGAACACAGAGGACTACCAATAATGTTACATCTGAATAAGTCAATCTAATACAGTTATGTCCCAGTTTGTATGTATTACATTCCAGTAGCGATCGCCATACAAAAAATAAGGTAGGGGTGTTAATGGACGATGTAATCTGTTTCTAAAAGAACTTAAGGAAATCGATGGTCTTATTTCCATTGGTAGAGAATTCCATTCATTTATAAGGCTACACACATAGGATTACGAAATTGATTCTTTATCAGAAAATAAAATGATACTTTCTGATTAAACATTTTTGATATTTATTCTATTTCAGAGAAAAAAATATAAAAATTATTATGTAGTTGGTTCAAAAATGATATCGAAAAGCGTGATTTCATAAATATTACTTGGGCTAAACGTTAGCAAGGGAACGATTTCACTCAACACCTCTATATCAACTTCCTGTTCCGGTGTGTAAGAAAATACTGAAACTAAATGAAACCAGAAGAATTCCATTTTTTACCGCAAAACTGTTGGATTTCTACTTGTTTCTGGACTGGAATTTTGTTTTTGAATTTGTTGTACACAAAATTTACGGGCACATTTTGAAAGACTAAACAGGTCCGCTTAGTGACAATCATTACAAGTCACACTGGTGCTGAGAGGTCACAGATTGATTGAAGTGGTCGCGATGTGAAGAAGTGTGGACTGATCATGCCGTTGTACCATCGAGTCTGGCTAATACTCGAGGTCTTCGTGACGGGTTCGTATAACATGTGTCACGTTTGTTGTATTTTGCTTATTTCCGATATCTATGCATATTAATATTGTATGCTCTCAGTGAACTCTTATAACAATGGTGCTATATTTATAAATCATACTTTCACAAGTTCCTTTTTAAATAGATTATCATGTGAAGTAAAAAAAATGATAAGGTGCTAGTGAGGTTTAGTTTTAATCAGATTGATATTTATATAAAAATAAAAAGCGAAACAAAAATAAAACAAATATACATGCACATATTACAACATTAGTAACACTGAAGTGTGCTTGTGTCCAATCCCATTGTATATGAATAAGTAATAAAATATGTTAGATTCAATATTGTTAAATAAGTAATGAAAAAAAAAAATCATGCACGAAGGACTATTACATATGTGAAAAGGACATTATCTCCCACTATAATTAATACTTGTGCTTTTGTTTTAAAATTAAATGTGGATTTTGTGCAAGAATCCTATTGCAAATCAGTTGTTATTTTCAAATTGATCAAAATGATATAGAACTAGACTTGTATCATAAATTTAAAGATGAAATTTGACCTTTCTGACTTTAAACATGGTGTTACTTTATAGTATTAATTAACAGAAGTGAATTGAAGAAAATATATTGCATCCAATAAAAGCCTTGATACACACACCAGTTATGTTGAGCCCTGCTGTGAAGAATCATGATTCACATCATATGCAGCTTTATTATCATTTGAATAGATGTTATAATAATTTAATCAATTAATAAAAATCAAAAATATTTTGTGATTAGTGTTTCAAAGTATATTGTGCAAATTTAGAACAAAAAACAATCCTAAAATTTACATGTGAGATCAGTCTTGCTGAGCATTTTGAGTGAAAAAGACGACAAGGAGTAATAAGAGAGTCCATCTTGGAAAATATTTAGACTACAGATGATCACATGATCAGAAGTGAATACCTTCTGAAATTCCAGAATTAAAGACTGGCTAAAAATAAATATTTTCTTTGTCTATACATGAATTATTTGAAGTTAAATATGAAGGATCAGTGTTTTCTAGTTCGGCAGATTTCAGAAGTGTCCTGTACATTTCAAAATGATTGCTGTTAAGTATGATGATTTGCATGCACTTGAGAGTTTGTATGCGTAGCTGACAGTACTGGGTGAAAATAATGAATCACATTCAGTGAATATTTATTAAAAAGGCAATGTGTGTACATATGCAGAGGATAACATGATGTAATTTTGAATGTTGTCAAATGATTTCCCTTTTTGTTTTGTATACAGTGATATGTGGACAATTTAATGAAGATGTAAAGATCACCACAGCATGTGTAGGGCGCTGCGACTTTGGCTATAGAATGGATTGCCCCCGAGGGCAGAGAGTGGCTCCACAAAACCTGGCATACTATGCCAAACAGACCACAAGCCAATGTCCAGCCAACCCCGAACTGAAGTGTCAGTCCAGCGAGATGTGTTGTAGTTACTATGGTGGTGACTGCAGTCTGCCATTTTCCTATCAAAGGGCGTTTGAAGTGTTTAACAACTGTTCTGGATACCAACAGTGTGGGTGGTTCAGGGCCGAGTCGGTGAAGACAGGTTCAAGTTGCAGCTACCGAGATATGACAAACTACGTGGCAGCCTCCTACAGCTGTATCAAAGGTACAGAATATTTTTCACAAAAATATCCCCCTCCTTCCAAAAAAGGAAATTAGAAATAAAACTTATATAAAATTTTTTATTTAGATAAAAGAAATACAATGGCAAAATATCATTAGAATTTATGTCATCTGATGGTACCATTGTTGAATTGTTGTTTTTAGTGTAAGTTATGTTTTAAATCAAATAAAATCCATCCACCAAAACATTGACAAAATGTTCTATTGCAATTCAACACTTCCACTGATATTGTTTAATTTTTTTGGATTGCAGAGGAAACTTTTATCGATATCTGCTCTGAGGCTTCACGACAGGGAAAATCTGTGTCCCTTTTGTACAATGGATCACGGTATGCCAATGCCACTGGTTCTCCCCGTGTTTGTTCCTGTGCCATTTCAACCTCAAACTGTGATTCTCCAGGCAGACTTAAATTCCAAGCTGTTGACATTAGACTTCACTCATACAATAACATCAGTCTCTGTAACTATCGGAGTCGTATGACACTGACTGACACAGAATCCTCACAGGAGTTGCGATGTCAGAGGAACTACTTTCAGAAGGGTTTATTTGACCTGTTCTACAGCTCCTCCCCTTATGCTAGAGTGTCACTGTACAATCAACCTGGAGTTCACCCCTCTCAGGTCTGGCTGGCAGTCACAGGTATGTTTGTCATTGAAACTATGGCTTTATGCGAATCTTTTGGGAGAGAGAGATGTGAGATTGGGTTAATGTGACAAATATCTTTTTATAGACAGTACCAAAAACTGTAGGACTGCAAAACAAACATTCATTTGGTTCAGTACATTGCAGTATGTTCTCTATTAGTTTGATATTTCTTAAATGGTCCAGTGTTTTATAGAAACTTCAGCATGCATTAAAATTATTATACACCCGTCTTTTGAGGGGCTGAACTATGGTATGGTTGTTTCTATGCATCTGTCTGTCTGTCTGTTTTCTTTTTTGTGCCTGGGTCATCTTTACACTGTGAGACTTAGAACTATCAAACCTGATCAGCTGGTGCATTTTCGTAGAAAGGTGTGTTGTGATGCAAAAAATAGGTCACTGTGTCCTCCATTTGGAATTTTAAGTTTATATTTACTCAAACTGTGCTCGGATCATATCTTACATACTGAGGCCTAGGACCATCAAACTTGGCCAGTTGATGCATCTCAAGGAAAGATTTATTGCAACCCAAAAGTAGGTCACTTTGTCTCATTTTGGAATTTTATGCCTATACAGATCACTACAAATAGTGATCAGATATTATTAAATTTTTAGTGCTGCAAGGCCTAGAACCATCAAACTTGGTAATTGATGCACCTAGGGGGAAAGGTGTGTTGTAACTCAAAAGTGGGTCACTGTGGCCTCATTTTGGAATTTTATGGGTACATAGTCAAATCCTGTCTGGATCATATTGCACAATGTAAGACGTAGCTCCATCAAACCTAGTGTAGTTGCAAATGGCAGCGTCACATCTTGTGTCTTTAAACATACAAACTTAGATATGTATCATGTACATATAATTCGAGATGGTTTTATCATGTAATCAAGCAGTGTACATTATTTATCTTGTATTTTACTTGTGTTTCATAATTCATTGATCTGAAGCCACTTACTGTGACTGAGCAACGGTTTGTCATTATAGCGACTGTGCCAAATATAGATGTGATAGTAACTTGTGGAAGCAATCAGCCAGAGAATCTTCTGTTTTGTGGGCCGCCATCCCTACTGACTACGCCAGCGTATGAAGACAAAACCACGACAAAGACTCCTGGTAAGTGTAGGTAAACAGTTAATATATAGTGGAAGGTTAGGAGAGAAATAGTATAGGTAAAGGGACTGTGGACTGCGTAAGAGGTTTAGTGCTGAACCTTGGGTGAGGGCCCAGGGAACAAGGCTTCATAGATAAATTGTAGAAATCGCATTGTTTACATTTTGATTAGAATGTGGTTAGAATTGTTGTCTTGCTTTCCTTTTCTGTAAGGTGGGGTTGTATGTCCCTTAAAGTGGGGGGGGGGGGGGGTTATGTCCCTTACACATCTCTCAGAATCTATCAATTGTATCCTGGTCAACAAATTAGAAAATTCACTTCCTTGTTTTCATTGCATGACAGGGGATATATTCGGCCCATCAAAGGGTGGAGATGAAACGCCCTCTGGTGAAGGAAATGAGCCTCAAGATAAAGAGGACACAACCCTTAGTAAGAAAGGTAAGTTTCACTGTAACCATGGTAACAATATCTGAAAAAGAAGTAGCAGTGTGGGATAGCCACATGTTCTTTTTGACATTTTAATGATTGCTGATGATTGGCAGTTAGCAAAGAAGATCTGTGTGTCAGCATAACATATTAAAAAAAGTATGATTAACATAGTCTTGTTTTGATTGTTAAAGGTTTTGCATGGCCTGGTAAGTTGTTTACAGTGATATACATATATGTATTTTATTTATGGTGCTAGAATGTATCTATGATATTAATTAGGGAAACAAACACTTTAACACACGTTTTTTTTTTCATGTTGATAATTTGGCTAATTTTGCTGTAAACTTGGTTAAAAACACCAATCAGCACATTGCAACAAACCATAACAAAGGAAAAAAATGAAAAACCGTGCCCTTTCATATTGATGAACAGTCAGGAAAAAAAATCTCCTGGTAAATTGTTGATTATTATATGATAATGTATATGACCTTTGGCAATTAGCATTATTCAGAATTTAGCAGGTTGTGTATTGTGAACTGTTGACTGTGGTCTTGAATTCACACAATCAATTATAGCAAGGACAGTTGATTGCTGAAAACATTCCAATTATCGATTATATTTTTAATAATTGATCATGTTCAGTTCATCAGAAAACCTGTCAAGCAGTCAGGTAACATTTTAGAGATAAATGATAATGTTCTGGTTGGTTGTAAAGCACATAACATACAATCACATGTTGCTATTTCATTAGAAAGGGTGCTTAATTGATTTTAGAAGAGAATGGAATATTGAGAGTATGTTCACACCAAGAATAGTAATTCTTGTGAAAACCACAGATAGATACATTCTAGACACAGGCCAGATCAGTGTATGTGGAGGAATGTTGTACTGAGTCAACCCATAGTTAGTATATAACTATACAGAATTACTAGGCACTGTTTACATTACAGAGTTACTATATTATAACTAGTCACTGTCTACATTACAGAGTTACTATATTATAACTAGTCACAATCAACATCACAGAGTTACTATGTAACTATACAGAATCACTAGTCACAATCTACATCACAGAGTTACTATATAACTATACAGAATCACTAGTCACTGTCTACATCACAGAGCTACTATATAACTATACAGAATCACTAGTCACTGTCTACATTACAGAGTTACTATATAACTATACAGAATCACTAGGCACTGTCTACATCACAGAGCTACTATATAACTATACAGAATCACTAGGCACTGTCTACATCACAGAGCTACTATATAACTATACAGAATCACTAGTCACTGTCTACATTACAGAGTTACTATATTATAACTAGTCACAATCTACATCACAGAGTTACAATATTATAATTAGTCACTGTCTACATTACAGAGTTACTATATAATTATACAGAATTACTAGTCACTGTCTACATCACAGAGTTACTATATAACTATACAGAATCACTAGGCACTGTCTACATCACAGAGTTAGTATATAACTATACAGAATCACTAGGCACTGTCTGCATCACAGAGTTACTATATAACTATACAGAATCACTAGGCACTGTCTACATCACAGAGTTAGTATATAACTATACAGAATCACTAGGCACTGTCTACATCACAGAGTTACTATATTATAACTAGTCACTATCTACATCACAGAGTTACTATGTAACTATACAGAATCACTAGGCACTGTCTGCATCACAGAGCTACTATATTATAACTAGTCACTGTCTACATTACAGAGTTACTATATAATTATACAGAATTACTAGTCACTGTCTACATCACAGAGTTACTATATAACTATACAGAATCACTAGGCACTGTCAACATCACAGAGTTAGTATATAACTATACAGAATCACTAGGCACTGTCTGCATCACAGAGTTAGTATATAACTATACAGAATCACTAGGCACTGTCTACATCACAGAGTTAGTATATAACTATACAGAATCACTAGGCACTGTCTACATCACAGAGTTAGTATATAACTATACAGAATCACTAGGCACTGTTTACATTACAGAGTTACTATATTATAACTAGTCACTATCTACATTACAGAGTTACTATGTAACTATACAGAATCACTAGTCACTGTCTACATCACAGAGTTACTATGTAACTATACAGAATCACTAGGCACTGTCTGCATCACAGAGCTACTATATTATAACTAGTCACTGTCTACATTACAGAGTTACTATATAATTATACAGAATTACTAGTCACAATCTACATCACAGAGTTACTATGTAACTATACAGAATCACTAGTCACTGTCTACATCACAGGGGGGCCTCCGTGGCTGAGTGGTTAGAGCATCAAGCTCAAAATGACAAGGCCTCTCACCTCTAGTTGGTGTGGTTCGATTCTTGCTTACGTCGATATATGTGAGAAAGTTTGCCAGTTTACTTTCGGAAGGTCGGTTGTTCCTTCCCGGGTACATTGTATGTGGGTTCTCTCTTCGACCAATAAAAAACTGGATGCCACCAGATAACTGAAAAATTGTTGAGTGTGGCGGAAAACAACAAACAATCAATCAATATCACAGAGTTACTATATAACTATACAGAATCACTAGTCACTGTCTACATTACAGACTCCATGGGGATCCAGGTTGTTAGAATAGATCCTCAGTACTCTTTGCTTGTTGTAAGAGGCAACTAAATGGGTCAGTCCTTTGGATGAGACCGCAAAAATCGAGATCCCGTGTTACAGCAGGTGTGGCACGATAAATATCTCTCCCTGCTCAAAGGCCCTGAGCGCCGAATATAGGCCTAAATTTTGCAGCCCTTCACCGGCAATGGTGACGTCTCCATGTGAGTGAAAGATTCTCAAGCAGGACCTTAAACAACATAAAATCAATCAATCAACATTACAGAGTTACTATATAACTATACAGAATCATTAGTGACTGCCTATTACTGTATAATTGTACACCATCACCAGTCACTGTTTGGCAACCCTCACTCACTACAGCATGGTGTCTGCACTCACTCATCACCACTTGTTAACAATTGTGCTGGAATGTGTAAAGTTCTAGACAACTTCTTCATTCTAAGATGTAACTTAACTTGCTAAAATATATAAAGGGAAATACATTGATTAGAAATATTAAGATACTCTGATATACATGTAAAATGAGGGAATCTTCACAATCAGATACATGTAACATATTTAATATTTGTGGTTGTGAAGTTAAGGGGAGTGTACAAAGTTTCCTGTTTTTTACTAATCAATAATTAGCAGATGTGTACTATGCATGCGGTTTTAGAATCCTGCAAAATATATTGTATTCACCAGTGATCAAATTCCATGTAATTCTATATAGGTACACGTTCTTTGACTATTCAGTTGTATAATGTGATCCCAGAGCTTTTGATTGGTTGCTGATGCAGTTTGTATTAATATGTTATGATTATCATGGCTTTTAGTGTCGTATTTCCAGAACATAAAAGAAATTACTGTATTGAAGTATATAGAACATTTTAAGCATGCAAACAAACACAAGGTAGTGGAACTCCTTTCCCTATATAGAGTTTAGGAGGGGCGAAATTGACCTACCTCAAGGAGAGGCTCAGATTGACCTACCTCAAGGAGGGGCTCAGATTGACCTACATCAAGGAGGGGCTCAGATTGACCTACCTTTAGGAGTAGCTTAGATTGATTTGTCTATATGGAGTTCAGGAGGGACCCAGATTAACCTGTCTATATGGAGTTCATGAGAGGTGGAGAGGTACAGATTCATTGACTTCTCTGTATGGAGTTCATGAGGGGTCCAGATTGACCTGTCTGTATAAGAGTTCAGGAGAGGTTTGGATTGACCTATGTATGTGGAGTTCAGGAGAGGTCTGGATTGACCTATGTATGTGGAGTTCAGGAGAGGTCTGGATTGACCTGTGTATGTGGAGTTCAGGAGAGGTCTGGATTGACCTATGTATGTGGAGTTCAGGAGAGGTCTGGATTGACCTGTGTATGTGGAGTTCAGGAGAGGTCTGGATTGACCTGTGCATGTGGAGTTCAGGAGAGGTCTGGATTGACCTATGTATGTGGAGTTCAGGAGAAGTCTGGATTGACCTGTGTATGTGTAGTTCAGGAGGGGTCTGGATTGAATCCCACTGTTCTACTCCATACGTTTGAAAGTATTGTCCAGTTAAAATCTTGATAACCCTTTGCTTGATAGACATCAAATTTAGTATACTGATATCCCCTAAGGAGTGGATGACCCATATTGATTTTGAGATCACAGAGTCAAAAGTCAGGGTCAAACTTGGCTGCAGATCTGTAACTCTTGGGAAAAATATTTGGATATATACCAGAGAGTTATCCATAATGAAAACCATTGATTTACAGCAAAACTTTTTTCTGCATTGATAATTGAATTTGTATTTACAATACATTATGTGGTACTGTATTATTATATAAAATGAAAAATGTATCATTCTTTTGGATTTAAAATAAGCTCATGTGTATTGAAAGGTAATACTGGTATCTTATAAGAACTTTTTTAGTTCCTGACCCTGCCATTCTGTTTTTGCACTTCAAAAGTAAGTGTAGAAATGAAATGGAGGAGCTGGAGACCAGCCAAAACCAGACTAATGAGAGCCATGAATTGAATTCAAAACTCAAAAAATTAAACAATACTAGGATGAATTTCTATTGTTGTGACACCAGTGTCAATAGCAACAGTGGTGTCACCCTTGAAGGGAAAAACTTTAACTTTGCTTATATTTTTTGAACCAAAGGGGACAGGGTTTTGATATTTACATACAGATTCCTCATGACCAGGCCTTTCATTTGGTAACAAGACTTGTGACCTTATGATTTTCAAAACTTTAAACTTGGCTTTATCTTTTGAACCAAGGGGGATATGGCAAGTAGAGCCATGTCTCCTGGCGATCTACATTTTCATTGAAATACTCTTGTTAAAATTAACTGGAATGATTCCATGTCAAATATCTTATTGAAAAGTATTTGTTGGGAAAATACATAATATTGATAAGGTTGTTTCTGAATTTGGAGTGAATTGATTGACAACCTTATATGGTTATACATGTATCAAGAAACAAACTTATTTGAAACTGGAGTTTTCAGTTTGCATGAGACTTTAATGAATGTTTGAAGGTATGATTTTACACAAGTGTAGTGGGGAAATATGTTGGGAATTTTTTTTTTTATTAAAACTTTTGAGATGGTAAGAATTCAGCAATATGTAAGAACTTCATTGTGCATTTTCCTCAGGGAACTTCATTTCTGCAGCTTGGTTAAACTACTCCAGACATATGCAATATTTTGAGGACCTTGATAGCTTGATAGACATATCCAACTTAGAATACATGTAAACTCACACAAGTAGATAGTCATTTTTGATTTAGGATCATAAGCATTAGCATCATGAGAACATTATGCTAGGTAGACTTGACTCAAACTCCATATACTTGTAATTAATAAAGAATGTATAGATGACCCCAATAATTTTTAGGCCACAAGGTTGTAAACTTTAGAAGCCCTTGACCCTTATTTTAGCTATTCTAAATTTTAAGTGGACCCTTTTTAAAATTGCCACAAAAGGATACATATGTTTCCAAAACATTTCTTGAGTAAATATTTTAGTACAATTTGATTAAAGAACACAACGATTATTCAGATATCATCAGTAATTTTATAGGCATTAAATTTCAATAGACCTGTAAAGGTATTTGGTGTGGTTGAAAGGCATGTCATTCTACACACTTTTGAACATTGAGTGACAAGATGTGACCTTTAGCCAATGTATGAAGAATTCATTGACAGTCAAACCAACGTAGTGATACTTAACATGCTTAATGTCCTCATGTCATAGCCTTACAGCAAGTATTACGTAAACTGGTGAAGAGTGGGCGAGGTTTAATGTTAGGTCTCCCCAGCTGTCAGCCAAGTCATTTTATAACTCCTCATTTGTTATGTATAAAAACCAGTAAGATTTTAATAAACTGGTGAGTAACTGTGGATGATGGATTGGTAGGGTCATGTTAAACAGATTATCAGTGATGGTCAATGACCCCAGTGACCTTTTGATGGACACAGTGAGGGATCACTAAATGCCTGGTTACACATGATTGACTGTGGACTGTTAGTGGTCAGTGATGGCCCAGTAAAAGTGCCGTATAACGATTTTGTATGTTGAGGAACTCCCCTCCCATGTTGGTTCACAGTAAGTTATTAAAGAACAGACATGTTACTGCTTCAGCGGTTTATTTTGATTTTTTGAAAAAAAAGTACAGAATAATGAAATTCTTTTTAATGTACATGTGTATATTTGATACTAGTGTGTACATGTACGTATTTGCTGTTTCTTGTTTTACTATTATGATATTAGTGTGTACATGCATGAATTTACTGGTATATGATATCACTATATCATATTAATAATTAGTATATACATGTATGTATTTGCAGTACTGGTTTTGCTATATGATATTAGTGTATACATGTATATATTTGCTGGTACCTGGTTTTACAATATTTTATTAATGTGTACATGTATATATTTGCTGGTACCTGGTTTTACAATATTTTATTAATGTGTACATGTATATATTTGCTGGTACCTGGTTTTACAATATTCTATTAGTGTATACATGTATGTATTTGCAGTACCTGGTTTTACAATATTTTATTAATGTGTACATGTATATATTTGCTGGTACCTGGTTTTACAATATTCTATTAGTGTATACATGTATGTATTTGCAGTACCTGGTTTTACAATATTTTATTAGTGTATACATATATATATTTGCTGGTACCTGGTTTTACAATATTCTATTAGTGTATACATGTATGTATTTGCAGTACCTGGGTTTACAATATTTTATTAATGTGTACATGTATATATTTGCTGGTACCTGGTTTTACAATATTTTATTAATGTGTACATGTATGTATTTGCTGGTACCTGGTTTTACAATATTTTATTAGTATATACATGTATGTATTTGCAGTACCTGGTTTTACAATATTTTATTAGTGTATACATGTATGTATTTGCAGTACCTGGTTTTACAATATTTTATTAGTGTGTACATGTATGTATTTGCAGTACCTGGTTTTACAATATTTTATTAGTATATACATGTATATATTTGCAGTACCTGGTTTTACAATATTTTATTAGTGTATACATGTATGTATTTGCAGGACCTGGTTTTACTGTATGATATTAGTGTATACATGTACAGGTAACTCTTGATGGCTCGAATTTTGATCTCTCAAAGTTTTTGATCTCTTGAAGTGAAATCATGGTTCCAATTTTTTTCTCTATATAACTAAGCAAATTTACTCTTAATCTCTCGTATGTTCGATATCTGGAAGTCTCAATCTTGAGAAATGAAATTTGGGTCCCATAACACATATTTCATTTTTTTCACTCCAGATCTTGAGAAGTGGTGGTAGTGTATACCCAAGCATACAGTTATTTCTGCTCAGACCGTACCTGGGTAATAATTCATGTCTGCAGCTAGCTTCCCTGTGTTTATTAGGTGTTTGTAAAGGGGAAACAAAGATGGTGTTTCCTTGTGGGGTGGATAGTTAATTGTTAATTGGTCAATTTGACCCTCCCCCAAGTGCTTTGTTTTCATTACCGTTCCACTATTAAAGACTAGTTTGGAATTAACAATGAGATGATAATTTTGAGAATATAATTTAGAGACATGCCAAGGATCACTGTTATTTGTTAGAATCCATGTTCTGCATAAAGTGACTGAAAATTGTAACATTTGTGTGGTGGATTGTGTTCCTTGCAGTTAGTGTCTGTGAAACTTTGTTATGGACAAAGCATTTGTCTTGTAAATGTGTGTGGAGAAAAGAACAAATACATAAACTTTAAAAAATCTTTTTTTGATAAACATCCATGTTAAACATTCAAGTCAATTACCTATACCTAAAAATATGAAGAACAACATGTCAGAGAATGCCAGGATGTTGTAAATATTCACTCCAGTTGCTATAAAATCTGAACCACAATGTCGGACCTTAAATTTCTGGATTTCTATCAACCTTCGCTCACTCAATCTCTCAAGGTTTTATCATGATCCGTTGAACTTCAAGTTATTGAGAGTCACCTGTATGTATTTGCAGTACCTGGTTTTACTATATGATAATAGTGTGTACATGTATATATTTTGCTGGTACCTGCTTTTACGATATTATTTTAGTGTGTACATGTATATATTTTGCTGGTACCTGCTTTTACGATATTATTTTAGTGTGTACATGTATATATTTTGCTGGTACCTGGTTTTACGATATTAAATTAGTGTATTCATGTATTTATTTGCTGGTACCCGGATTCCTTTCTCCCTGACTCACAAAACATCGTATTTGACTCTTGAGTTTTTCACATCTGTTTTGACACATCATGCTCCCTATTTATTAACACCAGGCTGTGTCAACCTCTGTATTGCTATTTACTGTTTACACACACAGTAAATGTCTTGGTTTATATTGCTGTGTATTGTCTCTAGGGCTGTGTTGTTGCTTGACATTTATGTCCATTGTGTTAAAATCATAATTAAGGATACTTTGGTGAACAAAACTAGTGATTTAACAGTTGACATCAATTTGATGTGTGTTCTGCACATGCATCAAAACCCTCATTTCCTTAATATTAGTTGAGAAAAGGTGAAGATAAATAAGATAAAAAGAACCTGTTACTATATTTGTATATATTATCCCTTTCTGTTGAAATGACGTCAGTGCTGTGATATTTCAGAAGTGGGTGTCATCGTTGGTGCTGTAGCCGGTCTGTTGGTCGTCATTCTCATCATAGTCATCATCTTCATCTGTATCAAACAGAGGTATGTCATTTCTACGTGTATAAGCCCTCCTCATGAAGAAACATAGCTTACAGGACAAGTACCATAATAATTATAAGAACTATAATAAGAATGATAATGATTAATTACAAGTATCGTAATGATAATTAATTAATTACAAGTATCATAATGATAATTAATTAATTACAGGTATCGTAATGATAATTAATTAATTACAAGTATCGTAATGATAATTAATTAATTACAAGTATCGTAATGATAATTAATTAATTACAAGTATCGTAATGATAATTAGTTAATTACAAGTATCGTAATGATAATTAATTCATTACAAGTATCGTAATGATAATTAATTCATTACAAGTATCGTAATGATAATTAATTCATTACAAGTATCGTAATGATAATTAATTAATTACAAGTATCGTAATGATAATAATTAATTACAAGTATCGTAATGATAATGATTAATTACAAGTATCATAATAATAATTAATTAATTACAAATACCATAACAATAATGATTAATTACAGGCATTATTTTAAATATTAAACCAAACAATTTATATTTAATTGCATTAAAATCATGCTCCATTTATTTTCTCTGATTCTCTTAAAGAATTTAAATAGATTTTTTCTTGAAAGAAAGCCTGTATTGTACATTTAATGTTTGAATATTGTAGTCTATGTTTGATTGTAGTCTGTTTATAATTGTAGTCTGTGTATGATTGTAGTCTGTGTACGTTTGTAGTCTGTGTACGTTTGTAGTCTGTGTATAATAGTCTGTGTACGTTTGTAGTCTGTGTACGTTTGTAGTCTGTGTATAATAGTCTGTGTACGTTTGTAGTCTGTGTACGTTTGTAGTCTGTGTACGTTTGTAGTCTGTGTATGATTGTAGTCTGTGTACGTTTGTAGTCTGTGTATAATAGTCTGTGTACGTTTGTAGTCTGTGTACGTTTGTAGTCTGTGTATAATAGTCTGTGTACGTTTGTAGTCTGTGTACGTTTGTAGTCTGTGTACGTTTGTAGTCTGTGTATGATTGTAGTCTGTGTACGTTTGTAGTCTGTGTATAATAGTCTGTGTACGTTTGTAGTCTGTGTACGTTTGTAGTCTGTGTACATTTGTAGTCTGTGTACGTTTGTAGTCTGTGTACGTTTGTAATCTGTGTACGTTTGTAATTTGTGTATGATTATAGTCTGTGTATGATTGTAGTCTGCGTATAATTGTAGTCTGTGTACGATTGTAGTCTGTGTACGATTGTAGTCTGCGTATAATTGTAGTCTGTGTATGATTGTAGTCTGTGTACGTTTGTAGTCTGTGTACGTTTGTAGTCTGTGTATAATAGTCTGTGTACGTTTGTAGTCTGTGTACGTTTGTAGTCTGTGTATAATAGTCTGTGTACGTTTGTAGTCTGTGTACGTTTGTAGTCTGTGTACGTTTGTAGTCTGTGTATGATTGTAGTCTGTGTACGTTTGTAGTCTGTGTATAATAGTCTGTGTACGTTTGTAGTCTGTGTACGTTTGTAGTCTGTGTACATTTGTAGTCTGTGTACGTTTGTAGTCTGTGTACGTTTGTAATCTGTGTACGTTTGTAATTTGTGTATGATTATAGTCTGTGTATGATTGTAGTCTGCGTATAATTGTAGTCTGTGTACGATTGTAGTCTGTGTACGATTGTAGTCTGCGTATAATTGTAGTCTGTGTATGATTGTAGTCTGTGTACGTTTGTAGTCTGTGTACGTTTGTAGTCTGTGTATAATAGTCTGTGTACGTTTGTAGTCTGTGTACGTTTGTAGTCTGTGTATAATAGTCTGTGTACGTTTGTAGTCTGTGTACGTTTGTAGTCTGTGTACGTTTGTAGTCTGTGTATGATTGTAGTCTGTGTACGTTTGTAGTCTGTGTATAATAGTCTGTGTACGTTTGTAGTCTGTGTACGTTTGTAGTCTGTGTACATTTGTAGTCTGTGTACGTTTGTAGTCTGTGTACGTTTGTAATCTGTGTACGTTTGTAATTTGTGTATGATTATAGTCTGTGTATGATTGTAGTCTGCGTATAATTGTAGTCTGTGTACGATTGTAGTCTGTGTACGATTGTAGTCTGCGTATAATTGTAGTCTGTGTATAATTGTAGTCTTTGTACGATTGTAGTTTGTGTATGATTGTAGTCTGTGTATGATTGTAGTCTGTGTACGATTGTAGTCTGCGTATAATTGTAGTCTGTGTATAATTGTAGTCTGTGTATGATTGTAGTCTGTGTACGATTGTAGTCTGTGTACGATTGTACTTTATGACTGTAGTTGTGTACATGTATTTGATGAGAAGTAATGTGTGTATTTATAGGAGAGGAAGGTTCCGTAAGAAGCCCCAGATGTTGCCACACCCAGTCCCATTGTCCACGCCCAGTTCTGTCATTCCATCCTCCTTCCCATCATCAGACACTGAAGATCGATACACAGAGGAGCGTTTTGGAGATGATAAATATGGGAATTACTATGAAAGCATGGCTGAGCCAAATGGCAGTATGGACAACAAATCTCCATTCACACCAGGCAAAGCCATGGGGTCATTTTTCCCTAATGATCGGCCTAAGATTCCACCCCCAGCCCCTCCCCCTATCCCTGCCACCCCGCCAGTTAGGAAGTCTCCAGAGAAGAAACTGGATGCTAATCCTTATCACTCTCCTTGGGATGCCTCAGTTTTCCAGGCTCCCACCAGCCGCGTAAAGAAGAATGATTTAGCATATGCTACAAGTGACGAGATCCAAGTGTTGATACAGAGGATGGAAAATGAGAGGGGTAGTGTAGCAGAGGGCGTTACCCTACCCAAACCAATCCCACAGAAGGGGTATATTTACATTGATGATTATCAGAAAGATGGAGATATCCCGAAGGCTATAAACACAGACTTGTATGTGTATCACAGTGACTCGGATGATTCTGAATCGGGAAACGACATTAGGCAGATGAATGGGGAACAAGCAGATAACACATCCATTCGGCCATCACAGGGAGAGCCAGGAACCAGTGAAGGGCCGGGAACCAGCGAGGGGACACCCAGATCTAATGACAATTTCTGTGGTAGTGAGGACACTGGTTATCGTTCGGTAGGTAGCCCAGAGCATGTACTGGTATCCGAGGATGATTATCTTGTACCTGGTTCTGTGAAGTCCAACTCAAGCAAGGGTACCTCCTCCTCCACTGTGAAAATTAGCGAGAGAGGGAGTGTCATATACAATTCATCGTACGGAGACCCATGTGATGCTAGGCGTAGTGAGGCAGGAAGTAATTCGTATGGTGAGCCGTATGATGCAGTGCAGGATAAGGAGACTGTTGATGTTAAAACAAAATTCTGACATTTGATAATAGTGTAGAAATAAAAGTATGTCTGCATTTGGCTGGCAGCTTGCCTGAGAATCACAGCTCATGTCTGTGAGGTATTTAGATAAAGAGCTGTGTAGCTCTTTTATGTGATTGTCATATGTGACTTATAAGACCTGTTTATATTTCATATACATAAAAGTGTAATGTGTGATATACAATTTATACAGATGGTTGTTTGATATACAGAAAAGGACCGTATTGCATTACGTAACAGTTGTGAGTTGTGTTTATTTTTTTTTACGTACTCTAACATTACATAAACCTGTGAGTCGCCAGTACTTCTGGAGTGTCCCAGCCTTGTCTCAGTGTTGTGATCTGTTGTCATTAGTCCCTCAGTAACAGTGGTGCCATATTGTTTCTGGTGCTGACTGGGGTGCCACCTCACTGCCCTGCGTCACTTTGTGGTGATGTTAGTGTTATAGACTGTTTCTATGGAAGCATGGGGAAGGACACTGTATATAAGTTGTGGGATTCTTACTAGTCATACTGAAATAACAAGGTAAGAGGAAGATGGTTAAAAGTGAAAGTGAAACTAGTACCACCACCACCTGTCCTAGTAGAGAACCTCAGTTTCATGTGCCTCTTTATTTACCCTTGTATCTGGAGTTACACTAAAAGTAAATCAGTAGTATTCAAGCATGGTCACTGGTCAGCAAATCTATAGAAATTTTAGAGAAGCAAGCCTTAATTCTGTTGTCTTAGTGTGAGAGGTTTTTTTTTCTTTGAATGTTTTTCTACCAAAGAGGACACTGCGATATATAAACAGCAGTATAGGATTTTGCTGATTTTACAATTTTAATTACCATGAATTTAATGAAATGTATATTGTCTGTAATAAAATTTTGTGTTCATTTATTCTTTTTGCACATGGTATTTTGGCATGTTTGTGATGTTATGTATGTGAGGTTTATACATCAGTATTAAACTGATTTAACTATTATGTTGAAACAGAACCATGCAGTACATTTTATATTTATAAATTGCGATATTGCATTTTCATTTTTTTTTTAAAAAAAAGATTCATATTAATCATTCTGATTCATGGTTGTGAAGTGGGAGAATTTTTGTTTCTTTATAGGATTTGCTTTTGGAGATACTTTTTTTTTTCAATCTGTTTTGACAGGTAGATTTTTTACATACTTGTAGTGCAGGTGCCTCTTACATACAAGGAAATATTTAGTGGGGTGGATTGTTGTTTATTGTCTAGCTACAAGGAAAAATTTAGTGGGGTGGATTGTTCATTGTCTAGTTACCTGGGTAGGCATGGTAGACGAGATGGTGATGGCACTCTACTGAATTAAAGAACATTCCACTCCTCACTTCATGAAAGAAATTTTGTACTAGATAGGGTTTTTAACTACAATTTTGATCAGCAGGTTGTGATTTTTGAAAGTTTTGACATTACACAGAATAGGTTGTCATTTTTCAATATTTTTATTTATGTTTGTTTTGATTGCTCATCTTTACATTTGATTTGTTTTGTTTCTCTCAAGTGTTAGTTATGTTGAATTGTTTTATTTATTTTTTTCATTCACACTGCAATCATAACATTCCAAACTTTTTTCTCTCTTTTACCCACAAGATTCTGACTAAAGAAGGTATTTCACTTACAAGAGTTGTCTCCCCTGGTGCTTGTCATGTGATACTGTCATATTGTAGCAATGGTTGCCAGATTGTTGTATATGTTTCTGCGAATGATATTTGACTTGATATGTACTAAAACTCTAAAGTTAGACTCAAAGCGTTCTTTGCTCAAGGTGGGTAAAGCAGGCATAATGTTGAACATTAATTTGGAGGTGGAATAGAAAGTAATTAAGGGTTTCACTTAATCATTTGATTCAAACTTTTATGTTGAATCATTTTTTTGAGATTGACAGCTCTTAATGAACTTGATGAATTGAATATTATTATTTTCTGTTTTGAATTTTTCACTGTTGAATTCTTCAGTCATTTCAATCATGTGCTGTAAATTGTCCCAAATTATGAATTTCGTACCTTCTTATACCTTACTTATTTACCCAAGTAATGTAAATCTATTTTTTAGGTCTTTTCTTGAATAAAATATTTAGTGACTTGTTAACTAAGAATATTATATTCAAGTATACATGTATTGAAAATTTTAAAAAATGTTACGTGTATTTTCCAAGAAATTAATGTTTGTATATACATTATAAATCTAACAACATTGAATGTTATGGTATAAATTCTATATTGAGTATATTTCTTCACTGTATGAATTAATTGTTGTTATAACTTAATACAAATGTACATCAGTCATTTTTTTGTATGATGAGTCTGTCTGATATTGGACAGGTCACATTTTCCCTATACTTTCTGTTGTGGGTGTCAAGTAAATGCATTGTTGCCAAAGTATTTATTTTTGTCATGTAATCTAGAAATGCTGTTCATTCCACACTTTTCTGCAAAAAAACTGTTTTTTAACATTCCATAGCTCTGTACGTTTTTATGAATGGGGATTTTCTTACCATTACTGCCTGAATTCTTTGGACTTCTGGAGTTTGCATGAGGTGACTACCAATATACCATACATTTTGCCATCTGTGTCATTTTTTTAAAAAAGGACATGAAAAAGATATAATGTAATTTTTTAAAATCTTACTAAGTCATAAGTCTTTGTTCCACAGTAGACGGGATGTAGAGGACTCAAAAAGTGTAGTATTTTACTAATTAGCATTTTAACTGCATGATTAGTCTACAGGAAATACGATAGAACGAGTCATGGCTCATTGTCACATGTTCATTAACTATCGCTACCTTTTAATAAATTGTGCTCCAATGCCTTAAATTTTATCTTTGTGCTTGTTTTTTTGTTTGTTTTTTGTTATAAAGCATTTTACTTTGAGGTGATCATTGGAGCAGAAGTGAATAATTTCATTATAACAAGCATAGAATTTGCAAAATGCTGACTTCATGTATAACTGTTTAAATCCCAGCAACGTAAACTTATTTCTCAGTAGCTTGCCAAGATTTAAAAAAAAATTATCATGTGCAGAACATGCTCTCATTTATCAATCAGTTGAGAGACGTAAACACCTTGTGCAAGTGATAATGGAATATTGCTACCTACTCGTAATTATGGGAAATTGACAATTAATGGAGAAGCTAAAGTCATCCAGTTTGTCTTAAAGTTGAGTTGCCAGTTTGCTGTAAACATCTATGTTCAATAAGATATCCAGATATGAATTAGATATGGAAGAACCTGTGGTACCTTTTATCTCTAATTCACTGGGATATATCAAATCAACCTACAAATGAAAAGAAGCATTACTAATAGATTAAACATTGTTGAGTTGAAAACCACAACAAGAAACTTTTTTCTTCTCGTATAAAAGCTTTTGAATAAATTCTGCCTCATAAAAGGAGCACAATTCTTGCCCATGGGAATTCCAGCAGACTGTTGGAAGACTTGATCTCCAAAGACCACATCAATATTGTCAATAAGGAATTCCAGCATCTTTGTAATATCAACTTCAGAGTACTTGTGCACAGAATCGGAGTGGTATTTAATGAAGTAATTTTTTGAATGACTGATCACAAGATATGATACTTCTGTTCTGCAGAACAGTTGATATGAATATCCTGTAGATCTAATGACATAATAATGCTGTAGATCTAATGACAATTATACTGTAGATCTAAAGATATGAATGTGCTGCAATTTTGGATTTAGAATTATCTGTTGCCATCTTGAATATCACAATTTCTTTACATATATCTGTTTAGACTGTAAAAGATAATTTCAATTCAATGATAAAAAATTTGACACTGCAATTTTCAAATGCACTTGTATATTTGAAACTGTGATCTGGTAGGGGCCCAGAGCAGGTATCGTAGCACCTGGCAGGTTATATAGTTGGTTTTCAGCAGTTTCAGATTGTACATCCTCTCTATATGTTTATTGTAGAGGGGAAATCGGTGTAATATTTTTAGGTTGTACTAGTTGTAGGGACACCTACCATTGTTTATTAGATACTCTCTATAGAATAGTGAAAAAATGTTTTTAAGAGAAAATATCATGTTCCTACACCACTTGTTTCCAGAAATCTTGCATCAAAATCTTTCATAATCTGTTGTCACATTTATGGGCATTAATTTAGAACTGTCTGTGTCCCAAACTTACACATTTTATCAACCCCCCCCCCTCTCTCTCTCACACACACACACACACACACACACACACACACACATAGAAGGATGGGGAGTACATTCTTGCATGTTCATGCAAGTTTAATTCTGTTGCCATTAATTTTCACTTTCTCTCCATAATTACTACACCAATTTCCACCAGATTTCACCAGTGTTCAACCATAATGCCTGTCCATTGGCCTGAGACCAACAAATAATTGGGGGAATAGATGAATTTAAAACGTAGTCTGTTGTTTTGGTAAAATAAAATGTATGATAATTTGGTTTAAAAGTAGACAAAATTAACAAACAAGGCCTTCACTCACAATAGACCAGGTTAAAAAGTAAAATTGAATAAACAAAAATAACTTCTGATTTCATAATATAAATTGTTTTATAAATGAGTTAGGAGGCCTTACATTTCAAGATGCCCACTTTGTATATGATGATTTTAGCTCTTTTATATAGGAAGTCTAATGTTGGTGATTGTTTTAAATTAGTAAATTGAGAGAGAGAGAGAGAGAAAGAGAGAGAGAGAGAGGATATGACTCCAATTATGACTGATTTATCACTGTCTAATATTTACAAATAAATCCAAATCAATTATTCTAATTTCTTTTAATAGTAAAAGTTATGTAATCATATAAATTAGTTACCAAAAAGACATGTAATAGTGTTTATTAATTGATGTAAATTAATAAATCTACACAGATGTACGTATATATATTTCAAACATTATTTGAATAACCCTTATGTGTTTTATGCTCACCCAATCAGAACAGACAGACAAATCTGGTACCAAACCCAAGATCAGAAAATGCATATAGTTAAGGATATTTTGGAGAGGAATATTTGAGGGGTTGCTTTTTTAAAACCATTTTTTCTTGAACCTTAAGGATGCAATTAATTAACAAGGAATTAAGCTCCCTATGTTGCAGCAGATATACAGGAAACTTAATTCTACTGCCTCACTAGTGAGCTAGCTTTATCAGTCTGATGCACATGGAATCTCTCTTGATCACACATCATTAATTTAAATATCAGAAAGTGTGTCCATTCTTAGATGGGGAACCACTCCATATTACAGTGTAAATTTATGAATTTCTTCAAACCATCACGCATTGAAGTTGAGTGGGTCCATCAAAAGGATTTACTTTGGTGACCAAAGAGAATGTTTTGGCCCACATGCCTTTTATTAGTAAATGTATGATACAATAAAATTTAGTAAATTTTTATACACAATATGGCAATAAATCAATAAAGAACTGATAATAACGCAAGTGAGTGAAACACAGCAGGCGCAATTAAATTCTGATCGGGATCGGAATTGTGATATTACAAAATCAACAGTGGCGGGAAAAGTCTCGCAAGCAGGTGAGTGGAAGGGTAGAGCTGTATCAAAAAAATTGTTACAAAAGTAACACGTGAATTTTACAAGCGGTACAGAATGTATATATAGAAAGCATACAAGTGTACAAACCAGTCTGCAGGCCGCAGGGCCTCGTCTCATCCGAGTCGTCGATATATACATATATATATATGTACAGCCTATAGTACACAATATATTTTAATGTAACAATTCCTTGTAAATAGGAAAAGCACAGTCGCTTTATTTAGCTTTAGAAATTGAAACAGCCGGTTGATGATCCGTCGTCTACTGAATTTTTGTTGTGCAGTATGGTGATGTTTTGAACAGTAGAACTTGACTGTCTCGACAGCTTTGTGAGTAGAGCATCTAACACTCGGTGCTTAGGTCTTAATATTAAAGCAGAATTGGTGGGCTGTGAATGTCAATCTGAACTGAATAGTAGTTCACAAATCCAATGCTTCGATTTCCTGTTCCAGTCATGCATTTCATCTTTTCTAACTTCCAATATATTGATGTAGGTTATTAATGATATGTAAATATACACGTCAGTTTATTTACATATTTATATGCTATTTATGTATTAAGACACAAGTGCCTGTGGTGATGCAGAGTCCAGGGTAGCTGCAGAACTGTAGTTCTCTGGGCCAATCCCTTGTATAGATGATTTACAGAGCAGTTTTGAGGTCTAAAAAATTCTTAGTAGCATATTTACCCACTACACTTGTGTCCAAACATTCATTAATGTCCCATACAAATCAAAAACTCATAGCTTTGAATAATTTTGTTTGTTGTCGTATCCAGATTAGGTTGCCAGTCAATTAAACTTCAAAAATTACGATCTATTTAGAAACACTACTATCTATGCAAACTAGCTATTTTCCCCATGTCAAATGTTTTTTAAATATTTAAATGTTTTGGATAAAATCATTCCAGTTTGGCTTTAAAAGTATTGTTTTAAACTTTTAATTAGATTAAATATTGGATTAAACTCTTGGCTTTCATAAGTGTGGTACCCATCCCCCTCAGTGTGGTACCCATCCCCCTCAGTGTGGTACCCATCCCCCTCAGTGTGGTACCCATCCCCCTCAGTGTGGTACCCATCCCCCTCACACTGGAATGAGGGGGCAGGAACCAGACTAGCCTCTCCGTACTCCAAGCTTATTTTATGTCAACAGGAATTGTGTTTTCCATTTTATATTACTGTATATATTTACTCGTATTTATGATAAATGAAGACTGAATATGTAACTTATATTTTTACAATAATTAAAAAGTCTGAATTAATTTTAACAATGTTTGAATTGACTGACAACTTAACATGACCATGTCAACAACAGAAATTATCTGAAGCTGTGATTTTTTGATTTGCATGGGGCTTCCGTAAATATTGGAGGTATGTCTTGAAACAATTGTATTGGGGAAATATGTGGGTTTTTTGTATCAAAATTCTGAAAATGGATATTACAGCAAACTGAGACCTGGTGAATCTTGCACAGGAAAAATTTGCATAAGTTATTATACTCTGACATGTCCCAATTTCTTTTCCCCAGAGAGCTATCTTTCAGCAGCTAAATATAATATTTTCAATGATTTCTTTTCCGATTGACATTGGTGTCCAACAGTGTAGTGATACAGAGGATGAAACAAGTCTTGTGAGTGATATTTCTAGAGAAAATCTAGCTCATAATCTTCCTCTAGGCAATCTGTGAATGTCGTGAGAAATAATTTATACCTCTGTACACATTCTGTTAATATCTTTTGGGTCTTGCTGCACATAAGTATTCAAATGCTGACTTTGATGGTCCATTTAAATGTCTGACAATTTTTTGTGTGACACTTTCATTGTAACAAAAAAAAAGAAAGCTGAAAATAGCTAGCCCTAACCATTTGATGGATTTGAAACATTCATAACTGCACTGCACACTGGGTTGGGTTTGGATTGACCTTTTTAATAAATATAACCAAAGACAAATAGTCTTCTTAATTTATATGATTGTTAGCTTACTTAAGATAAAAACCCAACTGTCCATCTGCCCACTTCTCATATTTTAGATACTTCTCAAAAACCACACTATGGGCCAGTTTAATATACTAGGGAGAGTTGGATTGAGATTTTTAGGTCATGAAGTAAACTAAGGTGACCTATTGCAATTGGTCTGCATCCGTTGTCGTCGGTTGTGTGTTAACAATTGCGCATTTTTAACTTGTTGATAATTATTCATTACAATCCTTTTGATATTTGGTATGAAGCATCTCTGGGGACAAGGCGGACATAAATTCTAAATTTCAGGACTTCTGTCCCCCCCCCCCCCCCACTGCCCTAGGGGTGTGGTCAGAACTGACAAAAAGTGATCAATTTTCAAAAATCTTCTTCTCTAGAACTACACATTTGTAAGAAGAACTAAATGCATTGTAATGTAGAGCAGGAAGGCCTCTACCAAAATTGTAAATTTCATGGATAGAGGTTCTGACCCCAGGTTGGAGCCAGACTTGGTAAATGGTATTTATGTGTAAAACATGTAAAAACCATCTTCTTTAATGTTATTGATATCAAATTGAAACTAAATAGATATTTAGAAAGAACAGGTAGCCCTTTACCAAAATTGTAAATGTCATGATATTAGGGGTAGAGTTAAACCTGCATCTTGTAGTAATAATAATAATAATAATAATAACCTTTATTTACACAGGATAACACAATTAGCATACAACTAGTTTTCATTGTGGTCCTGCATTAAAACATATATACAAACATAGAATTAGTATTAGTTTTAATATATACATGTTCATACACGTAGACATGATTATATAAATAAGAAATAAAAGAGACATTGCAGAGAAAAAACATATTACAATAGTACTAAAACTCAGTGTATTTTCTAAACATGGTATGAAATTCTAAAGGACAAGAATAAGAAATAAACCCCATAACATAAGACAAATTTGTGAACCAAAACAACTTTTTCTAAGAATTTCATCTAAAATATTCCATGAGATACATAGATTTAAAACCACCTATTGAATAAGAATTTCGAACATTTTGTGACAGTTTGTTCCAAAGAAATGCACATGAATAACTAAATGAACGTTTAAAATTTTCAGTTTTAGCCCTCGGTAAATAAAGTAAATTTGACGTAACATTGTTTGATCTGGTTGTCCGACTACAGATATCTCTTGTAAAATTGAATACTTTTAAATAATTTGGCAATTGGCTGTTTAAAACTTTAAAGAGAAAGACAACCTTTCTGTAAATATAATAATCTTTGATTGGCATCCAGTTCAAACAAGAAAATAAAAAGCTGGTAGATGTTCTAATATCACGGGTATTTAAAAGAATTCTTGCTGCCTTCTTCTGTAGTTTAAAAAAATTTTCTAGATATTTTTGGTTTTTGACACTGCACCAGACAGTGCAGCAGTAAGTAAAATGGGGGAAAACAATACTGTTATAAACTTTTAAAAGAGCATTCGGTGGCATAAAATAACTAACTCTCTTTAGGACAGCAAGTTTTCTTACAATTTTCTTTGAAACAAATTCCACGTGTGCATCCCACGATAAAGTATTGTCTATATAAACACCTAAAAGTTTAGCTTGTTTCACAGATCCAATTTGAACACCATTATTCGAGTTTATCATGACATTACATCAGCATTAGACAAAAACTCGTGTGCCGTTTTAGTCATGTTGGATCTTTCAGCAGCGTTCGACGTTATAGATCACAATATCCTCTTCCACCGTTTAGAATATTCCTATGGCATATGTGGGTCTGCTTTAGCGTGGATAAAATCATATTTGTCAAATCGTTCTCAACGGGTCGCAATAGGATCGATCTATTCAAATGGGATACATCTCAAATACGGAGTGCCCCAAGGATCTGTGCTGGGCCCAAGACTTTATTGTCTTTTTTCGAAACCGATTGGTCAAATTTGTCGGCAACATGGCATGGAATATCACTGCTATGCAGATGATACACAAGTATATCTTGTGTTTGAACCACTAGATGATTGGATAGACATAGCAAGTCGTCTAGAAGCATGTTTGGAAGATATCAGTGACTGGATGTGATCAAATCTTCTAAAGCTGAATCAGGATAAGACCGAACTGATTGTTTTTGCCCCTAAACACCGGGTGAACGACTTTTCAACTTGTCAACTTTCTTTCGATGGCACAGTGGTCAGTAATGTTTCATGTATCAGAAACCTTGGTGTCATTTTCGATAGGACACTCACTATGGAGAAGCAAATTAGTACCACTGCTAAAGCGTGCTTCTTCCACATTCGAAATATTGGACGTATACGTCCATATTTAACGAACGATGCCTGTAGAACGCTAATGAACTCACTGGTCACTTCCAGATTAGATTACGGAAATGCGATGTTATATGGACTGCCGACAAACATAACGAACAAATTACAACGTGTTCAGAACACTGCAGCTCGTGTTGTATCGAGAACTAAAAAACACGAGCATATCACCCCCACTCTTGTTAATCTCCATTGGTTACCTGTGCCCTTCCGGTGCCAGTATAAAATTCTTGTGTACGTCTTCAAATGTCTTCAGGGCAGTGCACCAACGTATTTGCAAGACATCGTTCGTGCTTACCAACCAACACGTTCGCTGCGATCAGAGGACTGTACACTACTAGTGCAACCTCGAATCCACACCAAAATATACGGCGAGAGACGCTTGGACAAATCTGCGGCCACTCTCTGGAACAACTTGCCCAGATATTTGAGAGATAAACAATCCATGTGGGCTTTTAAGAAATCTCTCAAAACACACCTTTTTAGACTTGCATACGGAAATATTTAACTCACTTTTACCATGCATGAATTACTTTTAAAACTCATTTCTATTATTGTTCTTTTAAGTTATGTGTATTTCTTTTTACATGTATCGGTCATATTAAAAAAAAAAACCCAAAAAACCCCAAAAAACCTATGTATGTATGTGTGCGTATGCAAGTGTATGTATATATGCGATGTGTGTGTGTGTGGTGTTTTAGTGTGCTATATTAGTCTTTTTTGTAGTTAGCGTAACTAAATATAATTTGTGTTTTAAAATACCCCATTTAGTCCTTTTCTTAATTTCTCTATGTTGTATGTATGTTTGGCGATATATTAATTGTGTATGTTGTAAAGCGCTTAGAGTAATATTTATAATGTTAGATAATGCGCTATATAAATGCCATGTAATAATAATAATAATAATAATAAAAAAAAATTAATATTCAGTTGTCGACATTTCAGTAGCCTTTGAGAGGTACCAATAAGCATACATTGTGTTTTCTCAATATTTATACTAAGTTTGTTTCTAAGCATCCATTTGACACTCAATTCAAAATCCTCTTGCAATTTTGATTCAATCATATCAACTGATTTATCGCTTACGTCCTGAGAGGTGTCATCCGCATACATGGTAACTGAAGAGTGTTTGAGACATTTTGGATAATCGTTTATGTACAAAATGAAAAATAATGGTCCTAAAGTCGACCCCTGGGGGACGTCTATTGATACACATTTTTCACTAGATAATGCACCTCTCCAACTGACACATTGTTTACAATTTGAAAAGTAAGATTGAAACCATTTAAAAGTATTGTTACAAATTCCGTAAGACAATAGTTTGTGTAAAAGAATTTCATGGTTGACCGTATCAAAGGCCTTGCGCAAATCAATAAACAGTACCCCTGTAAGTTTGCCATCGTCCATGTTCTTAAACCATTGTAGTGTCATAAAATGTGTACTTCTAAGTCTCGATGTAGTGAGTCACCGAAATTAAATGGTATTTTTTTTGCCATTTTGGGGTAGGGTAGTTTTTTTTTGTTTTGTTTTTTGGTTTGTTTTTTTTTTTTGCCTGAAAATATCATTAAATTAATTTTTGTTTGGTTGCATTTGAAATTGATAAAATAATCCATATTTTCTAGATCATTTCTGGATCATTGTCAGACTGTGGATATATGAAAGATTTGATTGGATCTTGTATAATAGTGATGGATTCCAAAGTTCTTTTAACACAAAACAGAAGAAAGAGAGAAGAGGTAGGACAGAAGATTGCTGATGACCAGACTCCTAAAAGCAAGGACAACCAAGACAGGGTCACAAAAATCACTAAGAATTCAACAGGTGTCAATCGGATAAAGAAAAATACTGTAGATAACCAAGAGGAAACTGACTGGGATGAGATAGATGAAACAGAAGAGGTAAGGAAGATGGAAAAGAATACAAATGGCATAGACAGTTCTTCGGCCATGGAGGATGGGAAGTTGCATGGGAATGGAGTTGGAGAGTCGGAGAAGGAAGAAACAGGGGACCACAGCTCCCAACAGGGGACAAACCGAAATAATAATGTCAAAACTGAAAGTGACTCGGAACACCAAGCTGTAGTAACAGGTCATAAAACAAAACAGAAAGTCAAAATGGAGGATGCTGTGGAATGTAATAGTCCAAAGAAAGGAAAACTGAACAAAAGAAGTGTTAAAACAGAACCAGAGGTGTCCTGCAGACAGAGGAGGCAAAAGAAAAGCAGGCAGAATGATGTCAAAGAAGAAGGCAGGACTGAGGGTGCCGAAGACGATGGCAGTGATGGCCAAATGATCTCAGCCCAGACCACTCGGAAAAGGAATGGAAAACGAGACAAAGTTACAGCAATGTCAAATGATCAGGAGGCTCTGCAAGATGTCGGAGAAGATATTCAGGATACTTCCCCCATCAAGAAAAGAAAAGGAAGACAAAAAGATGGTAAAGCAGGATCCACTGATGTTAAGGATCCCGAGGCCAACAGTGAAGAGCATCCAAAGACCGGCAAGAAAACAAGAGTCACGAGACAGACTATGGTCAGATCCGATACACAACACGGTGTGAAGGTCGCAGTTCAAATGCTCAGGAGAAGGAAACGAGAACAGAATGACACAAAAGCTCAATCAAGTCCAAGGAAATGTCACACACAAGCAAGCAAAGACTCTCAAAATAATGCTGTACCGACCTCGAACAGAAGGAAGAGGACACAAGGAGAGACCAGGGAACATGGCAACGGGGGAGTACAGGCTGTGAGAAAAAGGAAGGGAAGCGAGAATGATGTCAAAATGCAAAGGACGTCTAAATGGGAAGAGAATTTGGTCAAGTACAAGTGGGCAGAAAGTGCAAAGAAAATGTATGTAGGAGGTCATGTGTCCATAGCAGGTATGTCACATCATATGTTAGGGGAAAAAAAATATCTGTAAAATGTTAGCAATTATGCACTGCCTAACACTGATATTTAGGTGGGATATTTGTTTCGTTAGGTGGGATATTTGTTTCGTTAGGTGGGATATTTGTAGTGTATAGCTCTGATATTTATGTGGGATATTTGTAGTGTATAGCTCTGATATTTATGTGGGATATTTGTACTGTATAGCTCTGATATTTATGTGGGATATGTGTATTGTATAAATCAGTTATTTAGGTGGGATATTTGTAGTGTACAGCTCTGATATTTGGGTGGGATATTTGTACTGTATAACTCAGTTATTTAGATGAGATATTTGTATTGTATAAATCAGTTATTTAGGTGGGATATTTGTACTGTATAACTTGGTTATTTAGGTGGGATATTTGTACTGTATAACTCGGTTATTTAGGTGGGATATTTGTACTGTATAAGTCAGTTATTTAGGTGAGATATTTGTATTGTATAACTCAGTTATTTAGGTGGGATATTTGTACTGTATAACTCAGTTATTTAGGTGGGATATTTGTACTGTATAACTCAGTTATTTAGGTGAGATATTTGTATTGTATAACTCAGTTATTTAGGTGGGATATTTGTACTGTATAACTCAGTTATTTAGGTGGGGTATTTGTACTGTTAGCTCTGTTTTATAGGTGGGATTTATAAGGCTGTACTAGAGGCTGAGGAGATGGGAGCCCGGGCATTTGGATTGTTTCTCAGGTCACAGAGACAGTGGGCCAGCAAACCTCTTGCTGACATGGATGCACAGAAGTTCCGAGATACATGCAAAGTGAGTTTTGTGAAATTACTTTCTGACCTTATTAAAATGTCAACTGTGAATATAAACAGACAAGTTCCGTGAACAGCTTTTGTAAGAAGTATGTTGAGTTCTTGGATCAGTTATATCACATGTTCACTACAGCATAGATCTACATGTTCACTACAGCATAGATCTTCATGTTCACTACAGCATAGATCTTCATGTTCACTACAGCATAGATCTTCATGTTCACTACAGCATAGATCTACATGTTCACTACAGCATAGATCTTCATGTTCACTACAGCATAGATCTACATGTTCACTACAGCATAGTTCTACATGTTCACTACAGCATAGATCTTCATATTCACTATAGCGTAGATCTACATGTTCACTACAGCATAGTTCTACATGTTCACTACAGCATAGATCTACATGTTCACTACAGCATAGTTCTACATGTTCACTACTGCATAGATCTTAATGTTCCCTATAACATAGATCTTCATGTTCACTACAGCATAGATCTACATGTTCACTACTGCATAGATCTACATGTTCACTATAACATATATCAATATGTTCACTACAGCATAGATCTATATGTTCACTACAGCATAGATCTACATGTTCACTACAGCATAGTTCTACATGTTCACTACAGCATAGATCTACATGTTCACTACAGCATAGATCTTCATATTCACTATAGCATAGTTCTACATGTTCACTACTGCATAGATCTACATGTTCACTACTGCATAGATCTACATGTTCACTACAGCATAGATCTACATGTTCACTACTGCATAGATCTACATGTTCACTACAGCATAGATAATTATATTCATTTTAACAGATCTAAATGTTCACTATAACAGATCTAAATGTTCACTATAACAGCTCTAAATGTTCACTATAACACAATAAATGTTCACTATAACACAATAAATGTTCACTATAAACAGATCTAAATCTTCACTATAACAAACTAAATGTTTGCTATAACAGATCTAAATATTCGCTATAACATTCTAAATGTTCGCTATAACATTCTAAATGTTCGCTATAACATTCTAAATGTTCACTATAACATACTAAATATTCACTATAACATACTAAATGTTCACTATAACATACTAAATGTTCACTATAACATACTAAATGTTCACTATAACATACTAAATGTTTACCATAATCAGATCTAAATGTTCACTATAACAGCTCTAAATGTTCACTATAACAGCTCTAAATGTTCACTATAACAGCTCTAAATGTTCACTATAACAGTTCTAAATGTTCACTATAACAGTTCTAAATGTTCACTATAACAGTTCTAAATGTTCACTATAACAGCTCTAAATGTTCACTATAACAGTTCTAAATGTTCACTATAACAGTTCTAAATATTCACTATAACATACTAAATGTTCACTATAACATACTAAATGTTCACTATAACATACTAAATGTTCACTATAACATACTAAATGTTTACCATAATCAGATCTAAATGTTTACCATAATCAGATCTAAATGTTCACTATAACAGCTCTAAATGTTCACTATAACAGCTCTAAATGTTCACTATAACAGTTCTAAATGTTCACTATAACAGTTCTAAATGTTCACTATAACAGTTCTAAATGTTCACTATAACAGTTCTAAATGTTCACTATAACAGCTCTAAATGTTCACTATAACAGCTCTAAATGTTCACTATAACAGCTCTAAATGTTCACTATAACAGCTCTAAATGTTCACTATAACAGATCTAAATTGTTTGCTATATAACATACATCTACATGGTAACTCTATACGTAACCTAGACCTACGCTATACACACTGGATGTGAAGCAGTAGTGACAGTGATGTACTTTATGTGGTTACTAGGCACATGGTTATCATCCTGACATGATTGTCCCTCATGGATCTTATCTGATGAACTGTGGCTCCCCGGACAAAGATAACCTTCACAAAAGTCGCGATCTCCTGGTGGAGGAGCTTCAGCGATGTGAGAAACTGGGACTAACGAAATTCAACTTCCATCCAGGTAAATAATCACAGGTACATGATAAAGAGACTTCCATCCAGGTAACTAATCACAGGTACATGATAAAGAGACTTCCATCCAGGTAAATAATCAACAGAGACTTCCATCCAGGTAACTAATCACAGGTACATGATAAAGAGACTTCCATCCAGCTAACTAATCACAGGTACATGATAAACAGACTTCCATCCAGGTAACTAATCACAGGTACATGATAAACAGACTTCCATCCAGACAACTAATTACAGGTGCATGATAAGCAGACTTCCATCCAGGTAACTAATCACAGGTACATGATAAACAGACTTCCACCCAGACAACTAATTACAGGTGCATGATAAGCAGACTTCCATCCAGGTAACTAATCACAGGTACATGATAAAGAGACTTCCATCCAGGTAAATAATCAACAGAGACTTCCATCCAGGTAACTAATCACAGGTACATGATAAACAGACTTCCATCCAGCTAACTAATCACAGGTACATGATAAACAGACTTCCATCCAGGTAACTAATCACAGGTACATGATAAACAGACTTCCATCCAGACAACTAATTACAGGTGCATGATAAGCAGACTTCCATCCAGGTTACTAATCACAGGTACATGATAAAGAGACTTCCATCCAGGTAACTAATCGCAGGTACATGATAAACAGACTTCCACCCAGACAACTAATTACAGGTGCATGATAAGCAGACTTCCATCCAGGTAACTAATCACAGGTACATGATAAACAGACTTCCATCCAGACAACTAATTACAGGTGCATGATAAGCAGACTTCCATCCAGGTTACTAATCACAGGTACATGATAAAGAGACTTCCATCCAGGTAACTAATCGCAGGTACATGATAAACAGACTTCCACCCAGACAACTAATTACAGGTGCATGATAAGCAGACTTCCATCCAGGTAACTAATCACAGGTACATGATAAAGAGACTTCCATCCAGGTAACTAATCACAGGTACATGATAAAGAGACTTCCATCCAGGTAACTAATCACCGGTACATGATAAAGAGACTTCCATCCAGGTAACTAATCACAGGTACATGATAAAGAGACTTCTATCCAGGTAACTAATCACAGGTACATGATAAAGAGACTTCCATCCAGGTAACTAATCACAGGTACATGATAAAGAGACTTCCATCCAGGTAACTAATCACAGGTGCATGATAAACAGACTTCCATCCAGGTAAATAATCAACAGAGACTTCCATCCAGGTAACTAATCACAGGTACATGATAAAGAGACTTCCATCCAGGTAACTAATCACAGGTACATAGGAAGAGAGCATAATTTTGTTTGCTATGTTTGCAATGTATATTTAAGAAATAAATTTCTATTTTGGAAGATATGTGAGGCAAGGAACTATAATACTTTAACCCAACATACTTCACGAAGCATGTGAATACTTCACGAAAAGTATGCTGGCATGAAATGCTGCAGTTCATAACGGAAATACATATACACATGTATACATTACAGTATTTATAAATTTATATTTGCATTTTATTTTCATTTCTGTTGGAATGCCAGGCCATTGAATAGTCACACTATATTTATTGAGATTAATAGGCACAATTTTCACATTCATGAGGAAATGGCTATCATTCCAATGGGTAAAGAGATATTAAAGGCAAAAACATCGGAAATGTAAATGTGTTAGGATGATGTCTTTCATGTCTTTCATTGTTTTTTGGGGTTTGTTTTGTTTTGTTTTTAAATATTCAGGTTCCACATGTGGGAAGATTTCTGTAGAAGAATGTTTGGACAGGATTGGAGAAAGTATCAACCAGGCACTGGCCAAAACAAAAGGAGTCACGACAGGTAAGAATGGGGTCACAACAGGTAAGAATGGGGTCACGACAGGTAAGAATGGGGTCACGACAGGTAAAAATTTATATTTTGATACAGAAGAAAAAAATTATTTTATGAAAGTTGTCCCAAAATTCAGAAGGCAAAGCACGAAAAAAAAAATAATTCAGCGTAGTTTCTTCTTTTTGCTTTTGTTGAGTGATAGATAAATTTTAGTGCTGTATCTAGTTAATTTCTCAAGAAAAATAATTTTGAGTATTAAAGTATTAGCAGTATATGATGTCAAAAATTTGCAGCCACAATGTTGCTGTAGATTCTTCATGTCATATGAAATAATCTAAACATTTAAGTAAGATCATCGATTGCAGTAGCTCAGTGGTAGAGTGTTCGCTTTGTAATCGAGAGATCGTGAGTTCGAGCCCTGCTTGTGTCATGGCCGCATCAAACCTAAGACGTAACTATAGGTAGTGATTGCTCCTTCGTCAAATGGTCGGCATTTAGAAGTGAGAATCACGGGTCTTTCAGATATGACCTTAAAAACAGAAGTCCCTTGTCACGGCAGGTGTTGGCACATTTAAGAACCCTCACTGCAACAGCCCTGAGCACTATGCATAGGTCTAAATTTGTGGTACTTCATCTACAGCTGCTAATGTCTCATTATGAATAAATAATTCTCAATGGAATGTAAAACAAACAAACAATCTTAAGTAAAATCCTTTACTTTTCATAAATCAGGGAAAGAAAAAAACAACACAATAGCATTGTCCTTTGTTCCTTTGTCGTTCTTAAACGGAAATTTTTATAGGGAGCACCTATTCTGTCTTATATTCACCATTGTGCTCAATTCATTCCTAGGCCAGTCAGTGCTTATTATACCAACAGGTTTTGAAACCTTTACTTGTTTTGGGTGGTAATGTTCCAGGTGATTTCCTCTTGCTTTCCCTTGGGATCATATTAGTGAAGCTTTGTTTCATTGGTTATTATGACTTTATCCAAGAAATTCTTCTCAGGTGGAATAGAAATTCCCAGAAACATGAAATTTTTCTGGGTTTTTTTTTTAGCTCACCTGAGGTGAAAGCTCAAGTGAGCTATTCTGATCACCTGTTGTCATCTGTCCATCTGTCTTTAAACTTTTCACATATTCAACTTCTCCAGATCCACTGGGCTAATTTCAACCAAACTTAGCACAAATCATCCTTTGGTTAAGAGGATTCATGCTTGTTCAAATGAAGAGCAACACCCTTCTCCAAGGGGAGATAATGGCAAGAAAGTAAAAATACATTGACAAATTTTAAAAATCTTCTCCAGAACCAGCAGGCCAATTTCAATGCAACTAACATGTCTTCCACTCTTTCACTGCCCAACATCTGTTTTTACAAACTGTGTCATTCAGAATCTCTACAATTTTCTCATTTCTTTTAGTTGGTGTCTGTTTCCTTTCATGGTGTCATCATATCCATCCTTGTCTCTATACGTGAATAGTAAAGCAGGACAAACATTTCTGTGTCATTCTGTTAATTTCAGCTTCTTGTGAGTTTCTGTAGGTGTCAGTCTTAGTTCTAGACAAACGTTTACATCTTTCCAGTGAACTGCCTCTGACCTTGACATTTCTGTACAAACTAACACGTCACACTGTTGCAAAGCATGTCATAAAATCTTTAAAATGTACACCTTGAAGGAGAAATTTAGTGGGAAAATTAAAGAACATGGAAAATTAAAGAACATTTTAGAAATTTTCTGATGTATGTGTATATTTTTGTTTAAAAATGTACTATTCCTCACAACTGTTATTACTCTGGGGTGATTTTCATTGGCAGTTTCTGACATTGCACTGCCCATTGGTTTTATTACATAAGATACCTGTACCGTCTACACTATTTAATATTTTTACTCGTGTAATTTACAAATTATTTGTTCTTTTTATTGTACACATTTTATTTCTCTTTGACTTCAGTTTATGGAAGAACATTACATTCTACAGTGATTTGGGACAACCCTCATATGCTGGGAAATGTTTGAATACTTCATACCAAACTGCATGTTTTCTGCCATATTTACCATGACATAGTTTGTTTACCATGACACAGCACAGTTTACTAATTTATTTGTCATGACATGGTACAATTTACTAAATTATTTAAACCATGACACAGCACAGTTTAGTAATTTGTTTACGATGACACAGCACGATTTACTGATTTGTTCCACACAGTTTTCTAATTTATTTACCATGACACAGCACAGTTTACATTTAATGTTGTAGTGATCGAGAATATGTGTTGCCAGGGAAACACTGTTGGTGGAAAGTTCGAAGAGCTGAAGGGAATCATTAACCGTGTCCATGATAAAGGACGTATCGGCATCTGTCTGGACACCTGTCATATGTTTGCTGCAGGTGACAATCTATTAAGATGAATTTTTTTTTTCTTTGAGATATTGAACTCCATTATTTGACAGCAGCCAAGAGAAGGCTTTCTTTCAATGTATATTTTTACTAAATTGAAACTAAATAGAATATATAGAAGTAGTGTAATGCAAGTAGTCCCTCTCCAAAATTGTAAATTTCACGATCCTAAGGGGTAAGGGTTTGGTTCCAGGGTGGAGCCAAAATTATTACAGTGATTATTGTGTATCATTTGAAAGACTTCTTTAAGTTTGCTGATACTTTATAAAAACTAAATGCATATTTAGGTAGAAAGGGATGTGGTGCAAAAGTGTGAATTTTGCAACCACAGGGTTTGACTCTAGGACAGGTCAAAATTAGCCATTTCGCATTAATGTGTCATATTCTATAAAGCCTTTTACCAGTATAGGTACTTTTGAGGGCATTTAAGTTTTAAGACCACATCTTGTTTTAGATTCAGAACAGGAAATTTTGGTCGCCTCAGATGACCTATTGCCATTGGTCTTCATCCATTGTAGTCTGTCACACGTCATCCATTAACAATTTTACAACTGTGTAAAGTTTGGGGAATGTGAGGCTAGAGGTGATTGAGGAGTTGTAGGTTACACAAAGTAGGTACTTGAGGACCTGGCATTCACCAATCAATAAGCCAGATATATGTTTTGCATTCCTCAAAATCCAACATGGTAGAAAATGAGTGATACTACTGTTTCCATCACAGATAACATTTTAAAGCAACCCAGCCATTTCTATTCTTGAATCGATTTCTAACTTCTTGAAAACTACAAGGCCAATTGTCACCATTTTTTGGTGTGAAGCATCTCTAGGATAAGAGGAATTTAAATTGTGAAATTTATTACCTTACCATACCTGGGGCCTCAGGAGCAGGAGCAAATATGCTATAAAAGGCTAAATTTTTTACTCCACTCCTACACTTGTGGGAGAAAAACTAAATACATGGTTATGATGTCCATGGAATCCTCTATCAAAATTGTGAAATTCATGACTCTGGGTTCAGGGACTCAGGACCTAGGATGGGGCCAATATGGCCATATAGTGAAAATGTATTAAATCTCAGAAAATCTCTACTACTAGTTATATTTTGAATAAAACTAAATACGTGATGTCCTTGAAGCTTTCTACCAAAATTGTGAAATTCGTGGCTCCTGGGTCAGGGGTTGAGGCCCTTTTGCAGGGCCAATATGGTCACATAATGATAATGTATAAAAATAATTAGGGAATGTTACAATGATTTATATGCTTCAAACGTTCATTTTTCCTTCTTCTGTAATTGAATAGGAATTATATGTATTTTGAAAAATAATAAACGTGTGCTTATATGAGATTCCCTTTATTTGGGCTATGATACTTAGGTAACCATTGAGGCCCATGGGCCTCAAGATGTCATAGTGCTTGGTACTAGTGATACTTTTAACTAATACTCAGGTGACCGATAAGGCCCGTGGACCTCATGTTCTTTTTATTATCAATCATCATATTAGCATTAGCTGTATTTAAAATGCAATATTTCCATAACTTTTATAATGACTCTTGTCAATTTCACCCAAATATAGACTGACAGTGACAAATTCTTAGAATAAGGATTTTTATATAAATCAAGCTTAGTGATTTATATTTTTCAGTGCCTAATTAAATTTCAAAAAAAAAGACTACAGATGGACATTTGGATTGATTGATTAAATATTGTTTAACGTCCCGTTCGAGAATTTTTCACTCATATGGAGATGTCACCATTACCGGTGAAGGGCTGCAAAATTTAGGCGTATGCTCAGTGCTTCTAGCCTTTGAGCAGGGAGGGATCTTTAACGTGCTACACCTGCTGTGACACGGGGCCTCGGTTTTTGCGGTCTCATCCGAAGGAAGTTGCCTTTTACGACAAGCAAGGGGTACTGAGGACCTTTTCTAACCCGGGTCCTCACGGGATTTCAATATTTGGAGACAAATTTTAATTGTTTTAACTGCAGAAGCAGATCCAAAAATTATCCATGGGAAAAGGATTCTACTTGTCCTGCTCCAACTGTTCAACATTTCGTGGCACTTAGGTGAATGTCTCACAGGACAGTTATGTCGGCATATTTCGAATATTTCACACACAGATATTATGAGTAGTATGTTAGGTTTAAGTAAATATTTCATTATTTATATTTAAAAGCAATTATGTTGTAGTCTTTAAAATTAGCCACTAAGACCAAAATCTAGTAAAATTAGGTTTGGGCTTGTGAAAATATTGCATATACAAGACTGCCTGGCCTGTGCTTTTCATCATTGATTTTCTGTTAAAATTATATAACCATATACTTAAAGGGGCAGTTTTAATCAGAATTGATAGTCATGATTTCTGTCACACTTTTACTAATTTTGAGCAAACCTTTATTAGTCTTGAACTCTCCCTTCAAAGTTCTTTTTAAAACTTAAGAAAGTACTATTTTTGTGTATGATTCAGATCATTGATTAAACAGTTCAGATACAGAGGCCCAAATGGTCAGTGCTGGAAAAAAATTTTTTGTTAAGACTGATACTGTCAATAATCAATCGCCACTTCCAACTACAAATTGAATACAAATTTAAATTGATTGCTCATTACTAATGTATAGTCCGCTTCAATTTATTTTCTTTATAACTTATGTTACGTGTGTAAGTATTATGTAAGAGGCCTGTCTTGGAAGAAATAACAGATCAGGTTTAGGAGACTTAGCATTGAGTATTGAGTACATTGCTGGATTCAATAAATGTTCTACCAAGCCCCTATCTTTGCTCCTTACCAAAATATTAACTGCTGTGAAGGAGAAACTTCAAACATACTGTGCCAATATACATGTGTCAGAAGTGGTGTAAATCAAACTCTAAAGAATTCTAAAGAACTTTAAGTGAATTTGAAGTCACAAAACTTTTTCTCAAATTCACAGCATTTAAACGTATGATTTTGCGACACTTTACACGACTACACCTCATGATGAATTAAAGACTAGACTTTTTTACATCATAGACAGTTGCTTCGTCAACAAAAATGGTAAAAGGAAATATTCATATTTAGTAATTGGTCATCGCAAAAAATATTTTGTTAAATACCACTCTGACTCCACTCACAAGTACTGTGAAGATGATGTTAAAAAGATGCCAGAGTTCCTCATTGACAATATTTTCGTAGTCTTTGGTGATCAGGTCTTCCAACAGTCTGTTGGAATTCCCATGGGCACGAATTGTGCTCCTTTGTTAGCTGACCTATTTTTATATTCTTATGAAGCAGAATTCATTCAAAAGCTTTTACATGAGAAGAAAAAATTCTCTTGCTGTGGCCTTCAATTCAACATTTAAATATATCAATGAAATTTTGTCTATTAACAATGATCATTTTCATTCATATGTCGATTCGGTATATCAAGTGAACTTGAAATTAAAGACACTACAGAGTCTTCCACTTCTGCTTTGTACTTAGATATTTTAATGAAAATAGATTCTGGCGGAAAACTAACAACTCACCTTCATGACAAATGGGATGATTTCAATTCTCCATCGTGAATTTCCCTCATTTTTGTGGCAGTATTCCATCATTACCTGCATATGGTGTTTATATCTCCTACCTGATTCAATACGCAAGTCTTTCTGTTACAGGTTATAACATCTCAACAGAGAAGGGTTACCAGAACATGGTAGAGGAATTTGACCGCATTGTAGGCCTGAAATATCTGAAAGCCATACATCTGAACGATAGTAAAGGTGATCAAATCTGAATGATGGTGAAGGTGATCAAAATCTGAATGATAGTGAAGGTGATCAAATCTGAATGATAGTGAAGGTGATGAAATCTGATTGATAGTGAAGGTGATAAAATAATCAAAATAACTGAACAGATGATAAAAAATCTGAATGATGGTACGTAAAGGGGTTAAAATATGGTTTTGCAGCTTGATGGTGGCATTTGGTTGCAATTAATATTTGTGAATTGTTTATCTCAAGCTTTTGGAATGATCAGTTTCTTAAACTTTAAGACTTGTATTCTTACATTACTGCCTCAACATTTTGATATAAAATATGTTTTAACATATTTTCCCACTAATTTGTGTCAATTCCAAACAATTATTAGTCCCCAAATGGCTCTGCCGAAGATGACTATTAGTTTACCCTTGGTTTGTCTGCCCATATGTTCTCCATCTGTCTGTCATTCTGCTTTAGGTTTTCCGGACTTTTCTCTGCGTTGGATGAAGATATTCAACTAAAATTTTAAACATGGCTTTGTCTTGGATAGTTGCAGAATAAGGTTGAGTTTTGTTATGCTTGACTAACTTTTGACTGAATTATGCCCCTTGGTGAATGCTTGAGGTTTTCTAGACTTTTCTTTACATTGGATGAAGATATTCAACTGACATTTTACACATGGCGTTGTCATGGATAGTTGCAGATCATATGTGAGTTTCGTTACACTTGACCTATTTTTGACTGAATTATGACCCATGATGAATTGCAAGAATCAGTTTTCGGACTTTTTTCCGCATTAGATGAAGATATTCACTTGAAATTTTATATCTAGCTTTGTCCTGAATATTTACAGATCAAGTCTGAGTTTCATTACACTTGACCTACTTCTGACTGAAGTATCCTACCAAGAGGGGAATTTGTATTGCCTGCAATACACTCAGAATGCTTATTAATTTCCAATTCAAACTGAAAACTCGGAGCTTTACCAAAGATTTGCCTGTTATGTAGCCATGTTAAGTTTTCAGTGAATTCAATTCCAGTTTTAATCTAATGTTGATGTTTCAATAATTCATGCTGTTCTACATTTATTAACAACAATAACTATTTTCATCCCATTTTTTTTGTAGTTAAATATTTTGGATGAAATTTTTCCAGTTTAGTGAAAAAATGTTGTTGAGATAAGTTTGAATATTGTATTATATTGACATTTCTCATAAGACATCAGAATATATGTCCAAAGAAGTTTATGGTATTTCTCATTTTATATAAATTTAATTATTTGTGTACAAGATAAAAATTTTGTGTATTGTTTTGCACCCCATTTGAAAAGGTGATATTAAAACCAAATTCTAAAGCATTGGAAAGGTGGTGAAATACAATTCTAGCAAGTTTGAGTTGACTGGCAGTCTAATATGGTGACACTTTACTGAAGCAGAGAGTTTTCATTTCAGATGGGAATTTGATAAATGTTTGAGGTGTATGTACATGTTGACACAGTTGGAGTAAGGAAATATATCAACAAGTCCCTTTTTTTGTGTTGGTGATATCAAAACAGAGATATTACATCTGAATCATGTACATGAAAAGTTGCATCATGAATTGAAGGTCCCAATTTTTTCCCACGACCATTTTGCACCTGTTGGATTATTATGTTCATATGTTTGTGTCTCTTTTCATTTACAATTTAATCTTGGTCATAGCCTTTGAAATATAGAAGATGGAGGCTTTATTCTTATTGAACTGAAAGTTGGAGGTTAAAGCGACAAGATGCAAAAAAATCAAGGTCATTCATCAGGTTCAAGGTCTACAACTAAGCATGGTTACTCTCCGGCACATTTTATTATCACAAATGTCATAAACCTGTCTTGTGTTTCAGGAGAGGTAGGAAACAACCTAGATAGACATGAGAACATTGGTAAAGGTCGGATCGGCAGTGATGGATTCCAGCGTATAATGAATGATCCACGACTGAACAACATTCCCATGATACTGGAAACTCCCTGTCCTGACGATAACACATACGAGAGAGAAGTCCGAATTCTCTACACCATGTGTAAATAAGAATGAACAGCATTGCAGCAATAGTCGGAAAATCTGGAGTCTTGCACAGATTATAGTTTGTGAAAATTTACAAAAATGAATACTTAAATATAGACGTAAAACACCTTGTGACAGAATAATGGTTATTGTAAGCTATTTTAGGGAGGACATTTTCCAGAGTTTGATTTCATGGGATGTTTCCTGCATACTTGTACATGCCATAAAAACCGTCATTTTCATCTTCTTCAACAAAGCCACCTGACAGATTTCAACCAAGTATTACATAAAGCATCCTTGGGTTAAAAGTTCTTTACTTAAGAACCAATGGACCTCCAAAAGACTGCTTAATGATATTTAATGTAGTACAAATATTGCACATAATATAAAATTAGTGAAACCTTGGCAGTGAAGTGCTCACTTCGCAACAGGTGATTCAGGGACTCGATCCCAGTACCACAATGTTATTCTCTGTAGAGAAGTCAACAGTCATAGTCCATACATCCCATGTCCACAGGAGTAGAAATGATAATCGGTGATTCTATCGGATATGACCTTGAAAGTGGAGGTCATGGTATGCATTGGAACAATAAAGAGCTATGCAATGAGTGTGTCTACCACAAGAATTTAGAAGATAGTGTGATTTTATGACAGCCATTCATGCTAATTTAACCTGTTATATGTAGAAAAAATAAAGTGAATCATTTTTTTATGATTAAATAAATCATAGAAATGGTTTAGAAAGTTGTTTCAAATAGTATATATTGTTTCTACAAATTAGTAAATTGTACATATGATTTAAAAATCATTCATACAATTTAGAAAAATGTAGAAGCAATTTTGAAACCGTAGCTGTGTCATTTGACACGTATGCTCCTGCTAACATACAAGTTTGAAAGTCCAAGGATGTGAAAATAATGTGCACATAAAGCAAAAATAAAATATGTACTGGTTTTGTTTACTTAATAATTTTTGAAGAAAATTGAATCACATTTGGTTCCAAGGGCACTGAAGTGCAAAGGTGGACTGCAATTACTAAGGCACTCTCTGGATGCAGATATGAACCCAGAGACTTTTCGAATTTATTGAGATTTTATATAGAATATTGCCTTTATTTAAGATATAAAAATTATGTTGACAATAGAAAAAATTGATATATTAAATTTGAATGACGTGTTTAGCTCACTTTAGCTGAAAGCTCAAATGAGCTTTTCTGATCACCTGTTGTCTATCGTTTATGTCTGTAAACCTTCACATTTTCAACAGTTTCTCCAGAACCACTGGGCTAGTTTCAACCAAACTTAGCAAAAAGTATCCTTGGGGGAAGGGGATTCTAATTTGATCAAATGAAGGGCTACGCCCTTATCCAAGGGGAGATAATAATGAAAAAGCAAAACTACACTGATAAGTTTTAAAAATCTTCTGCAGAACCAGTGGGTAAATTTCAGTGCAACTTGGTACAAATTCAAGTTTGTTCAAATGAAGGGCCATGTCCACTGTGAAGGGGAAATAATCACATAAATGCAAAAATAGGGTGAAGTCATTTAAAAATCTTCTTTAGAACCACTGGGCCAGGAAAGTTAAAATTTACATGGCAGCTTCCTAATATTGTGTGGATTTAAGTTTGTTAAAATCTTGGTACCCAGGGGTGGGGTGTGGTCACAATAGGGAATCAAAATTTTACATGTGAAAATATAAGAAAAATCTTCTCCAGAACCACTGGGCCAATTTCAATCAAATTTGGTACAATATATCCTTGGATGAAGAAGATTTTAGTTTGTTAAAATGAAGTGCCATGACCCTTCAAAGGGGAGAAAATCGCAAAAATAGGGTGGGATCATTTAAAAATCTTCTCAAGAACCACTGGGGCAATAGAGTTCAATTTTGCGTGAAAGCTTTCTGACATAGTGCAGATTCAGTTTTGTTAAAATCTTTGCTTTCGGGGGTAGGGTGGGGCCATAATGGGGATCAAAGTCTTGCATTCAAAATTATAGGAAAAAATCTCAAGAACCAGAGTGATAAGTTCAAATTTATGTATTTACATTATCTGTTTGATCCTCTAATAAAAAGCACTACTAGTGTGTTGTTGATATTTGACCATAACAACATTGGCAATGACTGGCCGAATCATAGTGGGCGTATGAATACAAGAACTTCATTGACGTTACATCCAATGTGGTCAATGTTACCAATAACACACAGAAAATAAACCCAAATACAGGGTTTTTCAGCAATTCTTCCTTTAACAATTGAGGGGGCCGAGTGATTAGAGCATCGGGCTCAAAATCACAAAGCCTCTCACCTCTGTCGGCGCGCGTTCGAATCTCGGCCGCGGCGTTATGTGAGCAAGTTTGACAGTTTACTTGCGGAAGGTCGGTGGTCTCTTCCCAGGTACATTGTATCTGGGTTCTCTCCTCCACCAACAAAAACTGGACGCCACCAGATAACTGAAAGATTGTTGAGTCAATCAATCAATCAATCCTTTAACAATTGTACATTTCACAACACCGAAAAACATGGCTGACTAGAACCGCTTCACAGACTTCCATGCAGTTCCTCCGCGGAATGAGCAATGACTGTCAAACGAGTTAATGTTAATATACTGAGTTATTCAAAGTTTCAGCCCCAAGGAGATCCGGGTTGTTAGAATAGATCCTCAGTACCCCTTTCTTGTCGTAAGAGGCGACTAAATGGGGCGGTCCTTCGGATGAGACCGCAAAAACCGAGGTCCCGTGTCACAGCAGGTGTGGCACGTAAAAGATCCCTCCCTGCTCAAAGCCATAAGCGCCGAGCATAGGCCTAAATTTGCAGCCCTTCACCGGCAATGGTGACGTCTCCATATGAGTGAAAGATTTTTTGAGCGGGACGTTAAACAATATTCAATCAATCAAAGTTTCAATTTTACAAGACATTGATTAAAGTGACACTTATAACTTTCAATAATGAATTGGATCATTAATTTCTTTTCAACATTGCACACCCCCTATTTTTTTCTTTGACTTCACAGGTTTGTGGCTGTTCTATGAATTGCTACTCGCCTGAATGATCTGGCGGGAATTATGACAGAGAGTAAACAATACACACATTAGCATTCTGTTATTAAAATGTAAATATTAGCAATGAATTGTCATTTTTTGAACGATGTAATCTCATAACTGTAACGGTGTGTGCATACAAATTTTCATAACGTGCATTGTTCAATTTATGTGCACACACCGTTGTAGATATGAGACTACATCGTTTAAAAAGTGACAATTCTTTGCTTAAATGTTAGCATTCTGACATAGTGCAGATTCAAGTTTGTTACTGACATAGTGCAGATTCAAGTTTGTTAAAAATCATAGGCCCAGGGGGTAGGGTGGGGCTACAGTAGGGGATCAAAGTTTTACATGCGAATATATAGAGAAAATCTTTAAAATATGGGCCAAAGTGACTTGGGCGAGTGATGTGACCCATGGGCCGCTTGTTTACAACACTTCATTTGACACTGTAATAAGGGTGTTTGTTAAACACAAAGTGGAACTGTAAGACAGTGTTTTTAAAAAAAAAATGTATAAATTTTTTCTAAAAGTAGGACAAATTTCAATGTAAAGGTCACCAGGTCAAAGATTTTGGTACCAATGGAAAGGTCCTGTCACAAGGAATTCACATGTAAAATATGAAAACTCTACCTCTCGTGTTGTAAAAGATATGACCATGATTGAATTTTTTTTTAATTTCCAAAACCTAGGTCAAGGGCAATAAATCTGGTATTGTTGGAAAAGTCTTCTCACAAAAAATATGCACATGCTAAATATAAAAGCAGCACCTCTCAAGATTTGAAAGGTATGACTTGTATTCGATTTTCTATAAGTAGGTCAAAGGCCAATAGTAAGGTCACTAGGTCAAATGTTTTGGTGTCAATGGAAAGGTTTTGAAATATGATGTACACATAATATGAAAGTTCTACCTCTTACGGTGTAAAAGATATGACAAGGTTAAATTTTTTGCTACATACAGATGGACAGGTAAAAAAAAATACCTAGACGACCTCGAATCGTCATAATGGTAGCATAAAAATCATTAGCATTGTTCATTTAATATTGTTCACTTTATTAATTTATTCATGTACAGTTACTGACCGGGATAATTTTGTATACGAGTGCCACTGACCCTGGTAAAAGTAGAACAGCAGACGGGCAAGTGAGACTCCAGTCTGTAATTTATTATATTAATGATCACTCATTATCTTAAAGGAAAAAAAGTTTGGAATTTTCAAAGTACAAGGTCCTTGTGGGGATCCAGGTTAGAATAGATCCTCAGTAACCCTTGCTTGTCGTAAGAGGCGACTAAATGGGGCGGTCCTTCGGATGAGACCGCATAAAACCGAGGTCCCGTGTCACAGCAGGTGTGGCACGTTAAAGATCCCTCAATGCTCAAAGGCCATAAGCGCCGAGCATAGGCTTAAATTTTGCAGTCCTTCACCGATAATGGTGATGTCTCCATATGACTGAACAAGCGCGGATCTAGAGGGGGTCGGGAGGGTCTGGACCCCCCCCCCCCCCCCCGGAAATTCTAATTTAAAGATAATATAGTCATCTTTCACCCTAGCATCGCGTTTAATATTGCTTCATCAACTCTCTCGATCGACTTTTATTTGCTCACTGGGGACGATTTGAAAATTCAAGGTAATAATATAAAATGAAATTTACCGTACCTTAATTTTGGGTGCAGATTTCGCATAGTGTACTATCTATAAAAAGGTGGAAATACCGGAGGCTTCGTCCTGGAACCAGGTCCCAGATCCCCAGCCTTTTGGACACCCCCTCCCCCGATGAAAAAAGCTGGATCCGCCCCTGGTGAAAAATTCTCGAGCAATATATAATTAATCAAAGTACAAGGCAATAAGCTTTTGTTCAAGCTGGTCGATCAACTCGGACTTTGATCAGCGCAAGTTATAAATATTTATTCATATTTCCAATATTTTTGCCTTCAGTATTTCTCATGAATGTGAATGATGGATCTTGGATAAATGTATATTAAATCGTAGAAACGACTTTCCAAATCGTAGAAATGCTTTTTTTTAAAACCGTTCCTACTATTTACTAAATCACAGTAACGATTTATGTTTTTGCTACTGGGTAAAAATGCTACGAATACCTTGTCGTAATATTTTCATTAGGGAATATCAGAGAGAGATTTTCTTGTCAAGAATGCGAAATTGTCGCACCGCCTGATTTACAAATGTTTGCTACTTTGACATAAGTTTGGAATTTTATTGTTATTGGACTAAATGTAACACAAATGATGACCGTTTTATTAACTCTCCTTCAAGTCCGTAAGATAATGTTGCGCGATACCCTAATGATGACCGTTTTATTAACTCTCCTTCAAGTCCGTAAGATAATGTTGCGCGATCACCCTAATGATGACCGTTTTGTTAACTCTCCTTCAAGTCCGTAAGATAATGTTGCGCGATCACCCTGCTTTGTGTCGGTTCAGGGTCTTGTGCATATATCTTGTTCTCTGTGATTTCTCTAATTTCGTCTTCAGTCTTGTAGTGGCTAAGAATGGCACGGGGTTGTTGCAGCTTTCCCCGATATATCACCTTAGTACGCCTGGGACCTGCTTTTAAGTTGGGGAGAGGTGTGATTTGACTGCTACGCATCAGAGACGGCTTACATCTTGCAGAACACGGTGGCAGATTCAGAAGGGGCGCCCCCTTTTCCCGCCAGATATACATGACATTGGCATATATAGATAAAAACTTTTGATTTTGCATCCAAAATTCCTGAGTATTTTGGCTAATACTCGACTCTCAAATGTGCCCTCACTTTTCGGAAATCCTGGATCCGCTGCTGGAATACGTGTTGAATTCGTAATTGCCTCTAAAAAAAAAAGACGTTACTGGGTGAACAGAATATTTTGTTGCGAAAAGGAGGGTGGGGGCGGGACCCCCCACGCCCACCCAAATCCACAACCGTCGCTGTTGTCAAGCTGTCTCTATATGTTGACTGGTAATGCACTTTTTATGAGTTTCAGATAATCACACCTAGCAGCTCAACACTTGGTCCGGTGCTCATAACTGGATTCTAAATTGTAGGCATTTAAATATCCGATAGCATTGTGCACATAAATTGCAGTCATTATCCAGTAATTTATCATCAAGAACAGGACGAATGTCAGTGACTGATTTTTTTAAGCTTTAAATATTAAAGAGCATTTAAAAATTGATTTGTATTGCCGTATTATATATCGATAGACAGAAACTATTGTAGAGTCACGTAAGATCTGGAATTCCCAGCACTGGTTCTCGTATGTATTTATATACTTGCTGAAAATCTTTTTCGTGCTCATTCATGTTGACTAGGAATTTATGACACGTGCTTCTTGCGCCCGGTCGGTGGTACGTTATAGGCGAGAGTACTTAATGAAACAACTCCTCATAGCAGACTAATTTCGTAAGTACCAGTTTTATATGAAGTCTCATTCAAGTGGTCACGTGGTTACAAGCACATAGATAATGATCATTATCAGTTGATTAAGAAACAGTAAATAAATAAAAAAAGATATATTGGGTGACTACCCCACCCCACCCACTATTAGTAAATCTTGAAACGTTTGAGGCAGTTTTGGTTTAAAAGCCCTCCTCCTCCCTGATTTAGGATTTTGAAGATGGGGCAACAAAACTTTTTTTTTATTTTTAAAAAATGAAGTAATAGTTAATAGTTTAGACAAGTCCACTTCGACGAGACGACTACGGCCTTGGGGGAAAACGAAGCTACGCGCCTGGCTTACTTCACAGCCGGGAGCTCGGCTTCGCGTACAGACCTTGTATACGAAAGTCGTCCCGTGTCATGGTATGCTTCGATTATGACACGATCACGAACCTTCACTGCTACAGCCTTAAATCGCCATGCATGGAAAAAGATATGCGACCCTTTACCTATTATAGCTGGTGACGTACAAATAATTTTTACATATCAGGACATGTTCACAAAGATGAGACTGTCTGGGTAAAGGGGGGGGGGTGGATCAAAACAAATTATACGCCCGTCGTCAGACAGACGTATTATGTTTTGCATTAACTGCGCCAGTCCTTCCGTCCTAGGTAATGTTTTCTGGAGGTTTTTTTTCGTAACAGATGCATGTGCAGCGTTGAAATTTGGTCACAATTTCTCCCTAAAGAAGTGTAAGAGTGAGTTTGGATCGGATCGGAGTGAGTTTGGATCGGATCGGAGTGAGTTTGGATCGGATCGGAGTGAGTTTGGATCGGTGCATTGTGACCTACTTTAAGGTTAATAGGTCAAACATTTTCCAGCTTTTTTTCTTTACGGATACAGATATTGCCCTGAAATTTAGTCACAAGCTTCCTCTCGGGGGAATACAAGTTCCGTTTGCAATTCACCTGGATCGGTTCGTCCGTCCGTGACCTACTTTAGGGCTAAAAGTAGGCCAAACAGTTTTCTGGACTTCTTTCATTACGGATACAGATGTTACTCTTAGAAGTCTATAAGTTCAATTTGCTTTTCAACTGGATTAGTCTCGTGACCTTCTATAGTCATGTTTTCCGAACTTTTTCTCGTAGCGGATGCATGTAGAGCGTTGAAATTTGGTCACAATTTCTTCCTTAAGAAGCGTAAGAGTGGGTTTACTTTTCAGCTGGACTGGTGCAACGGCTAAAAGTAGACCATAGTTTTACGGACTTTTTTTTCGTGACTGATACAGATATTGTCCTGAAATGTAGTCATGAGCTTCCTCTCAGAGGACTACAATTTCAGTTTGCTTATCAGCTGGATTGTTTCATCCGTCCTAGTACATGTTTTCCGGATTTTTTCCTGCAACGGATGCATATACAACATTGAAATTTGGTTACAATTTCTCTCAAGAAGTGTAAGAGTGAGTTTCCACTTTAGCTGGATTTGTGCACAGTGACCTACTTTAAGACCAAATGTAGGTCAATCAGCTTACCGGACATTTTCCGTTACGGTTACAGTCTCGTACAGATATTGCCCTGAAATTTAGTCACAAACTTCCTCTCGGAGGAATACAAGTTCAGTCTGCATTTTAGCTGGATTGGAGCTTCACAACGTACTTGGGGCTAAAAGTTGGTCAAACAGTTTTCCAGTTTTTTTTCTTATGGATATTTTTATGAATACTTCTCTCTTAGAGAAATACATAATTAGTTCACATTTCAGGTTAATTGGTGGACCATGACCTACTTTAGTGGAACATGACCTACTTTAGAACAAAAAGTAGATCAAATAGTTTCCTGGACAGTATATAGGGAACTTTTACTGCAGTTTTTCTAATGATGTGGTAGGGTCTTTCTCTTGATCACGCAAGTTCAGCAACGGCGAACGAATTCAAACCGCTGCACGTTACAAAACGGTGGTAGCGTACTGATTGATATTTTGGTGGGAGATCTCTGGGACTTTGTATCCATGTATGGGCGTGGTTTCATCGGGAACGACTGGTGGTTGTCGTAAACAGCGGATGCTGTTCTGAAGAGGTGCCATACATTCAGAGAAGACCCGTGTTGAGCTTCAGGACGAAGCTTCCCTGGGTGGGGAGAAATGTAGCGGACAATATATAGGAACTTTTACTGCCTCGCTAGTGAGCTGGCTTTCCTAGTGATGTAGTGGAGTCTCTCTTTTGATCACGCAAGTTAAGCAACGACGAGCGTGTTCAGACCGCTGCACGTAACAATAGCATGTGTTCAGACCGCTGCACGTTACAATAGCATGTGTTCAGACCGCTGCACGTTACAATAACATGTGTTCAGATAGCTGCACGTTACAATAACATGTGTTCAGACCGCTGCACGTTACAATAGCATGTGTTCAGACCGCTGCATGTTACAATAACATGTGTTCAGACCGCTGCACGTAACAATAGCATGTGTTCAGACCGCTGCACGTTACAATAGCATGTGTTCAGACCGCTGCACGTTACAATAGCATGTGTTCAGACCGCTGCATGTTACAATAACATGTGTTCAGACCGCTGCACGTAACAATAGCATGTGTTCAGACCGCTGCACGTTACAATAGCATGTGTTCAGACCGCTGCACGTTACAATAACATGTGTTCAGACCGCTGCACGTTACAATAGCATTCTGAATAAGCTATAACATACTGGTACTTTCTTAAAATTGACATTAAGGATATTTTCTACTTCAATATGCCCCCTGACTCTGAAATATTAAAGTGTTAGTTTTATCAAATAGGCAGACGGAAAATAATTACGAATTCGATTGATTGATTGATTGTTTATTGTTTTTCGCAACACTCAACAATTTTTTCAGTTATCTAGTGGCGTCCAGTTTTTATTGGTGGAGGAGAGAACCCAGATACAATGTACCCGGGAAAAGACCACCGACCTTCCGAAAGTAAACTGGCAAACTTTCTCACATATATCGGTGCGAGCGGAATGCGAACCCGCGCCGACTAGAGGTGAGAGGCCTTATGATTTTGAGCGCGATGCTGTAACCACTCGGCCACGGAGGCCCCTTTCAAAACGAGTGAAAAATCATCAAATACAAACAATTAAAAATAATTTAATCGGGCTTAACGATATAGATATATACTAATGAATTCGTTTTATTTTTTATATGTTTAGATTTTCAAACATTTATTGTACTTGGTTGTAATTTTCAGACTACAACGCCATGATGTCGGCTGAACGAAAATGTGTTCACGGAACTCCAGCAGATTATCTTTGTTTGTACCATAAAGAGCCAATGTGTCCACAGTGCAGATTTTCTGAAAAGCACGCATCCTGTCCAAAGGACACTCTTGGAATCACGGACGAGTTTCCAGCACCAGGAACCGAAAGAGGAAGCTCTTACGATCAGTGTATTGAAAATTATAGGAACGCCCGCCTTCTTCAAATCAAATGTTCTGATCTACAGGAAAGGGCACCAGTACACCAAAGAGAAAGTCTGGATACACTGTTCAAGGAGTTCAAATCGAAAGTAAATATTTTACAAGAAGAAACAGAAAAATGCAGTGACGAAACTAAAACAAATTGTCTGAGGAAATTCGCTTCCATACAGTCCGCTTTTGCCAAAGTTATGACAGAAGTTGAAAAACACATGAAGGCGCTTTGCGAGAATGTACAGGATGTCGAGCGTATTTATCATTTAACCCAACAATACAAGAAAGTTATAAACGCCAAAAGAAAGGAATTGGAAAAGTGTGACATAGATTGCTTGTTAACAGTGAAACTCGCTCGATTGTTCGACCCAGACAGGATTGTTACGTTCCAACAGACAATACTGAATAGTCAGTTGATCGACAGCATTTACCCGCCGGAAGTTCACCCTAGTCTTAATCTCACTCGAACACTGGATACCAGACTGTCTTCCGAGAAAACGGCACATATTTCAGGTTGTACTGTACTCAAGGGCGGCGTCATTGCATTAGTCGACCGACTGAACTCTTCTATTAAACTATTCGCAGCAAATGGTTCGTTGAAGGGCTACGTTAAGGTGGACAGTCCTCCGTTTGATATTACAGAAAGTGAGCAAGGTTTTTGTGTGTCGCAACCAGATAAATGGCAAATTCGTATCATTGCCAATGCCACTGGGAATACAGAGGAACAAAGGGACGTCATTAAAACAAGGGGCATGTGTTTTGGTGTTGAATACGGGGGACAAAGATTAGTTGTGTCCTGTCATTTGTCTGGATACATGTATAAGTTTATAGGATCTCAGACGTGGCAGTTTTGTGTGTACGGAAACGATAACAAGCTGCTACATGTCATTGAAAAAGACAGACTGGGAAGCTCGTTTTACATGAGTCGGGGGTACTTTAACTTCTGCCCATTCCGAGATCAGATCCTGTTTTTGGCCAGTGATGGAAAAGTTGAACAATTCCACATTACAGGCCCATCAAGCTTAAAGGACCTAGGACACCTGGGATCCAGGGACGGCGAGAGCATCACGGCTCTAACTTCATGCGGAAGTACAATCATCACTTGTCACACAAAATCGGAATTTTTTTCTTACAAGCGTAAATCCACGCTCCGTCTTCAGAGTTCTATTCCGACTGCTACTAGTGAAGCAGACTTTAACAGGGGCTACTCCGGTCCAATGTGCTGCGATATAAGGTCAAAGATCCTCGTAGTTTGCGAGAGGCCCCAAAGATTTACAGATGACGGAAAAACTGTGTTTATTTATAATTTCTAATCTTCAATTGATATACACTGGGATCAGTGAAATATTTTATGTCTGCCACATTCTGGAGCTTTTGCAAGCTTTAATGAATTAATTTCATAGAAAAAATTAAAACACATCATACAAGATTCGACAGATTGTATTCACAAATATTATCATAATGACCATAACATTTTCGAAATGCTGATTTTATTTGAAAATGTTGAAACTCCTGGAACATCAATTTATTAGTCAGTAACTGCCTCGATTTAAGAATTAATCATACGCAGAACATGTTCTCGTGCATCGAATTGATTGAGGAACATAAACATCATATGCAGATGATAATGATAAGGAAATATTACTTATATTTTTCAACACCAGAATATAGACTGAATTCCATGATTATGGATTGATTGATTGATTGATTATTTATTGCTTTCCGCCACACTCAACAATTTTTCAGTTATCTGGTGGCGTCCAGTTTTTGTTGATGGAGGAGAGAACCCAGATACAATGTACCTGGGAAGAGACCACCGACCTTCCACAAGTAAACTGGCAAACTTTCTCACATAACGCCGCGGCCGAGATTCGAACACGCGCCGATAGAGGTGACAGGCTTTGTGATTTTGAGCCCGATGATCTAACCACTCGGCCACGGAGGCCCCTCCATGATTATGGATGTTGCCCAACACAGAGTCTTTAAACCACAGCGGGTTATGGACGATATTCCATCCGAATCAAGCCGCCAGTTCCTTAAACACAAATTTACTAACAACGGAATTGATGTCGTCAACATAAGCAACATTCTTCGTCATAAAAAAGTTCAGTCTTGTATTCCAACATATTTCAAGTCTACACACTGTATTTCCTACAAGTATAATGCCACTGTTGCATCCAAACCTTTTAATTACAAACAAACTTTGCAGAGCCATATTATACTTAATACATCTACGCGGTCTTATTCTTCGACGTCTTTCAACTATAGTCCAGCTAGACATATCGTTAATGGTGATGTTAACATAGTTAAGAATGTGGACCTGAAATCACTTATTTTAAAAGGTCCTAAATTCAGAGAACCTCGGTCTTTTAATTAGCGATAGAACTTCATGTCTATTATGAATTCTGTCGAAGATAATGGCAGACGATGGGTTAAATATGAAAAGAACTTGTCAGAATGGATAAAAAGTATAAAAGGAATACTGAAATTCCCTATTGGACACACCAGAACAAAAGTACGTAGCATCTATCCTTCTATGTTTAATAAACTAGAAGTGGTAAATGAATTAGATAGGTTACATGAGGAATGTGTTTTGGTTTCATGCTGACAAATCTTGTAACAACATTGCCTTTGTTTTTAAAGCTCATTCTTATAACAGTATAAGTTTTAAATTAACTTGGCATCACTTTCACATTTGGTAGTCGTACTTATCCTCTAACTGCAAAAGACGAAATTCTGCGAATACTTCAATTTTAGACACATTTAATATCCCAGTTAATAGGGTGGAGGAATATGAGTTACCGTACCTATACTGGATTCCTAAACTTCACAAAACCCTTATAACGATTCATTGCTGGATCCAGACAATGTTCTACCAAGTCCCCATCTTTGCTCATCACCAAAATATTAATAGCTGTGAAGGAGAAAACTTCAAACGTCTTGTGCCACAACATATTCCAGAAGTGGTGTAAATCAAATTTGGATTCTAAAAAATTCTAAAGAACATTTAGTAAATTTGAAATTGCAAAACATTTCTCAAATCAACAACTTTAAAACGTATGACTTTTCAATAATTCACACGACCATTCCTCATAATAGAATAAAGATTAGACTTTTTGTTATCATAGGCAGTTGCTTCTTTAACAAAAATGGAAAAGGAAATATTCATTTCTAGTTATCGCGGACCCCGTGAGGACTCGGGTTGGAATAGGTCCTCAGTACCCCTTGCTTGTCGTAAGAGGCGACTAAATGGGGCGGTCCTTTGGATGAGACCGCAAAAACCGAGGTCCCGTATCACAGCAGGTGTGGCACGATAAAGATCCCTCCCTGCTCAAAGGTCCTGAGCGCCAAGCATAGGCCTAAATTATGCACCCCTTGACCGGTAATGGTGACGTCTCCATATGAGTGAAGATTTCTCGAGAGGGACGTTAAACAATATATAATCAAACAATCTAGTTATCGCTCGTCCAAAAAATTACTTTGTTGAACACCTCTCTGATTCCACGCACAAGTACTCTGAAGTTGAAATTAAAAAGATGGTAGAGTTACTCGTTGACAGTATCTTCGTAGTTTTTGGTGATCGGTTCTTCCAACAGTCTACTGGAATTCCCATGGGTACGTATTGTGCCCCTTTGTTAGTTGACTTGTTTTTATATTTTTATGAAGCAGAATTCATTCAAAGCTTCTACATGAGAAGAGAAATTCTCTTGCTGTGGCCTTAAACTCGACATTTGGATATATGGACAACGTTTTATCTGTTAACAATAATCATTTTCATTCATTCATATGTTGATTTAATATATCCCAATGAACTCGAAATAAAAATTACTTTAGAGTCCTACACATCTGCTTTATACTTTGATATTTTATTGAAAATAGATGGTTACGGCAAATTAACAACTCAACTTTATGAGAAACGGGATGATTTCAGCTTCTCTATCGTCAACTTCCCATATTTATGTAGCAATATTTCATTATCACTTTCATATGGTGTTTATATCTTTCAACTGATTCGATACATACGAGTTTATTCTGCGTATAATCAGTTTTTAAATTGAGGTTGACTACTTACAAACAAGTTGATACTACAGCCTGTCATTGGGTCAAGTGCTGTCTGACGTGTTTCATACCAATTGTTAGGCCACAGTGATTCTCTTTACCCCGTTTACCTGATGAAGATATAGGGGTCACAGCGGGTGTGACCGGTTGACAGGGGATGCTTACTCCTCTTGGCACCTGATCCCATCCCTAGTATATCCAGGGGTCTGTGTATGCCCAACTCTCTATTTTGTATTCCTTATAGGAGTTATGAGATTGATAACTGTTTGTTATCTTCACCTTTTCATTGCTACATAAATATGAGAAGTTGACGATGGATAAGCTGAAGTCATTCCATAAACTGAGAAAGACTTTAATCAAATTTTCAAATTCATCTAACCATTATAGTATTGGTGTAGAGAGGCTATAAAATTCACGTTGAGATTAGATTTGAATTAGCTTCGAAATGTCTGCAAAGAATTCGTAATTGTAACAAGCCAAGGAGGGCATGTATGTAGACTCTTTCTCCTTTTTTTTTTTTTTTTTTTATATTTTTTTTTTTTACATAAAATTAAGTCTATTCTTAATTTTATGATCACAGAATCGGTTATAATCGTGGAACGTTAGTTTGCCTTTAAGTCTATATTCAGTAAAACATTCAAATAAGAAACGGACATTGAAGGCTCTGTGGTGTCTTTTATTTCTAGTTAACTGACTGATTGATTAATTGTTGTTTTCCGCCACACTCAACAATTTTTCAGTTATCTGGTTGCGTCCAGTTTTTATTGGTGGAGGAGAGAAACCAGATACAATGTACCCGGGAAGAGATCACCGACCTTCCGTAAAAAAAAAGTAAACTGTCAAACTTTCTCACATATATCGGTGCGAGCGAGATTCGAACCCGCGACAACTAGAGGTGAGAGGCCTTGTGATTTTGAGCGCGATGCTCTAACCACTCGGCCACGGAGGTCCCCTGCTTACTTATATATATATATATATATATATATATATATATATATATATATATATATATATATATAATATTTGGGTTTTTTTGTTTTGTTTGTTTGTTTTTATTTATAGTCGCCTGAGCAATTTTTCAGCTATCCGGCGACTGTCACTATTACCGGTGACGGGGCTGCAAATTTAGACCTATGCTTAGCACTAATGGCTTTTAGCAGTGAGGGTTCTTTTACGTGCCACACCTGCTGCGACACGGGACCTCCGTTTATAAGGTCCCATCCGAAAGACCCGTGACTCTCACTTCGTAATGCCGAGCTCTTGGCGAAGGAGCAATCACTACCTATTTTAACGTCTTAGGTTTGACGCGGCCGGCCCGTTCACGAGGCGAGAGCTCTACCACTGAGCCACCGTGATCGGTATATATATAATATTTGTGCGGGGTAAGGAGATGCATGTTGTAGAAATGTTTTGTATTATCATGGCAATGTGCTTACACATAGTTTTATAATCTATGTAAAGTAAAAAAAAAAAAAGAACGCCATCATTTTGAATTTATTAAATTATTATCAAAATAAACTTTTAATGATCAACAACTTATGACTAAATACTCTTTGTGATCTCAAAGGAAAACTTGATATCTCAGTCTTTGACCTGACGGGCGCAGCGTTACAGTTGACTGACTCAGTCCCGGCGCTGCACTTACTTATACAAACCTATCACCACTCCTGATTCATCCAGGTCTCTATATCCTGTCATAGTTGTTCCAGTTGTTTCCACAACCTCCCTAAATTTCTAATGTTAGTCTTCAAGTCTCTCCGCCAGGAGTTTGTTTTGCCTTCTCCTGTTGATGCTTTTCCAGGGCTTCCCGGATAGGATTTGTCTAATGTCTACTGATGTTAGTTTGTGACTTGCGAAAGTTGTGCCCCATCCATTTCCACTTCCTTCTCTGTTCTCTTGGTTCAAATTTCAAAGTGTTTAAAGCAAGTCTTTGAATTTACAGTATAATGCATTACGATATCATAACCAAAGTCTCTGACATATAGAGAATGCATCACACACATAAATCACGACCTCACGGTATTAACAACAAACGGAATATTTCAGACTTTTTGTTTCACTAAGAGGCTCCGTATGGAGCATAACATTCTCAATTAAGCCAATTATGACCTCCACAGCTAGAGAATTCCACTTAGTAAGGGAGATAATTTTTCATATAACATGTCAAAAAAATTGAGTGAAATTTTTCATAAAACGATACTGCATGATATTTTCTTATCGATACTTCTGAGTGCATATTCTTATTCATCATTAGGTCAATCTTAAAGAGCGCCAAATTAACATAAATTCAAATAATTGAAGACATCGGTATAATTATTTGAACATTTCATTAATTCAGCTGTTGTGCGCAATAATTCAATTGATACGTGCATCAAATCAATCATTGCTCATATCAATGGAATTAATGTGTGCATCAATTCAATTATTGTTCTTTTCAATTCAGTTGATGAGAGCAACAACTGAATTGATGCAAGCATTAAATCAATTCTTGATGTGCATATCAATGTAGTAGAAGTAATGCTCGCAAAAGTTATTTCTGTGCTAGATTAGAATTATTCGATGATCTCTTTAATTTGCGCATTGATTATTTTAAAGAGCAGCAATTCATTCAAAGAGATCATTGATTTAAATGTGGATATGTTGAATTGAAGATATCTCTTATTAATAGAATTATTGCACGCATCCATTGAATTAATGATATAATTAATTGAAGTATTGCTCTTATCATAGCGCGCATCAATTTATTTGTCGATTTCTTTAAAGCAACAAGTCATTTATTGCGCGCACCAATTCCACGGTATAATTTATGCTATCAACAATTCAATCAATTCGCAACATAATTCAGAATTGAAGAGATAATTAATTATTTAAAGATATCTTAAACTCTTCAACTGAATTAAAGCGCGCATTAAGTGAGTTATGAAGATGTCTTCTCATATTTGAATTTATGTTAATTTGGCACTCCCCACAATCTTGCCAACACTTCCTGAATATCACTTTAAACGACGATCTTTCAATGAAAAAAAAATATGATGAAATTGAAATCCTTGACATAAATTGCATTCATTGTACGTTGGTATAGACTGTACCGTTGATCTCACCTTGGACTATAAACATAAACAAATATGATAGAATTCTGTGAAAATTTTATCTTAAAACATAGCTATTTCTTCTATGTTTATCATCACCGAATGGATGTTTTAAATTTGACCAATCTTATGCATTTTTTTTTTTGGAAGGGTTTCCAAAACTTTATATCATTTTTATTTTCTAGACATTTTAGGCTGTGCAGTACGACAATTAAGCTGCTTCCGAAATTCACTGCGCTCAAGTCGGAGATCAAAGCTATCAATTTACAGGGCTTTTGAAAATAGTAATCCGGAGTAAGTAGTTTTAGAAGTCGACCATTTTTATGATTTAATTTGATCTCTAACCGACCTCTGCAATTTGAAAAAAAAATCCCTCCAGAATGGAAGCTACATCAATCAGAAGATATTCATAAATTGATCTATGAATATCACCCAAACGTATGTATACATCGTTTTACGTACCGAGTTTCCATTAATTACTTCAGGAGTAAAATTATAGACACGAGTTGATACGAACGTTGGTAGTAGATATTTGACTACGTATTGTAAATAAAGCGCAGAATTAGTAGGGAGGTCGCCGACGCCCGGTTTAACATTAAAACACATCTAGCAAAAAATAAATAATTAAATTATTTGAAAATTAAAAAAAAAAAAACAAAAAAAAAAAAAGATAGAAAAATAAAGTGTCGAATTATTTCACTTAAATAAATATCGGAGTCTTTTTCCTTAATATAGTAGTTAGAAATAGAGATCGTGATACCCCTTACCCTTCAACTGATAAAACTGCTGTTTTGAATACGATCATTCCTTTGAGCTGGTATCATTTAATTTAATTCAATTGAAAATATTCTGTTTTAAATTGTAGTATACTAGTAAATGTACATTCATTTAGAGAAATAATTTGATTTAATGCAAATTCTGGAAATAGTCTCTAAAGCAACTTACCATGTAGAAATCAAATATAGAAGTTTTGTTTTTTTTGATTAGTTTTTACTAAATTAAGATTTGTTCCCTCAAAAATCCTTAAATATGTTAATATGTTTTATGTATATTTGTTTTTCCTCTATTAAATTAACAAATAAAAAAACATACATTTTTTTTGTTTTTTCGTGGGGAATGACCCGGAAACGCACGGAGAAACGAACTTCACAAAATCACTTCTTGTTCAGGGGAGACATTTCACTTTTTAACGATGATCCCTCAACGCTCTGATGAGAGTTTTATCGACAGAATTGTTTTAAAACACAAGAAACTACACAGATTGTTAACATGTAATTTATTGTTCCTTATGTCATATCGTTAATATCGAACCATGTTCGCAACCCCGGAACACATAGCTCAGGTCAATAAAACTGATGGGAGGAGGATGGGAGGGAAGTATATATATAGCGGAGTAATCTACAACAGGCACATCACCCTCACAAAATCACAGGTAACGGCATCTCATAAACCTCTGTACGAAAGTTAAAATCATACCCACATTTTTAAAAAAAATGTTAGCATATAATATATTTCCGTCTGTATCTCTTTGTAGGATGATGTTGAAGCTTGCGGTCCTTCTGGCTGTTGCCGTCAGTACACAAGCCAGCTGTAAGTATACTTTATTTCACAATGCTTTGTTTCATGTAATCTACATAGTTGAATCTGTTTCACAACACTCGCTGGATAAAGGCACGTTTGGTTGTTGCGCGATGCAGTCTTGTGTGACATTAAATGATGGCCTCTGATGAAATTTAAAAGTAAAAGATATAAAATAAAATGAACTTACAATAGCGAATATATCCCCATTTCAGCTCTTTGGATAAAATAAATTTAACAACATACTATATAGATATCCTCTTTTTATATCTAATTGCACTGATTTCTATGGTTTGCTCACTTTTGACTTATAGTTAAAGGCTATGGTAGCGGTAGTTATGGAGGCGGAGCATTCGGTGGGGGAGGATTAGGTGGTCTAGGAGGAGGTGCCCTGAGTGGAGGCCTCGGAAGCGGTGGCGGACTTGGAGGAGGAATAGGATCTAGTGGACTAGGTGGAATTAGCTCCGGTGGACTAGGAGGACTAGGCTCCGGTGGACTGGGAGGAATTAGCTACGGAGGACTAGGAGGACTAGGTTCCGGTGGACTGGGAGGACTAGGCTCCGGTGGACTGGGAGGACTAGGCTCCGGTGGACTGGGAGGACTAGGCTCCGGTGGACTGGGAGGAATTAGCTACGGAGGACCCGGCTCTGGCGGGCTAGGAGGACTAGGTTCCGGTGGATTTGGATTAGGGTCTGGTGGACTGGGAGGATTAGGAGGCGGAATTGGAGGTCTAGGAGGAGGATTTGGAGGAGGTTCAGGGCCAGGAGGATTTGGGGGATATTTCCCAAGAGGTGCTAGGTATTACTATTATATTCAATACATCATCTACTTGCTGAGAACCTTGGGACCCTTCTACGGAGGTCCTATCGGTGGCGGAGGAGGTTTTCCATATGGTGGAGCCGGTGGATTAGGTGGAATTGGAGGTGGATTAGGTGGAATTGGAGGTGGATTAGGTGGAATTGGAGGTGGAATTGGAGGTGGATTAGGTGGAATTGGAGGTGGACCTGGCGGTATATCTTACGGAGGTGGATTTCCACAAGGTGGTATCGGCGGTGGTAGTCTCGGTGGATTCGGTGGTATCGGCGGTGGTAGTCTGGGTGGATTCGGTGGTGGTAGTCTCGGTGGTACTGGAGGTGGTTTAGGTGGCTTCAGTGGTTCTCTCGGAAGTGGTGGATTTGATGGAATAGGAGGAGGATTTGGCGGTGGAAGAGGAGGTTTTGGAAGTGGAGGAGGTTTTGGAAGTGGAGGAGGTTTTGGCCACGGAGGATTTTCACGTAAGATTTCTTTATAATTTATAAAGTATTGACGAAATCAATAAAGAACAAAGGAACTACTATCGTAAAATGCTTAACGGAACACAAACATTTTTTTCAGATTATCTATCTATCCCGTTGCTTTCATTTTTCAGGAAAGAAGTACTATTGATTGCAAAGAACGCCCACTAACGACGCCCATCATCAACTCATCGTAGAAAGGTGTATGTTTATGTAGTAATAAATCTCTGCAAGTTTCTTTTGTAGTAGTTTTCATGTTTGGGGCCTCCGTGGCCGAGTGGTTAGAGCACTGGGCTCAAAATCACAAGGCCTCTCACGTTGACAATATCAATGAAAAGAGCAGCAAAACTTTCAAAACACACCCTCCTTCTTGCGGACAATTCTATCTGTGGTCCATGTCTTAAAATATAATCATCACCCACGAATCCTCCATCTTGTAGAATTCAAAGTTACGATCACGCTTAGATAAACAGACCAAATCAATACATGCTCCGATCTTTGAATTCAATGCTAAGTAATTGATAGAAGATTTGTGAAAATTATTCTCGGGATTCCAAGGAATTCTCCTGCAGATTCGTGAAAGGGTTTTATTGAATTCTCCAGCAACGTCAGATGGAATAACAAAATGTCATAGACAACGAAAACACGGTCTCTGTACGTCTCTTCCTCGATAAACCTTTTGTGGTCATGAATATTAATTTATTCATATGCCAGAGAGAATAAAATTTCGTTTCCGAGTAAGAGGAAATCTCGTAGAAGACAAGTGCATACACGCAAGTACAGTTCTACGAACAAATGCACTTGTCACGTGATCTTCTTTGATGACGTAGATGGCATTGTGGGGCCCTTGCAGTATTTTCAATATCCGTTTACCAGTATTCAATATCAGATGGTTGATTTTGTGCATTATTTATGTTTCTCTTTTAATTTTATTGACATGTAATCTAATTGTTTTGAGGTCAATGTCCGACTCTCTGTGTTTTCCCACAAACAATCCGTTTTATCTCTTCATGATAATGCAACACATTTGAATTCTTTCCCCTTTTTAACCTCAATTGAAAACTCAAATTTACATAAGAAACAATTTATCCCTGAAGTTTAATCACCCAAGTTCATATTTCTGTTAGCATAAAGCATTCTTTTTATCCATTTCATTTTTTCTGGCGACTGTTTAACAGCCAAGATAAAATGGTGTAATGATTGATTGATTGTTTATTTTTTCCGCCACACTCTACAATTTTTTAGTTATCTGGTGGCGCCCAGCTTTTGTAGGTGGAGGAGAGAACCCTGATACGATATACCCGGGAAGAGACCACCGACCTTCCGAAAGTAAACTGGCAAACTTTCTCACATATATCGGCGCGAGCAAGATTCGAACCCGCGCCGACTAGAGGTGAGAGACCTTGTGATTTTGAGCACAATGCTTTAACCACTCGGCCACGGAGGCCCCTGATATAATGATATGGTACTCAAAAGTAAACGGATGTACACCGATATTTTGTTCAGTCCGTGGTGCAAGGCCGAGTGTACGAGCAGATTTAATCAGTGTCATATCCAGCCATTTTAAACCAAACGTCACTGGTTCACTTATAAATTGATTTGGAAATCAAGACAAGAAAGAAAATCTAAAATGATTTTCATTTTTTCTAAAGCGGATTTGAATGGTGTATTTCTGATATTTGTTATTTATAGAAAAATACTGGTATGTTAAGAAATGACATGATCATAAATCTATGCAAGACTTTTCCCGGTATAACGACCTTTAAATACTAGGTTTGTGTCTTTAAGTGTGTTGTACCTGATATAACAAGTTTTTGAATTTTTATAACAAGTTCTTGTACCTATATAACACGTATCTGAATATCCATCATAGAATTTCACACTTATCACGTGATTTAACACATACATCTCAAGATCATTGACCATTACAACGTTAAATACTGCTGCTATATTTATACCATTAGTGTGGAGGGCAGAAAAACCTCGTCATTATATTTACGCCCTTGTCGTACAGGGCAGAAAAAAACCGTCATTATATTTACGCCCTCGTCGTACAGGGCAGAAAAAACCCCGTCATTATATTAACGCCCTTGTCGTACAGGGCAGAAAACCCCGTCATTATATTTACGCCCTTGGCGTACAGGGCAGAATACCTTCGTCACTGTATTTATGTCCTCTGTTTCTGTAGAATGCCCCAAACTAATCATATTACCCACAAAAAGGTATGAATCGTCGTTTGTCTTTTCGTCTGTCTCACTTCGTTAGAAATATTTCTTCAGACTGTGTTATGTAAACATAAACGATACCAATTTTGATGCACCAGATGCGCATTTCGACAAATAATGTCTCTCAGTGATGCTCAAGTCAAAAATGCGAGAGCATTCAAAAGCTCACACAAAGGTTGCAACTTACCATTAAGTCAAATGCTGTCTAATGTGTTTCATACCAATTGTTAGACCGGTTTTGGCACACTGATTCTGACTACGGATTGCTCCGTTTACCTAATCGGAATATAGGGCTCACGGTGGGTGTGACCGGTCGACAGGGAATGCTTACTCCTCCAAGGCACCTGATCCCACCTCTGGTATGAACAGGGGTCCGTGTTTGCCCATCTCTCTGATTTGTATTTGCTATGGGAATTACGAGATTGAACAATATTAGTTATCTTGGCCTTGTCTTGAAGTTTTGTCGCCAATTAAGAGACCGAGGCTCTCTATTAAGATAAGTGATTTTAGGTCTTCATTTTTTTTACTATATCAACATTACCAATAATGAAATGTCCAACTGGATAATAGTTAAAAGAAGAGGAACAAGAAAATGCAGATGAATTACGTATACAATGGTCTGTATCTAAGCACGGCAAAGCTCGTCGTTTAAAAGTTTGGATGCATTAGTGTAAATATACTTGTAAGATTGATTGATTGATTAATTGTTGTTTTACGCCACACTCAACAGTTTTTTCAGTTATCTGGTAGCGTCCAGTTTTTCTTGGTGGAGGAGAGAACCCAGATACATGTACCCGGGAAGAGACCACCGACCTTCCGAAAGTAAACTGGCAAACTTTCTCACATATATCGGCGCGAGCGAGATTTGAACCCGCGCCGACTAGAGTTGATAGGCCTTGTGATTTTGAGCGCAATGCTTTAACCACTCGGTCACGGAAAACCCCTACTCGTAAGAAATGTAGACTTGAACTTGAAATATTCTGGAAAACAAGACTGATTTTTTTTTTATGACGAAGAACGTTGCCTATGTTGACGGCATCAGTTCCTTTGTTTGTAAATTAAGTTTAAGGAACTGGCGACTTGATTCGGAAGTAATATTATCCAAAACCCGTTGTGGTTTAAAGGGCCTATGATGGACAACATCCATAATCAGAGAATTCAGTTTATATTCTTGTGTTCAAAAATCCACAGATTGACTAGTTTTGACTTCTTCAAGTAACTCTCAATGGAACAGAGTAAAGTTTTGTGCGAATATGATGTGGACCTAGCTGTCTGTTGACGTGGGGTAAAAGTGAATGAAGCGTGACATCGTGTATACTTGATCTTTTATATGAACGATGTCCATGGCTGTGTTTACTTCTATGTGTATTAGGGGAAAAGTCCCATCACATTCACGTTATTTCCCTGTGGACTAGTCAAATGTCCTACATTGGATATATTATCATTGCATCCATATGGAAAGTCAGTGCCTAGAGTTTTAATCCAGTGATCCTCTCATTATGTGCAGAGAGGGGTACTTACAGTTAGGTTGTTTGCATAATGGCAACTTTTGTTCAGAATCCTGACCCTCATGGACAAGATGGAATGTTTCTGGGGAATTAAAATGTTTGTAAAGAAGTTGATTACCACCATTATTAATTTGAAATCTGTGGCCCGACATTCTTTTATTTTGAGTGCCCCCTTAGTTTTGACATCAATTAAGCCACAGAGATTACACTCAATAGCGTAGGCAACGTTACAAGATTTACAGGTCAAATTTTCCCACATTTTGGAACAGAAACTACGTCCGGTGAGATTACTAATAAATGAATTACTAGTGATCAATATATCACAAGTTTTACATTTTTTTTTACAGAACATTTGGGTATAGAGCACATGGGACATGTAAAGGGGTCATCGCCGTAGGAAATCTACCAGTTTTCACCAAAGGTTAGCAGTCTCCTGTCATCTCAGAGGCGAACAATATATCGCCCATATACAAAGGTGAGCAATCTATTATCTCAATCCAAAGGTGAGCAATTTGACATCAAAAGCAAAAAGCTGAATGTCTACGAATATTATCCCCAGCCAAAGGTGATCAACCCATCATCCCAAGCGGAAGTTGAGTAGTCTATCAGTCTATCAGATCAGATCTAGTACATCCAGATTCTGCCAGTAACAAGTTATATTATATATATATAAAAAAAAGCTCACTAGGAAAGGGATAAAACGGAGCAGAGAAATCTTGCTCACAAACTGGCAGCCAAAGGACGAAATTAAACATAAAATGTAATCTTATTAGTGGAGGTATGAATCTTCATATATCCCTGAGGCAACTTATTTTGAAAACTGATATTTCTAAGACTAACTCACCTTTTATACTTCATTCTGACTTGCATGCTCATTGGGCGTATAACAATATGCCTAAAAAAATCAAACCAAAAAGGTTAATACAAATTAGATGCCTTGTGCAACTTTTGATAATGTGAAATATTGCTAGTGTATTTGATGGACATGCAGGAACGTTTTCAGGTAATTTTTATCAGGGCTATATGATATTTATTGCCCTTTGAAATCTCGCACTCCACGAAGTAAGAAAAAAAATGTAGTTCATCCTTATTCCAAACCGGATGTTCAGTTCTGAAAAAGTAAAAGAAAAAAAATTAAAGGACAACATTTCTGAAATAATAATGTAATATAAATGAACTATTTAATATCATGATAATTGGCAGCGACGACTCCTTGCCGAACATTCGGATTTCGGAGTGCGAGTCCTTGGTCATTCGGATAAGATCGTTAAAAATGAGAGGACGCCTGACGCCGATAAAGAACCATAAATGCTACGGTCCTGAGCGCCAGGCATAGATCACAGTACATGAACAAGTCACCTTCTATATCAATTGTCTCTTTCTATCATTCTCATTTGGGCAAGATTTTCATTTCATTACAAAAGACTACGAGTCAGTCTTCTACAGTTTTAAAACAGATTAAAATCTGGTTGTTTTTTTTTTGGTTTTTTTTGTTGATATTTATTCTATTTATTTTACTTTCCTTTGAGAATTCTTCACTCACACGTAGACGTCACCAGCAGAAATTCGCAAGCGATTCCACAGTGCAATATGTTTTATTTGTTTTTAACAACTGTGTATTGAGTTCGATGCTTTTGATAGAAGTAGATATTCGTACAGAAATGTCTGTTAAATGACTGGAATCTAGATACCAGAGTATACACTTAAAAAATACAAATGTTTGAATTCTTGAGATTTGTGAATCGTTCGTGACCTGTGACGTCTCCGTCTGACTGTTAAATTTTCCACGTGAAATCCACGGAGGACAAAGACATGAAGGTCGACTTAACCTGACGTGTAATCAGACAGCACGTGGTCTGTTCTGACATGTGGACTGGTAGAAACGCGTATTACAAAAAAAGCAGGTCAAATCGAGCACGTGTAGCTCAGGTTATAAACATCGTCACGACAGGTGTTCTCTCACTATAAAACAATAAAAGATTCATGTTTACAAATACAGGGTTAACTTTTATGTGTCTCAGAATTACTAAACTTGATTAGTGACTTTCGTTTGTAGTATAACTAGTAGGATGGTTTTTCTCTCTCCAGAGATTAGAATATAATTACAGAGTTTTATAGGTGTATATTACAAATGAAAGTTCATTTTGATAGAGGAAAAGTGCACGAGATATACGAAATTATCGTGGTATTAAGACGTACGATATTTTCCCATCATTTTAAAATTTAAAATTATAGATATATATTTGTAAGTTGTAGAGACATCTATTTTATCGTATCATACTTTGATTAGATGTCATATATTTCGTGCCAGTGTCATTCATAAACATTATATTTTACAGTTAAAAAAAATCACTTTCAAAACTTTTTGATAAAACTTTTGCCGGCCGTATTATTTCATTATTCCTATATTTGATTAGCTTTTAATTCCAAAAATATTACGTCATAAAATTTCCAAAATTCAAACTTCAGTAATTTTTTTCCCCGAATAGAGTGATTTAGAAATTGGTAAAAAAAAAAATAAAAAAAAAAAAAAATTAAACTAACATTCATGATAGGATAATAAATCTGAACACAATATAAATTGCATTTGTTTCTTTGAATGTGCTCACGATTAGATTGTCAAATTCAAAGCACAATAAATATACACGCACGAATTTGGCCTGGTTCTGCCCTTCAAAAACCGGAGATTGGTTTGAAATTTTGTAATTTAGTTCCCATGTGACAGACATTTAACAATCAATTTTATGCAGTATATTACGCCTTATATATACCCGTTAGAATTTAACGAATTTACTATATTTTCATTTTTCTTTTTATTCTATCTATTATCATAATTTGAAATATATTTCTTAAGTTCTAGTGGATTTCATAAATTTCAAAACTAAACATCGATTTCGTGAACGAGAATGGTATTTTTACTTGCCATGGAAAAATTCGTCTGTAGTAGCAATACCATTTTTTCCCCTCACGAAATCACTTCATATTTCGGAAAGTAGATCATTAGAAATTACGCACGATTTTTTTCAAATGCATATATATATATATATATATATATATATATATAAGATCTGGGATATTTTGTAATATTTCTGTTACGCATATAGTTACCAATAATTTCTTTTAAAAAAAATAAAAATGCAGGCACAAGAGTTATACATGGATGAATCATGAAAATAAAGTAAGGTTTCTTTCAAAAATTTGAAGAACCAAATTAGGTTCTGACCATATCATATACAGCTTAACTCAAAAATTACAAACACCCTGTAACTAAATATTCAAAGTCTTTCTTCTTATTGTGCTATTTTGATACGCATCAAAATCTTATAATCGAAACAAATTTCACTTACAATAAATGATATATTTGATAACTGTATTATAATTCTCGGCGTTCGCGGTACTTTCTATAAATAGGAATGACGTTCGAGAACAAGGATTCCGAACACTCTCAAATTGTCACAACTTGGTCCCCATATAGCTGTAGTAAAGTCTTATGTCTGAGCATAATTTATTAAAAGCAGGTCGTTTCTCTTCAAACTGTGTCAAACATGGATAATTTCATCCACAAGACGCTGGACATGACATCCTTGAAGCAAGTTCTTTTTCATAATGTTCTCGATTGGATTCAATCTCGCGAATAACCTGTAACTACCGTAACATGATTCCATTACAGTGTATGCACAGTATTAGGCTAAAAGTATGAAATAGAAGAAAAACTTTCCAAACTTTAAGCTTGGTATTACTTTCGAACTAAGCTGTACAGTCTGGTTTTACTTCAATAGATTATACTTATTTACTTTTAAAAAATCCTTATGTAGATTTTACTTAATTTTTAAGCATGAATCACAAAATGTCCCGTTTTACTTATGTAGATTCTACTTATCTTTTTAAGATCATTGACTACAAGTTGTATGGTCCTTAATGTTTCTGTGTCCAAATTCCCACAGCACACCGAAAGCAATCTAGCTGAAATGTGATTTAACAAATCTTTAATAGAAATGTAATTTAAAAAAAATCCTCTTAAAAATGGTGCCATTTAACCATGAGATGTCTATGTTTGCAAGATTTCAAAGCAAAGGTTAACGTGACTCAATGTCGGGATCATTCCATGTTGACATGTTCGGTCTAAACTTTAAAACACGGGCTCTGAATGGTTATACATCCTATTAGAATGAAAGAACATCGCAATTTGAATCCAGTAATATAGATAATTATGTCAATGAGATAACTTACATCTGTTATACATTCAATATTGTAATGTTAAAAAAATGACTTCCTGATCAGAATTCAATTGCACTTATCATCGAATATCGATCATTGCACTACAATCATCGTTGTATGATGACAAAAGTGTATATAAAGCTCCACAAGACAGTCCATCGCAGTACAGTGGCTCTCCAGAAGAAACACTGATAGGTAGAACTGTTACATATCTGTATGTTTCAATAACTACTGCTTTTACCATATATCGTCGATAATTACGGATTATCGCCCTTGGAAAACTCCAAGGCAGTTTAGACTTTGTCTTTGAAATAATGTTTTGCCTCTTTCTTTTATTAAAATCCAATGTACAATAAAAATTTCCGCCTCGTCATTCTATAACGATAATTTATCTTGTAAATATTTTCATTAGAAAACCATGCTGAAGGAAGTATGCCTGCTGCTTTTGGTCACATACGTGGCGGCTACCATTAACATAGGTAAGATTCCATATTTTTACTTAATCTCTGACAAAGTCCAATGCTCAGTAATGCATTTCTACATGTCGATCATATTTTTTTTCACTTTCATAGGTGTGCCCTCCACCCCAAGCTATCAAGCCCCGACCTACCCTAACAGTGGATACCGTTACGTTGTCTACGTCCAGTACCTCTACTATTTGTACGCCGTGTACGGACCAAACTCTGTTCAATATCTTCAGTATTACTACTACTTAGTCAGACTGCACATCATCCCATACGGATTCAATTTTGGAGGATCTCCTAGGTTTGGTGGTAGCAGAGTCATCCCATTAGGAGGTGGAAGTGGCACTATTCCTCTTGGTGGAGGTTCAACAGGTGGATTTCCATATGGCGGTGGATTAGGAGGTCTCCCCTTTGGAGGATCTGGCTCTCCATTAGGTGGTGGTTTCCCTCTTGGCGGATCTGGCTCTCCATTAGGCGGTGGTTTCCCTCTTGGAGGATCTGGCTCTCCATTAGGCGGTGGTTTCCCTCTTGGCGGATCTGGCTCTCCATTAGGCGGTGGTTTCCCTCTTGGCGGATCTAGCTCTCCATTAGGTGGTGGTTTCCCTCTTGGCGGATCTGGCTCTCCATTAGGTGGTGGTTTCCCTCTTGGAGGATCTAGCTCTCCATTAGGTGGTGGTTTCCCTCTTGGCGGATCTGGCTCTCCATTAGGCGGTGGTTTCCCTCTTGGCGGATCTGGCTCTCCATTTAGTAGTGGTTTCCCTCTTGGAGGATCTGGCTCTCCATTAGGTGGTGGTTTCCCTCTTGGAGGATCTGGCTCTCCATTAGGCGGTGGTTTCCCTCTTGGCGGATCTGGCTCTCCATTAGGCGGTGGTTTCCCTCTTGGAGGATCTGGCTCTCCATTAGGCGGTGGTTTCCCTCTTGGAGGATCTGGCTCTCCATTTAGTGGCGGTTTTGGTGGTTCACCTTTGGGAGGCGGAAGTCTTATTGGAGGATCCCCACTTGGAGGTTCCGGATTCCCAAGCGGTGGTTCAGGTTTTCCGTATGGAGGAGTTAGCCCAAGTGGTGGTTTCCCTCTTGGAGGATCTGGTTTCCCAAGTAGTGGTAGCGGATTTCCGTCTGGCGATAGCTCCATAAGTTTCACGAGCAGTGGTTCTTCCTTTTCATCCGGTAGCTCTGGATTTCCAAGTGGAGGATTTCCAAGTGGAGGATTTCCAAGTGGAGGATTTCCAAGTGGAGGATTTCCAAGTGGAGGATTTCCAAGTGGAGGATTTGATGGCGGATATTCAGGAGGCCATAGTGGATATAAACCCAAAAAATGGTAATTCAAATCATTCTTATGTCTTAAGAAATTGCATATCATAAAGTATACATTATCAATTGTCCATTATCATATATTTAAGTAAGCTGATTTTTGGGGTTATTTTATAGGTAGGATTACAGAACTTCACCTTTAAAAGCTGGATCTCAGACCTGTATGTTTTGACTGGAACCGTCCCCGACTTTGACGTCTAATTGTAAATATATGCATGGTTACGGAATAAATTGAAGACGCCGAAACATGTCTAAAGTTATTATTTTAATGGAAGTCAGGTGACAAACAAGCTATTTAGGTGTATATCTTGTACACTTGTGCTGGTCAGTGACTTTCTACTTACGTTATTGTATTTTCTCAACCAAAAAAAAAAACCAAAACCAAAAAAAAAACCCAAAAAAACCCCAAAAAACAAAAAAACAAACAAAAAACCCCCCAAAAAACAAACAAACAAAAAACAAAAAACCACAACATCAACTGAAACTGACACTGTGCATGACATCTGTAAAATGTATCAAGTTTAGATACACAGAAAAATAGATGTAGCGGTTCTTGTTTCCTTGTCAAGGTTAGTTCCAGTCTACAAAGTGAAAAAAAAAACAACTTTCGAACCAGCGGACATAGGATTTACATTACAACAGACATAAGTTAATTGTAATAAATTCTTATCTAATTTACAGCAATCAAATTAAGTATGAACATATTTCTGTCGTTTGTAAAGAAGAATTAATAAACACGAGCATGTTCAATCAAATAAAATTTGACTAAATTTCCTCTGATAATTTTAGATTGTTGTATATTAAGCGTGATTTCTGACACATTTCTACTGTTTAATTTTTTTTAGTTTGGTTGTTTCAGATGATAAGATGGCGTAATAATTTACTTAATACAAAGAATGGTGTCAGATAATGTAAAAAGAGAGAATGATTGTACTCTGATTTTACTTTTTAAATAATTATGGGTATGGCATCTAAAGTAGTTGCAAGAGGGAAACAAGTTCAAAATATGCAAATTTGCTGTATTCTATTCCGATAGATTTAAAACTCTTTCCTCTTTTTGTTCTACTGGAGACAAAACCAGTACTTTTAATTTTTTAATCCACGGAATGTAATTTTATTTTTATTTTTTTTAACGTTGATTTCACGTAAAATAAAGTCCTCTAAAATTCCACTTCCGTGGATCTCATCTCGCAGAATTTACTTTATTGGCCAGAATTTCTTTTTACCATTATATTAGATTCTGTTCTAATTACTATATTAATATATATTGCGTGATTTAATATTTGTTGTATCTAATGAGTTGATATGGTCTATTTTTCAATAACCAAATTACGTGTTTGCTAATTTTTCAAATTATCCGACTACGGATTTCGATTTTTTTTTCTACCGCCAATATAGACTAACATATAATTCACACCTGGGACAAAGAACAACAGTGAGTACATGTAAGTATCAGTTTCCTTTTGACGGATGCATTCATTAATGTTAAAGTTGTGAAAATAACTTGCTTGTTATGTAAATCCAGACATATTTGAATCGAAACGTCGGTCGAAGAAGAAACCGTCACTGGTTCCGGCACTTACACGTTTTCCAGAATCAAAACCTGAAGATTTGCGAAGAGAAGTGGGTGTAGGCTATGCCTGTCTACTTCTCTAAAGAGAGTATGTGCTGCATATGAACAATTATTTCATCCACATATTTTGTTGCAAAAACCTTGGCCCGAAGTTGATGCTTTTTGAAATGCTTCGAAACTAGACAAACGGTACGTCGCTCATTGAAGGAGTTACGAATGTTCTTGTTTTTTTTTATATAATCAAATTATAGAATCCAAATTTAGTATGTGATATTTAGGAATCTATGATATATATACTACATATCTATGAATTGAATTTAAAAATTATCGAGTTCTAAATAAGACTTATTTTCCCCAGCTAAAAACTACTTGTGTCTACAGTGTAAATAACAAAACAGCAAACTAATTCGGTACTGATAAACCTGATTGGCACCTATATTTTAGATCACAGTTCAAGGTCAAACAACTTTAAATGTACATTTCGTCAATTAATTGGGGCACCGGTAAGGGTCATGTATTGCTTATGCAATACTCTAAGAACCCTTGTCTTTATATGTGACGGCATAATTGAAATAGGTCAAATATGGCGTGTTTGGATGTTAAGGGATTAATAAACAAATAACCAATAAACATTTTTGCTGGGATTATGGAATTCTTATAGACAATTTCACACGGAGTTACGAATTAATTCCAACTGATAACCCTTACCTCCCCACAAATACTTTAACTTTAAAGGTGGTGCGTTCAGATAGACAATTTAGAAATGAATAAAACATTTACGGTATGTCAATGGAAATTGCAAGGATCTTACTGCAATTTCAAGGAAATTTTGCGTTAAATCCCACACTGTGACAATGTAAATGTCGAATTCCATCATGGTGAATTGAAGATTTTGAGCAGAACTAGGGTTTATGTTACGTCACGTCAGTTTTGTGTAAAATTGGAACTTTGTGGCCACTTTTTAATTTTTTTTCTTTTGCCGCCACCTTATTTTTTCATTTTAGTGTGTTACAGTTATTTTCATGTTCATGTATGTTTTGAGGGAAATTCACACGGCATCATTGCTGTGAAGCATTAGGAATGGGTGTGAAATATTTGAGATCGTAGTGTCTTTTTATGTTTTTTCCCCCTTTATTGATAAGTTCACGTTTTACTTGATGGATGGCCGGAAACCCTGGTTAAATTCTGGAAAGTCTAGGAGGAATAAACATTTAAATATGTTACAAATGACCTTTTTTCTGTTTACTCATATTTATTTAAGTTCGTGCTTCCAAGTACGTGTTTCTGTGTGAGTGTGACTGTACCAGATTTTCTTTTAGACGTTTTCTTTAGATATGAATAACCAAGGTTTACTTCTCCGGAAGACGATATCAAGCTGTTTTTGTTGTTGTTTTTTTTTTGTTTTTTTTAATTCACGAAAGGAACAACATCTTGCCATAAAACGTAAAATAGTTGCAACAACTCAAAAGGACATTATATCGAATTTCTGTCAAAACAAGTGACAAAGAGGACTTTGCTATGTCTACTGAATAAAACAACTGCATGGCAATCACTTCTATGAATGTTGGAGATTTAAAGGAGAGGTTTACTTTTTGGTCCATGTATTTTGCAAAAATTGAAAATGAAATAAAAACAATTTTAAATCTATTTTCATAATAGATTTGTTTTGTTTTGTATTTGTTTTCGAGAAGAACATTGATAGAACATTGCAATACATGATAGAAGTATGGTACCCTTCACTAATTTAACTGCGTTTACGGGAAGACATTGGAGGCTTATGTTGTTCGACCTTCCATTTCACTGTGCGTTGCATTCAGTACCAAAACCATACTGTGATATTCGATTATTTATATGTACAGAAACAGTTTGTTTGTTTGTTTGTTGTTTTTCCGCCACATTCAACAATTTTTCACTTTACTGGTGGCGTCCAGTTTTTATTGGTGGAGGAGAGAGCCCATATACAATGTACCCGGGAAGAGACCACCGACCTTACGAATGTAATTGCAAACTTTCTCACATATATCGGCGCGAGCGAGATTCAAACCCGCGCCGACTAGAGGTGAGAGGCCTTGTGATTTTGAGCGCGATGCTCTAACCACTCGGCCACGGAGGCCCCTACAGAAACAGTATACTATATAATATCATTATCATTGTGGTACTTAATGCACACGTTTATAAATATTAACGAGTCTGTTAACTTTGCAATTATATGAGTCGTAAATTCGAGCAAAATTTCAATTTGTTATAAAATGCACATATCTAGAAAAAGTTGAAACTTTGTTTCACATCGTAACATAAAGTTATAAGTTATATAGAAGTGTACTCACAATTTCAACATGGTTCATGGTAGGGTTAAAGGTCAATAGTAAATTGTTTTTGCTGCCAAAACGAATAGTCGGTTGGTGTTTCACATACTTGCACATTGCCAATTTTTTAGAAGACGCATTGCGTACCTAAACATATTTGATATAAAGAATTGTGAACAACAGATCAACACAAGGCTAACGCCTTGTGTGTGTGTGTGTGTGTGTGTAAAACACTGAGCTTATAGACATTCTAGGGGCAACATTTTTTGATTGATTGATTTCATGCTTCACATGTAGCTTTGCCACCAGAAGAGGAAGAACTCTATTGATTTTGGGATCCAAAGGTCAAGGTCATTACTGGAATATATAGAAAAAACTTGTAGACACTCATTCCGAAGGGATATCCCCTGCCTTGCGGTGCTCAATTCTGGAATGGGGAGTCGCTCAGTTTCTAATTTACAATGGGCAAAAAATGGGTCTTATGGTGTCATCTTCTTTATTATCTTTCTTCAGATTATCTACTTTTTTCAATGTATTTGAAAACAATTGCATAAATTGTGAATCTATTATCATTTTATTTACTATCAGCCCTCTTTAGTCAAATATGGAGACGATAATAACTTCATTTATGAGAGTGTTCATCACTTAATGACGAAATTCTACATAATTTAAAAATGAAAATACGTCGTTAGAGAACTGTAGCTCTCTGTGGGAAATAGGATAAAAGCGAGAGCTACACTTTCCATTTAAAGGGCAACTGTTTCTGTTAAAGATCTGAAGAATTTTGTTCTTTTTATCGATCGCCGCCTCCAAATTTTGACATGAATATTCCAAATATATGTTTTTATTACACCTATGCTGAAATTCAAACATTTATTAAAGCCCCAATAACTTGAACACGGCCAGCTTCAATAATGTACATCGATTTATATCTTTGGTATGGACCTGAACATTTGTGGTAGAAGATAAGCCTCTAAGATTAAGGATGCCATATTTTTCTTTTCTTTTCTTTAAATTCTTTCATTCGCTTATAGATCAGTCGGTTGGTTGTTTTACGTCCCGTCGAGAATTTTGCAATCCTATGGAGACATCATCAGCTGTAGGTGAAGTACGAAAGCTTATCGTTCAGGGCCATAACAGTGAGGGTTCTTAACCGTGGCCATCGCCTGCCGCAACACGCCGAGCGTTTGGCGAAGGAGCAATCACTACCTATGTTTGACGCGACCATGGCACGAATGGGGCTTGAACTCTCGACTTCCCGGTTTTGAAGCGAATGCACTAGCACTGAATTACCTTGGCTAGTATATATAAATAAGTATTTTTTCTAAAATACGTTAGTAAGATACAAAACATTTGCATTGTACCGCAATAATTGTCGACATAAAAAAACAAAAAACAAAGAAAAAAAAAAAGACACCTCCCCCCCAAAAGAACAAAACAAAACAAAAAACCCACCAAAAAAAAAACAAAAAACAAACAATACAAAAAACCCCCAACCAAACAAACAAAGAAACAAAAAAAAACAAACAAAAAACAAACAAAAAAACCCAAAAAACAAAAAAAACAAAAAGAAAACCAAAAAAAAAAAAAAGAAAAAAGAACAAAAACAAAAAACAAAAAACAACACCCCCCCCAAAAAAAAAATTCAACCAAAAAACAAACAAAAAAACAACAACAAACAAACAAAAAAACAAAAAAAAACCAAAAAACAAAACAAAACCAAAAAAAACCCAAAAAAACCCAAAAAACAACAACAACAACAACAACAACAACAAAAAAAAAAAAAAAAAAAAAAAAAAAAAAAAAAAAAAATGCCACCTTTTCTAAATTGGCTACGCTTGTTTATGACAATACGGTTGCTGTGACAATACGGTTGCTGGTGACAATAATTAAATAATTTTCAAAGTAATCATGTGTGTACAAAGTAATCACGCTTGTGTGTATATAGTAATCACGTGTGTGTTTACCGAATAATCAGGTTTGTACAAAATAATCAGGTGTGTACAATATCAACATGCTTCGTGTCAAGATCTCTGTTCCCTGAAAAAAAAAGTTACGTGTCGTTTAAGATTTTTACTGTCTGTTTTGAAATGACAGCGTAATTATGAATTATATCTGTATGTGTTTCATTGTGAAGTGGTATGGTGATACACAGTGAGATTTTGTTTTTTATGAGACGTAGGTGGTAGTCTAGATAGATCTGGCATTTTGTCTTGGAATGTTCGTTATGGTGTGAACAATAACTAACTAGCAGTAAAACATAACCTCAACTTTTTTTTATAGCACTTTCACCATTACATCCACACTTTGATTAAATGACTTAAACGGATATGTAGAAAATTTTACATAGATATTGTCCATTGGAAAGCAAAAATAATTGATATACACAAGACACAGATTAAATTAACACATTAAGCAATATCAAGAAAACAATTACCTGTAAATACATAAAAAAAGATGAGAAGAAAAATACACCGAAAAATTAAACGAGCAACGTACAAAACAGCAACAAGAATAACACACACACACAGACTCACACACACATACACACCCCCACACATACACACCACACATACCCCCACACGCCCACACACACACACATATATATATGCACAAATACACACACATACATACATACACACGCACATACACACACAAACACAGATACATATACACACATACACACACTACACACACAGACACACACACAAACACACACACATACATTACATATACACACAGGCACACACACAGACACACACACAAACACTCACTCACACACACATACAAAATATCGGTATTATCTAAACTACTCAACAGCTGATTCCAGTCAGTTAAATGTTCAGCGGCGACACTTTTATTCTGTTATAATGTGTATGTGTATTTTATATTTTTATTTCCATTACCTTTTCTTTTCATCTCGTTTAATTTTATTTAGTTTTATAACCGCATAACTTTTAGCATCCATTGTAAATATTCTCGCCAATAAAACCACTCCTTGGCTTAATTCAAAATAAGCAAACTTACACTTGAGGTTTACTAATTTATGTTTCATCTTTTTCATCGTAATCTAACACAAATCACACGCGTGACATAAATCACATCACTCGATCATCAATATTTCAAAAACGAAACAAAAGCCAATCCATTAGTTGAAGGCGGCTAAGTTATCAGTACCAAATGAAATATAAAAAGCTACAAAACGAAAATAGATCCCAGCAGAGAGAAGTAGACTTTCAGAAAAGTAGTGGTAAAATAAAGATATTTAAGAATATCTAATATGTATAACAGATTTGAAAAAGAATCTCTCATTTAAAAAAATCTGTTTCTGAAATACTATAAGATATAAGATCGTTTTCTGAAAAATCGTTCTGCAAAAAATAATATTACGTTGATTCACCACAATCGTGTGCATCGATAAATACATATAGTATTAATATTTACAACGAATTTTAGGAATTAGCTGATTAGACCATAGCTATTTAATGATGATAAAAGAGTTTATATCTTTAGTGTAGATTTCACTAAGAAACCTTTCCTGCTAAAATAAGTTCGTTGAAAAATGGCGTTATAAGAGCCCGAGATATACAAGGAGCGCAGGGACGTTAACCGAGAATGATACTTGTAGGAGTATAAAAAGTCATAAATTCTTACTGAGAATCTTAACTATTCATTCATTTATGTTCCAGATAACAAAGTATTTCAGATTATATGTCAAAAAACGAAAGTGAAACCCCCCCCCCCCCCCCCCCCCCCCCCCCCCCAACACACAGATAATGGCGAGTCTGACGTGTCCTTTGTTCAATGAAACTAAAACACAGTTACGAAAGTTGGTACTGTTTCAACACATATGAAATTGCTCGTGGCAAACCGACGTGCCTCGTGTGAAACAGCCATCAAAAATACACAAAAGCCCTCCATTATAGTAAAATGTAAAAGGGGAAATCCACCGAATAGTACGGGAAGTCTTTTAAAATCCGATTTGGTCAGGAGTCTGGTATGTTTCTATTTTGTCTGTGGTGATTTTCCTAGCAGTCTATCGCTCATAACTAAAGGTTTGGTTCCAGCACAAAAAATAGGTTTACATCATGCAACAGTAGAAACGCTTGTTTAGTGTACAACTATACACACAATCCAAATCAAAGGTCTGTCTTAATGAAACATAAGATGCGGTCAGTGTAGATACGATGACGTGGCAAAACTAAAGTTCGAAAGTCTTATAAGACTGAATGATCTAACGTTTTTGTTTAAAAAACATCCCTACCAATTTGTAAGTAGTCATTTCCTCGTCAAATTCAAGAAATGAATGATGAAATTGAATTATTTCGAAATTTTTTAAACTTGTAAAGTTCTGAATAAAGTTAAGATATTTTATGTCCGTTACATAATAACGACATAATTAATGTTTGTTTGTACATGTCCGTACATTAAAACGTTTGTTTAGACATGCTTTTCTCTGATGTTTAAGTTTAAGCTTCCGTGTTCAGAATGATACGAATCATCAGAATCAATCAAAGCTTTTTGTACGGAACTGATACCTGGTCGTTGATCGGTGTATATATAAAGGGATTCTTCTCGTGAACCATCACAGTTTGGAACAACATCCCAGAGAAGGAACAACTAACAGGTAAAATGCTTCTCTTATCAGTTCACAAAAGATTGAATCGATATTATTTCAAAATATGTCTTTAACTTTTTAATATCTATTCATTCGTCTATAAAATATTAACTAAAAACTGCCCTATCATAAAATAAAATGGAGATTGATATGGGAACGCTAAGTTTACCATTGCCTATTAAAACGATGCTATTTCTACAGTTCACGACGTCTCGAAATTTTCCAACGGCCACACTATCTCCGCAATGCAGAAAAATATCTGAGTTTTAGCCATAATTAAAAATAATGCAGCTCAGACCTTTTTTTTCACCATATTTAAATCGACCTATACCACACATACGCTTAATGTTTCTCAATCGAAAAATGAATGTAGAAATATAAGATTTTTGCTTAGAATGAATTGTAAAGGATATGACATTACATCATACCCATTGTGTCGTCACTTGATAAAGGTCACATAATCAAATTTGATTATTTTGTAATTTTAAATGAAAAGGCATCAGCCTCGGAATTCCTACAGAAAATAAAAATCGAAGACAAATTGACATTATTTAATTAGTTTCTTCCACCAGATAAGTAATGGCAATCAATGTCTTATTTATATTGTCGGACGCAGTTCTTTCTTTAAAACAAAGTAAAATCACATCTAATTCTACGGCTATTTCTTTATTTTGCAGATCACCATGCTGAAGGAAGTTTGTTTTCTGTTAATGGCCACATACGTGGTGGCTTCCTATGGCACAGGTATAATTCCAGATTTTCTCTGAATCCTCGATAAGTTCAGTGGTCAGTATAACATTTTTGTATAGCATGTCCGTTTCTTTACTTTCACAGGTTTCCCCTCCACCCCCAGCTATCCAGCCCCGACCTACCCTAACAGTGGATACCGTTACGTTGTCTACGTTCAGTACCTCTACTATTTGTACGTCGTGTACGGACCAAACTCTGTCCAATATGTCCAATACTACCAATACTTGATCCGATTGCACATCATTCCTCAAGGATTCTCTTTTGGATCTGGTGGATTTCCAGGTGGTTTTGGCGGAAGTAGAATTATAGGAGGTGGTAGTGGCATAACCCCTATCGGAGGAGGATATATCCCGGGTGGTGGCTTTCCAGGTAGCGGCGGTGGATTTCCCAGCGGAGGAAGCTCTCTGAGTTTGTCTAGCGGATCTAGTCTTTTCTCCGGTTCCGGAAGTGGTTTCCCTAGCGGTGGATTCCCAGGCGGAATCTCCTCTGGCGGATTCCCCGGGGGATCTGGATTTCTCCCCGGATCCGGAGGCGGTTTCCCAAGTGGTGGATTCCCAGGTGGACTCTCCTCTAGCAGTATTTCTAGCGGTAGTTCCTTCCTGAGCAGTGGCAGTTTAGGTGGTGGTCCTGGCGGTATCGGAGGTGGTTTTGGAGGACTGGGAGGCGGTCTTGGAGGAGGACTGGGAGGCGGTCTTGGAGGAGGACTGGGAGGAGGACTTGGAGGCGGACTTGGAGGCGGTCTTGGAGGCGGATTTGGAGGAGGACTTGGAGGAGGACTTGGAGGCGGTCTTGGAGGCGGTCTTGGAGGCGGATTTGGAGGAGGACTTGGAGGAGGACTTGGAGGCGGTCTTGGAGGCGGTCTTGGAGGAGGACTGGGAGGCGGTCTTGGAGGAGGACTGGGAGGCGGTCTTGGAGGAGGACTTGGAGGCAGAAAGAAACTTGGTAATCTTATGGTTCTTTATCATTGCTTAAAGCTTTATAATATTTCTTTCTTTCTATAGATTCCAATGCGAGATTTTGAGAAACAATCATTTCATTGAATTTATATTTTTAGGTTATTACTAAAATGTGCCCGGATTGACTGAAATGGATTTGTCCTTGAACCCGCATTTCATGTGACTTGCTTATTTGTTAGGTTGTGGAATAAACAAATGACGCCCAAATTGTCTTGTATTAATTTTGCATAAGGACGTTCTAGTATTATTAGAACCGGATAATCTTGGAATTACAATGAAACACTTTGTAAAATAGAACGTTTCATAGGGATTCTACAGAAGCTTATAAGTCTGAAAACAAAATACAAAATGAAAGTGGAAAATTATAGAAATACAAAAATGAGATTGTTGATAAGAAAACTAGATTATTTATACACTACAATGATACATAAATTATGATATTCATTACATTGATATTGATAGGAAGAGGTCAAGGTAGTTCATTGGTTGATCGTTCCCACCGTAACCAGGGCGACGTGAGTTTGAAGTCGCTCATGTCATGGCCGCGTCAAATCTAAGCCGTCATTATAGATACAGTATAGTGACTGCTCTTTCACCACAGGGTCGGCATGTGGATTGATTGATTGATTGTTTGTTTGTTTTACGTCCCGTCAAGAATTTTTCACTCATATTGAGACGTCACCAGCTGTAGGTGAAGTACAACAAATTTGAAGCTATGCTTAGCGTTCAGGGCCGTAACAGTGAGGGTTCTTTAACGCGCCAACGCCTACCGTGACACGGGACCTCCGTTTTTAAGGTCATATCCGAAAGACCCGTGATTCTCACTTCTAAATGCCGAGCGTTTAGCGAAGGAGCAATCACTACCTATTTTTCGTCTTAGGTTTGACGCGGCCATGGCTCGAGCGGGACTCGAACTCACGACCTCCCGGTTACGAAGCGAATGCTCTAACCAATGAGCTGCCGCGACCGATCTTTTGGAAGTGAGAATCGTGGATCTTCGGATATGACCTGAAAACCTGACGTTCTGTGTCGCGACAATCATTGGAACGTCAAAGAAGTCTCGCTGCTACGACCCTTTACGTAATTTATGGTATTTCACCTACAGCTAGTGACGTTTCAATATCAGTGAAAAATTCTCGACAGTATGTAAAACTACTAACTATGTGAGGAAGCAACTATATTACTATAGTTAGGGGACGTCATCATTAATTTTGGTTTTACACCTTTGGGATATATAAAATACAAAATATATTTACTATCGCAAACAGATTTTAACATTTTGACTTCTATGCTATAGATAAGAAGAAAGCAATTTGATCCGAAACGTATATGCATTCTCAGAATTTCTTGGTTGTATGAAAACGTAAAGAAAATTAACAGTGCTCAATCTCATAAATGCTACTAGGAATACAGAATTCGGAGTTGGGCAAACACGGACCTTGAACACACCAGGGTTGAGATCAGGTATCTAGAAGGTACTTCTTTTGACAGGGAATATTACTTCATTATCGAAATTTCTCATGATGACCCACTGCTTTTTTAATTTAATATGATCATTATTATGACCATTATAAAAAGAATCCCGTAACTTTATTTCATACCAAAATCGACAGTGTCAACTGCTAATCTGTAGTTTGTGGGTTTAATTCTAGCAGTTGTTTTATTAGTCTCTTACCAGCGTTGCCGAAAGTGACTATTAGTTTACCCTCGGTCTGTCCGTCTATCTGTCTGTCATTCCAAAATTAATTTTCCGGAGTTTTCTCCGCATTGGATGAAGATATTCATAGAAATTTGATATGTGGTTTTGTCTTGGATAGTTACAGATCAGGTTTGAGTTTCGTTACTCTTGACCTACGTTTGACTGAATTATGCCCCTTTATGAATGCTTGAAGTTTTCTAAACTTTTCTTCGCATTGGATGAAGATATTGAATTGAAATTCTATGTACATTTTCTATATATGATTTTGTCTTGGATAGTTACAGATTAAGTTCATTAGTTTGACTTACTTTTGACTGAATTATGTCCCTTGGTAAATTACAAGAATCAGTTTTCCTGACTTCTCTCCGCATTGGATGAATATATTCATTTGAAATTTGATATGTGCCTTTGTTTTAGATAGTTACAGATAACACGCGTTACCCTTAACCACTTTAGACTGAATTATTCTACCGGCAGTGGACTTTGTAATGCCTGCAACACACTCAGAATGCTTGTTCCTTCTATTAAAACTGTTATTTTGGACGAGTTTTCCTTTTAAAAATTCGTTCCCACGAAATAAAATTCGTTACCACGCATTTATTTTAAATCATGAGCAGCCTATCTGTTCACATTAACTTTCATTACCTACCTCAATACATGTACAAAAATTCATTGCTGATTTCATATTGGGTATTTATGTAAACAGTTAAAAAAAAAACCCAAGAAAACAATAATAATAATTTAAAAAATAATAAACATAAAAAACTTATCCAACATTTATATAGTATTATCTAATCTTAGTTTCTATTTTAAAGTCAGTTTAGTATTAAGTTCTGTCTTTATCTTATGCATTTGTTGTTCCTTGTTTGATTGTCTTACATGTAAAGCGCTTTATGGTAATTATCTTCATTAGATAAAGTGCTATATAAATGTAGAATGATGATGATGATGATGATGATGATAATAATAATAATAATAATAATAACATATTTAACAGACGTTTTCTCTTGCATTGTGCAATCCACAATAAATCTGAAACAAGGTTAGTAACTTTAGTGACTGTTCTTTCAAGTTGTTACGATGAACATATGCTGCCTTTTGTGAACGTTAGCACAATAGGCCTTCCATGCACTTTCGGTGACTCCAATTTTACATAATCAGTATTGTCCCAGTATGGAATGCTTTAAGTAAATATCTGAATTTCAATGTAAAATGGAAGCACATCATGGTCGGATTCTTTCATGAACGAAATATTAAAACTAAATCTTTGAATTTATTGATTTCCTATACAGCATATAGAATATATAAATACAAAATGTACTGTAGACTAAACTCACTCGATGAAACCTGTTATAATATTTTTCAACATGTAAAATTTTCAGTTACGAAATATGCCAAAATTTTGAAAAACCTCAATGTACTTGCTGAATATAGACTTTTTGAAAAATTTTGCCATCTAATGTGAATCATGTGAAATAAAGTTCAATTATGTACAATTACATTTTACCGTATCGGAACTATATAATTTAAACTCATTTTTTGTACAACCATATTATATCAGTTTATAACATAAATAGATCTAAAGCCACTATACAGAGCATCCTGTCCTCTGATAGAGCCACTCAGTGAGTCAAAATGAAATGTCGGATGTGTGGACTCATTAAGGCGGCGCGGCCTATATTTAGATCTCTTTTATATATGATCAATGTACAGAAATATATTACTCGAATAATATTATTCAGATACTATATATATTTATGTTATGTTATAATCAATAATTCACATATATGTATGTGTGTGTATATGTATATATACTCTGCAAAAAAAGAAACGCATAATGGATTTTTTAAGATTTTAGTAGATGTATTTTGGATTATGATTTTACAATAAAAAATGTAGATATTCACTAGAATTGTTTCAATTGAAAAAAATTACAGTCCAAACCTTAGATATTGGTGGAAAAAAAGTCAGATCATCACAGTTAAGAACACTTCCTGTCACGTTTAAGTTAGTACCGTGTATGACCACCTCGAGCTGCCACCACAGTTCTGCATCTCCTTGGCATAGAGTCAATCAATGTTCTTACGTTATTGCGTGGAATTGTTCGCCATTCCTGTTGTAACATTTGACGGAGCTGATCGAGGGTCTGAGGCGGAGGTTGGCGCAGGCGCACACGTTTATCCATTTGGTCCCATAAGTGTTCAATCGGATTCAAATCCGGTGATTTGGAAGGCCATGGTAGCACATTAATGTTGTTCTGCTGAAGGTAGTCAATTGTTAAGCGGGCTGTGTGAGGCCTAGCATTGTCATGTTGGAATAACTCCCTCTGTCGGTCAATTACGCGCATAAGGTGAGGTTGGAGAATTTCGTCTCTGTACCTTTGAGCCGTTAAATTGCCCGGGACATGTACCAGTTCTGTTTTACGGTCATTAGAGATCGCCGCCCACATCATGACGCTACCTCCACCGAAGCTATCCACTTCTTGGACACACGAGGAAGAGAAACGTTCATTCCTGCGCCGGTATACACGGATTCTTCCATCACGTTTCTGTAGCAGAAAACGGGACTCATCGCTGAACCAGATTCTACGCCAGTTGCGGAATGTCCAGCCCCTCAATCTGTTGCACCATCGGACACTTTCTCGTCTGTGTAACGGTGTCAAAACTGCTCCAAAATACGGTCTTCTGGGTCTAATGCCATATTGTCGAAGTCGGTTGCGGACTGTCTGCGAGCTGATTCTTCTCAATCCAGGTATTCCGACTGCAGTAGCTGTTGCAGCAACGGTTCGATTCCGTAGATGAAAGACCCGGATGTAGCGATCTTGTCCAGGAGTCGTAATGCGAGGTCGCCCACTCCTCGGTCGGTCATTAGTAGAGCCAGTCTGCTGGAATCTGTTCCACAGCCGAGAAATTGTGCTCTTATTTACGTTTTCAGTTCGTGCAATCTCACTTTGGGATACTCCGGCCTGGAGACGGCCAATGACGATATTTCGAGTAGCAGGGTCCAACCTTGGCATGGCAGCATTTTAACGTTATGATGAATTCAAGCTTCAAACTTCGTCCTTTTATACGCTTTAATGTAGTGGTTGAATGAAGCACAAAGTTCTCGTGAAAAACGTAAGCCAAATTCCATGGCGATAGAGGTGATGTGCAATTTTAGAGAGTCGCCGAGCTAATTTGGCAGAGAGCCAAATCAAATGAACAGACCTTTAAAGTTTCATACTTACCTGTAAAAAATCAATTACTCAATTGACCATTTCAGTTTACCTGGTAAAATACATAATTTGCATTTTTAAAATTTCAAAAAGGCTATGCGTTTCTTTTTTTGCAGAGTATATATACTGAAAGGAAAAAGAAACGCATATATTTTTTTGTTAGGTAACAAAATTAACATTTATGCTTCAATACGTTTTTTTTTCTTATACATATTTGATATCACCTGAACTTAAAAACAAACCAAAAAATTGAAGACAAAAAACAAGTTTATTAGGATAAATTTATAAGCAAAGTTGCTATGGTTTCAAATGAAAATTAAAAATTAATAACGGGTGTGTCCTCCACGGGCTAACGTTGCTGCGCGTATTCTTTTGTGCATGGACAAGACAAGGGTGTTGATTTTTCGTTGTGGAAGCCTGTCCCATTCTTCAATGATGGCGTCAGTTAGCTGCTGAAGATTCTGAGGGGCTTGCGGACGACGGCGAATCCGCCTATCAATCTCATCCCAGAGATGCTCTATGGGTGATAAATCCGGGCTGTATGGCGGCCACTCAAGGGGATCAACGTGTTGAGCCTGCAGATAATCACGGCAGATGCGTGCGACATGCGGCCGAGCGTTATCCTGCTGTAGCGTCAGTTGATGCTGCTGAACGTAAGGTGCGACTGTAGACAGGATGCGGTCGCGGTACTGCACTGCATTCAGATTACCGTTTATGACGATTAAGGGCATCTTATGGCCATACGCAATGCCTCCCCACACCATGACTGACCCCCCACCAAAGCGGTCTCTCTCTACTACGCATGCGTCAGCGTAGCGTTCTCCACGGCGTCTGTACACGCGTTTACGCCCATCTGCCCGTTGTAAAGTGAACCGTGATTCGTCCGTGAAGAGGACCTTTCTCCACTGCCGCATACTGAAGCGATAGGGTCCAAATCGCTGCAACCAATTAAGGCGCACCCCCCTTCTTCTGTCAGTAAGGGGGAGACCTACGTAGGGTCTCCTGGCTCTGATGCCGAAATGCCGCAACCGATTTCTTATGGTTTTTTTCACTAATTCTTCTCGGGAAAGAGTTTGCAGATTGCACTGCCGTTCTGCTCCTGTCTCTCAAGTGCGCAAGTCGGATGGCGCGATCCTCCCGCGGCGTTGTTGCACGAGGCCTACCGCTACGTGGACGGTCGGTAACATTTCCTGTATCTCGAACACGTTTGCACAGTCGAGATATTGTTGACTGAGATACTCCTAAACGCCTGGCAATCTCAGAATGCGATACCCCATCAATTAACCATGCTAAAGCTCGGCCTCTGTCGTTATTTCCTAGGCGTGGCATGTTAACGCGTGAAAAATTTTGAAATCAAAACTGCAAAAACAGCATGTCTCTCGATAGTCTATGGATATTCCCAGCTCGTGCTCACTTTTTCGGCGTGTGTTCGAATGACACTCAATTTCATGAAAAAACGTGAAGAAAGAAATCAATACAAAAGAAGCTACGGATGACTGAATTTTGAGGCTAGCTAGAATATAGAGACCCCTTTCAACTAAAAACTTATGAGTTTTAAATATACATTTGCATTATTAATTTATAACTATAAAAATTCGATATATGCGTTTCTTTTTCCTTTCAGTATATATGTATATATATATCTCTCTATATGTATATCATATTTGATAGAATTATATACTTTTGACATATAGTCTTACACATACTTGAACTGAATATACTTTTCTATAAAATATAATTACTTGAACTATTATTTGTGCATCCTGCGTGGTGTAATAGGCAAAAATTATTATTGTTATAGAGCTTTTTCCTTCATACAATTGCGAATATATGTCATATGTATTCTATATACATTATAGAATATAAGTAATTCTCACTGTACAATATGTATTTGATCATTCAACTCAAAATATATAGAAATTATATTAGAAATTTCTGATAAACTTTAACTAAGTGATATATATTTATGTATCAATACCTTTATATTTATACATTATTTGAAATTATACATTTAAGAAATGAAGTAGTAGATTAGTAATTGGTCAAAATTGTATGATCATTTATATTACGTATTACACATGTACAATATTTTGAGAAAAATCATAAGTCTCTCTATTAATTGGAAAGTATACATTTAAGAAATGAAGTAGTTAATTAGGTACCCTGCGTGGTACCCTAGGTCAACGCCATGTATTTTGAGGGAGCTTAGTCAGGGCCCCATCCTTGGCAGTTGCCCTATTTTGTTAGTTAAGTTTGTTTGAATTGTTATAGAATAGGTTCTGGGTAATAAAGTATATATATATATATATATATATATATATATATATATATATATATATATAAATTACATAATCAAGAGCCTAACAATAGATTAAAAGTTCACTTTGTTATGGAGAAAACTGTTGGAGATTAAAAAAAAAAATTTCACTTATTTTAAGACTCTTTAATGTATGCACAAAGAATGTGTGTCTGTAATATTGGGGCTGCATCCAGTGAATTTAAACTAAAGCCCTCGTATAAAAAAACATTGGTGTCTTTCTGCTAATAAGAGGAAAAGAACATACAAAGATTACTTTACTGATATGTCAAAGTAAAGATAACTAATGGTATTCAATCTCGTAATTCCTATAACAAATACAAATCAAAGAGATGGGCAAACACGGACTCCTGGACATACCAGAGGTGGGATCAGGTGCCTAGGAGTAAGCATCCCTCGTCGACCGGTCACACCCGCCGTGAGCACTACATCCCGACTATGTAAACGGAGCAATCCATAGTCGGAATCAGTGTGCCAAGAACGGCCTAACAATTGGTATGAAATACATCAGACATCATTTGACGTAATGGAAGTTGTACTGGCAAAGTAGATCATTATCACGACCATGAAATTTGAGAAATTCTGACTTTAAACGAGATTGGAGAAACCCCTGTAACACCAACTTCTTTGTCAGTAGCCTGCATTGACTTAAAAACTGATCTTACGCAGAAGTGGCAGAACAGGCTCTTGCGTATCGAATCAGTTGAGAGATATAAAAACCATATGCAAGTGATGATAGAATAAGGAAAGTTGACGATGGAGAAATTGAAATCATCACGTTTGTTAGAAAGTTGAGTTATTAGTTTTCCAGCATCTATTTTCAGTAAAATATCCAAGTACGAAGCAGATGTGGAACACTTTGTGATATCGTTTATATCAAGTTCACTGGGATATATCGAATCGACATGTGAATGAAAATGATCATTGTTGATAGATAAAACGTCGTTGATATATCTAAATGTCGAATTGAAGGGCACAGCAAGATATTTTTTCTTCTCATGTAGAAGCTTTTGAATGAATTCTTTATCGTAAGAATATAAAAACAGACCAACTAACAAAGGAGCACAGTTCGTGCCCATGGAAATTCCAACAGAATGTCGTAAGACCCGATCACCAAAGACTACAAAGATATTGTAAATGAGGAACTCTAGTATCTTTTTAATATTAACTTCAGAGTTCTTGTGCGTGGAGTCACATTGGTGTTTAACAAATAATTTTTGAGATGACCGATCACTAGATATGAATATTTCCTTTTACCATTTTTGTTCACTGTCTATGATGTAAAAAAGTCTAGTCTTTAATGTATTGTGAGGTATGGTGGTGTAAAGTGTTGTAAAATCATACGTTCTAATGTTGTTGATATATCGAATGGCGAAGTAAACAATGTGTAAATCGTAATCATAAATCCCCAAGACATATACAAGTTCGAGTGTAGGGCAACACGGATCTCCGACAAAGCGAAGGTAGGATCAGGTGCCATGGAGGAGTAAGCATCCTCTGCTGACCGGTCACACCCGCCGTGAGCCCTTAATCGAAAATAGGTATACGGGATTACCCGTAATCTGAGAAAAGTTTTGTGATTTCAAATGCATTAAAAGTTCTTTAGAATTTTTAAGAATCCACATTTGATTTACACCACTTCTGGCATATGTAGTGGCACATTACGTTTGAAGTTACAGTCGCCGGATAGCTGAAAAATTGCTCAGGCGACTATAAATAAAAAAACAAAACAAACAAACGTTTGAAGTTTCTCCTTCACAGCAGTTGATATCTTCGGGAGGAGCAAAGATAGGAGCATGGTAGAACATTTACTAGATCCAGCAATGTATCTTTGTTTGTAAGGGTGTTTATGGAGTTTGGAAATCCAGTATAGGAACGGTAACTCATATTCATCCTCTCCATTGACGGGGATATTAAATGTACTTAAACCTGAAACATGATTTTGAAGAATCTCATCTTTTGAAAAGGCTGTTGGAGTATAAGTGCGATTACTAAATGTGGAATTAATGCTAAGTTCATTTGGAATACAGTTGTATTAATGGGCCTCACAAACAAACACAATGTTGTTGCAAGCTTTGTTAGCTGGAACCAAAACATATTACTCATGTAATCTATCTAACTCTTTTATCACTTCTGGTTTACTAAACACAGAAGGATAGACGATACGCATTTTTGTTTTGACATGTCAAATACGGGATTTTATTATTCCTCTTATACTTTTTATCCACTCTGACAATGTGTCAAGTTCTTTTTCATATTTAGCCCATCGTTTGGCATTATCTTCGACAGAATTCATAATAAGGATGAGGTTCTGTCGCCAATTGACAGACCGAGGTTCTCTGAAATAAGTTATTTTAGGTCTAAAGAGACATTATTTGTCGAAATGCGAACCTGGAGCATCAAAAGTGGTACCATTTATGTTTAATAGATAAGGGAAGTTGACGATCGAGAAATTGAAATCATCACGTTTGTCATAAAGTTGAGATGTTACTTTATGCATCTATTTTCAACAAAATATCTAAGTGTCAAAGTACAAAGCAGATGAGAAGACTCTGTGGTATCAAGTCGAATCGATATATGAATGAAAATCATTATTGCTATTAGATAAAAAGTCGTCGATTATCTAAATGTCGAATCATCTACCCGTCCTGTTCTGCTGTACAATCATACACGCTTTTAAACTTCGGAAACGTTTTTTTTGCACAACCTCAACGACTGTTGGTATCATCTATAATGAACATAATCCGTGATTTGATGCTTGAATTTAAAGACAATGCTTTATATTAATAATGATATACATAATCCAATAAAATATTATGTATATGAATCTATAAATAAAATTACTAAACTGCAGTTTCTGTTTTCGCTAGTGTACATTTATTTGCTAATATTTAAGGGATTGTTTAAACGACGACTAAGATTTCTAGTTATATGGTATAGTTCTAATCACTTGATAGTACGATGTGTGGTCAGTAAACTACGTTAGGAATGGGCATGATAGCAATATATGAGAAAATTGCTATATTTTTAAAACAAGTAATCAGCAACTACTTACATCACAGCTTTCGAGTTATAATTACTTAACATTAAACACTATCAAACAAATGGTACTAACGATAAGCATTTATAAAAATTAAATGATTATTTCAATGAATGTATAAATGATAGCACAATTTTTTTCATATGACGTGAAGACAAATATTTCTTTCACAAATACCAGTATCACGAAACGAATTGAGAAATATTTAGGAAGAAAGAAATCCATGTATGAAACCACTCCTATGTCTGACGTTATGTTTAGGTTAATTCTACAATATTCTGTAAATGTCAGCAAATAAGAAGCATCAACATTTTCAACTTTTTTTTCTTGGTTTTCACAACAACTAACACGCATAATTAATCCTTTGATGTTAAACACTTCCGCGTTCAGAATTGCATAACTCATCAGAATCAATCGTTGTCTCTGTGTTTCGGTTTGTTGGCGAGCATATAAAAGGACCATTCCCCATGGGTCTTTCAGATTGCTCTGGCATTCAAGAGCAGAAACAACCAAAGGTATCTTTCTTTAGACTTTGTTCCTATTTTACTCTGTTTAATTATTGGATGACAAGTTGTCTCATCATTTTCGCTTTTAGTGCCAAATCAAGGCCTTTGTCTTGATCCAAGCAATCTCTAACTCTGTATGGTTATTCTTTATTTTGTAGATCACCATGCTGAAGGAAGTGTGTTTTCTGTTAATGGCCACATACGTGGTGGCTTCCTATGGCACAGGTATAATTCCAGATTTTCTCTGAATCCTCGATAAGTTCAGTGGTCAGTATAACATTTTTGTATAGCTTGTCCGTTTCTTTACTTTCACAGGTTTCCCCTCCACCCCAAGCTATCCAGCCCCGACCTACCCTAACAGTGGATACCGTTACGTTGTCTACGTCCAGTACCTCTACTACTTGTACGTCGTGTACGGACCAAACTCTGTCCAATATGTCCAATACTACCAATACTTGATCCGATTGCACATCATTCCTCAAGGATTCTCTTTTGGATCTGGTGGATTCCCAGGTGGTTTTGGCGGAAGTAGAATTATAGGAGGTGGTAGCGGCATAACCCCCATCGGAGGAGGATATATCCCGGGTGGTGGCTTTCCAGGTAGCGGCGGTGGATTTCCCAGCGGAGGAAGCTCTCTGAGTTTGTCTAGCGGATCTAGTCTTTTCTCCGGATCTGGAAGTGGTTTCCCTAGCGGTGGATTCCCAGGCGGAATCTCCTCTGGCGGATTCCCTGGTGGATCTGGGTTTCTCCCCGGATCCGGAGGCGGTTTCCCAAGTGGCGGATTACCTAGCAGTGGATTCCCAGGTGGATTCTCATCCGGCGGATTCCCTGGTGGATCTGGCTATCTCCCCGGATCTGGAAGCGGTTTTCCAAGTGGTGGTTTCCCAGGCGGAGTCTCCTCTAGTAGTTTTTCTAGCGGAAGTTCCTTCCTGAGCAGCGGCAGTTTAGGTGGTGGTCCTGGTGGTATCGGAGGTGGTCCTGGTGGTATCGGAGGTGGTCTTGGAGGACTTGGAGGCGGTATCGGAGGTGGTCTTGGAGGACTTGGAGGCGGTATCGGAGGTGGTCTTGGAGGACTTGGAGGCGGTATCGGAGGCAGAAAGAAACTTGGTAATCAGATGGTTCTTTATCATTGCTTTAAAGTTTAAATCTATTTCCTTCTTTCTAATGATTCCAAGGCAAAATTAAAAAAAACCAATCATTTTACTGAAATTATATTTATATTTTTAGGTGTTTACTAAACTGTGCCCGGATTGACCGAGATGGACTTGACCTTGAACCAGCATGTCCTGTGATTTGCTTATTTGTTAGGTTGTGGAATAAACAAATGACGCCCATATTGTCTTATATTAATTTTGCAGAAGGACGCTGTAGTATTTATTGAAAAATGATAATCTTTGAATTACAATGAAACACTTTGTAAGAATAGAACGTTTGATAAGGATTCTACAGAAGCTTATAAGTCTGAAAACAAAAGACAAAATGAAAGAAAATTAAAGATTAGAAAACTAAATTATCACCTAAAAGAAAATTAGAAATTTAGAAAAACACTGTCTTATTTATAGACTACAATGATACAACAATAATATTCCTTATACATATAGTATTGGTAAGAGAAGATCGAGGTAGCTCAGTGCTAGAGCGTTCCCGTCATAACCGGGGGACGCGAGTTCGACGCCCGCGTATGTCATGACCTCGTCAAAAGTACGTCGTAAATATAGATGTGGTGAAATGGCAAAGATAACGAACAGTTAATCTCATAAACTCAATATGAAATATGAATTAGACAACTGGGCAAAGACAGACACCTAGATATACCAGAGGTGTGATCACATGCCCAGGAGTAGTAAGGATCCCCTGTCGATCTGTTTGTCACATTAAATCTCCTTTATTTTATCATTCCTTGTAAATAGATATGTTGTTTCATTTTGTACCCATCGAACACTCCCAAGTCCTGTGGGGAGCCTCATTTTTACTGTTCCCCAAATGAAGCCTCAGCTGACTGGACATTTAAACCGCCAGTCCTAGTCCGTGCGAGATTCACTCTGGACACGGCGGTCAAGCAAGAAGAATGCTTTAATACTTCTATGCTTATTTATCAGGAAATTTACGCTACATGAGATAAGCATGGGCACTATGATCCAACTTTTCTGAGGTCCTCTACCCCTGTGGTTCTGCAGTTGGTGTGATGCAGAGCGTGTAGTGAGTGTTGGCCAGGAACGGGAATTTCATGCAACGTATGGATGGCCAGGCACGTGTGGCAGGAACATCCCAGCCTACAGGGGAACACCAGTTATTATCTATGATATTTTTCCATTAACGATCCTGACTATAAAAACTTATCATTCTTTTGTCTGATTGAAATTGAATTGCCAAAGTTATCAGACTGCCAGCTCGTACATCCGTGACAGTTATACCCGCAGCGAGCCCCGCACATTGAATTAGATGTTGAGAACTTTATTGTTCGATTTTATTTCAACTTCATAGCATTTGTGTTTGGAATCAGAGTGGTGTGTAAAAAAGTAATATTTTTGAGTGCTTCGCCAAATGTTCGGCATTTATAAGTAAGACTCATAGATCTTTAGGATATGACTCTAGAAATGGAGGTACTATGTCATTGCAGGCGTTGGAACGTCAACGAACTCTCCCTGCTACGGCCCTGAGCGTAAGCATAGGTCTACATTTGTGGTACTTTACCTACAACTGGTGAGATATCGATATCAGTGTACAAATTCTCGACGTGAAGTAAAACAACCACCCAACCAAGTAAAGAAGAGAAAGAAGAGGTGCTATGGCGACGTAGTACCATAGTTACGTGAAATGTAAAACATATCTCTACTCACGGAAATGGATTTAAGAAGATAAAAACAGAAGGGACATTTTGACATCTACTTTATATATTGATCGGAAAGGCATAGACATTCTCAGAATTTCTTTTAGGTTGATGAAAAGGTTAAGATAACGAACAGTGATCAATCTTTTAACTGCTACAAACAATACAAAATAAATAATAGTTGGGCAAACATGGACCCCTGGATATATCAGCGGCGGGAGACTATGGGATTGATTACTACTGTTCGTTATCTTCGCCCTTTCATCAGGTGCCTAGGACGTGTCTCTTATGACAGGAAAAACTGCTCCTTAATCGAAATTTCTCATTATGATCTCCTGAATTTTTTAATTTAATATTTCATCATTATAAAAATAATCTCGTAATTTTTTATTTCATACTAAAATGGACAGTATCTAATGTGTACAGAGTGATTCTAGCAGGTTTTTTCCCTATTTTTATTATTTTATATTAGAACTATTATTTTGTACTAAAGATAAATTTAAAAGATTTCAAGTTCATTTTATGTGAGTATTGTACATATCCATCACTTTTCATCCATATCAAATATCTCTGGTGTGTTATTCCCGATGTAGCTGCAGGACTGTAGCGTTATAGTTTTATATTTTAGTTTTTGACCATAACTACAGTTCCCGTAATGCATACGGTGCGATTTACGGCGCAAGATTTTCTGCGCACGGTTGGGGATGAATTTCTCCACTTTCCAGCATTGGTCGATCAAATACCTTTCATTTCCTAACTCTAGACATATGCTATTACTAACTTGTATATTTTTATCCACCTCCTAACCCTTGTTTTGAATTTTCTGCCATCCGACAGCCATGTTGACCTACTGATGATATGTTGCTAAAACATCACGTGATATATGGAATGTGTGCAAAATTTTGCGCCGTAAATTGCACTATATTTTCATTACGGGAACTGTAGCGTTATGGTCAAAGATTAAAATATAAAACCATAAGGCTACAGTTTTGCATCTACTTTCGATGGCGATGAACTTGACGTGATTTATCTGCTGAGATTACATTTCTACGCACCAACAAATAGCACACATGGTTGAAAATTACATATAGATGGATACGAGAGATATTGATGGTTCATTTATGTATAAATATAAACTATGAAAGACAAAAAGGAATCATCAGTAATTGAAGACATTTCAGCAAAAATGAAAGCATTTTGCCCCATTATAAAATGTGTACATACCATTCTCTAAATCAAAAGAAATTACATGGCACCTTTTAGCAAATAAATTTCACATTTTTTCTTAATATCTGAGGGTATTATGAAGTTCATATTCTTAAGTGTTTTTAAAAATGAACATTATATCTTATATTTCCATTCTACTTTGATTGCTGTTCATGAAGAAATCTCAATCATTACAATTTGTAAATTGATCAAAGGTAAAAAAAACCAAAAAACATTGAATGTAAGATTGACTGCTTGTATATTGACGTCAACAATGCCGGTGAAGGGCTGCAAAATTTAAGCCTATGCTCGGCTTTTAAGGCCTTTGAACAGGGAGGAAGTTTTATCATGCCACACCTGGTGCGACACGGGGCCTCGGTTTTCGAGGTCTATTTCAAAGAACCGCCCCATTTTAGTCGCCTCTTACGACAAGAAATGGAGTACAGAGGACCTATTCTAACCCGGATCCCCACGGGTGGAAATGTAAGAAAATGACATTACATGCAAGCTGTTTCAAACCTTCGATATGTAAATGCTTCAAAATAGATGCAATAAAACACTGCCTTTTGCGATCCTCGCTGATTTCGTCACTATCTTTATAAGACACATTTTATTTTCTGTGTACACGTATTATCACCGAGCGTTGGAGATGTCATTGAAGTTTACAGATAACTTCGTTTGTAATTTAATTTTATTGTTTTGTTTGCATGTTATTTCCACTAAAATTTCCAGATTATTTCACACACACACACACACACACACACACACACACACACAGAGAGAGAGAGAGAGAGAGAGAGAGAGAGAGAGAGAGAGAGAGAGAGAGAGAGCATGGTATTTTCTCAGGAATTGTTCCGTTACATTAACTAATTCTTCATCTTGGAAGTACACGATTTTAATACCTTATATTGTTTGTTTAACTTTAATTAACATTGTTTTATTAACTGTGTTTTACTCTCTTTCACTAACATTAGCTCACAATGCTTTATCAACTGGACATTACAATAATTCATTTAGTGTAAGTGTAAGAGTATATACTACCATTTCATTATTTGTAAATTTCACTGCTTTTTTGACGTTTTATCTATTAATATTTTCATTCTCATGTCGATTCGATATCTCCCTGTGAACACAAAATAAAGGACAATCCAGAGTCTTCCACATCTGCTTCTTACTTCTATATTATATTGAAAATAGATGATGACGGAAAACTAAAAATTCACCTTTATAACGAATGGGATGATTTTGATTTCTCCATCTTCAACTTCCATTATCTATGTGGCAATATTCCATTATCACCTGCATGTGGTGTTTATATACCCCCAACTGATTCGATATCCAAGAACTTGTTCTGCATATGATAAGTTTCTAAATCGAGACAGGCTACTAACAAACAGGTTGATGTTACAGAGAATTGTACAATCTCGCCTACAGTAAGCATTTCGCAAATTTTATGGTGGTTATAACGATCTAGTTTTAGCATTTACAGATATTAAATAATTCCTTAATTTGAATAAAAAAATATTTCAGAAAAATACCAGTGTTAGCAAACGAATCAAGAAATATTTCCAAAAAGATATCCATGTATGAAACCACAGAGAATTGTACAATCTCGTCTACAGTAAGCATTTCGCAAATTTTATGGTGGTTATAACGATCTAGCATTAGCATTTACAAATATTAAATAATTCCTTAATTGAATACGTAAATGATACTACAATTTGAATAAAAAAATATTACAGACAAATACCAGTGTTAACAAACGAATCAAGAAATATTTCCAAAAAGAAATCCATGTATGAAACCACTCCTACGTCTGACGTTATGTTTTGTTTAATTTCACAATGACCTGTAAATGTCAGCAAATAAGAAGCGTCAACATTTTCAACTCCATTTTTTTCTTCGTTTTCACAACAGTTAACACGCATAATTAATCCTTTGATGTTAAACACTTCCGCGTTCAGAATTGCATAACTCATCAGAATCAATCGTTTTCTCTGTGTTTCGATTTGTTGGCGAGCATATAAAAGGACCATTCCCCCCATGATCTTTCAGTTTGGTCTGGCATTCAAGAGCAGAAACAACCAAAGGTATCTTTCTTTAGACTTTGTTCCTTTTTTACTGTATTTAATTATTGGATGACAAGTTGTCTCATCATTTTCGCTTTTAGTGCCAAATCAAGGCCTTTGTTTAGATCCAAGCAATCTCTAACTCTATATGGTTATTCTTTATTTTGCAGATCACCATGCTGAAGGAAGTGTGTTTTCTGTTAATGGCCACATACGTGGTGGCTTCCTATGGCACAGGTATAATTCCAGATTTTCTCTGAATCCTCGATAAATTCAGTGGTCAGTATAACATTTTTGTATAGCTTGTCCGTTTCATTATTTTCACAGGTTTCCCCTCCACCCCCAGCTATCCAACCCCAGTCTACCCTAACAGTGGATACCGTTACGTTGTCTACGTCCAGTACCTCTACTACTTGTATGTCGTGTACGGACCAAACTCTGTCCAATATGTCCAATACTACCAATACTTGATCCGATTGCACATCATTCCTCAAGGATTCTCTTTTGGATCTGGTGGATTTCCAGGTGGTTTTGGCGGAAGTAGAATTATAGGAGGTGGTAGCGGCATAACCCCCATCGGAGGAGGATATATCCCGGGTGGTGGCTTTCCAGGTAGCGGCGGTGGATTTCCCAGCGGAGGAAGCTCTTTGAGTTTGTCTAGCGGATCTAGTCTTTTCTCCGGATCTGGAAGTGGTTTCCCTAGCGGTGGATTCCCAGGCGGAATCTCCTCTGGCGGATTCCCCGGGGGATCTGGGTTTCTCCCCGGATCCGGAGGCGGTTTCCCAAGTGGCGGATTACCTAGCAGTGGATTCCCAGGTGGATTCTCATCCGGCGGATTCCCTGGTGGATCTGGCTTTCTTCCCGGATCTGGAAGCGGTTTCCCAAGTGGTGGTTTCCCAGGCGGAGTCTCCTCTAGTAGTTTTTCTAGCGGAAGTTCCTTCCTGAGCAGCGGCAGTTTAGGTGGTGGTCCTGGTGGTATCGGAGGTGGTCTTGGAGGACTTGGAGGCGGTATCGGAGGTGGTCTTGGAGGACATGGAGGCGGTATCGGAGGTGGTCTTGGAGGACTTGGAGGCGGTATCGGAGGTGGTCTTGGAGGACTTGGAGACGGTATCGGAGGTGGTCTTGGAGGACTTGGAGGCGGTATCGGAGGTGGTCTTGGAGGACTTGGAGGCGGTATCGGAGGTGGTCTTGGAGGACTTGGAGGCGGTATCGGAGGTGGTCTTGGAGGACTTGGAGGCGGTATCGGAGGCAGAAAGAAACTTGGTAATCAGATGGTTCTTTATCATTGCTTTAAAGTTTAAATCTATTTCCTTCTTTCTAATGATTCCAAGGCAAAATTAAAAAAACCAATCATTTTACTGAAATCATATTTATAATTTTAGGTGTTTACTAAACTGTGCCCGGATTGACTGAGATGGACTTGACCTTGAACCAGCATGTCATGTGATTTGCTTATTTGTTAGGTTGTGGAATAAACAAATGACGCCCGTATTGTCTTATATTAATTTTTCATAAGGACGTTCTAGTATTTATTGAAACAGGATAATCTTTGAATTACAATGAAACACTTTGTAAGAATAGAACGTTTGATAAGGATTCTACAGACGTTTATAAGTCTGAAAACAAAACACAAAGTGAAAGAAAATTTGACTAGAAAAATAAATCATCACCTAAACAAAATTAGAAAAATGTTACAACTAGATTATTTATACATTATAATGATACAACAATGATATTCATTATACATGGAGTATTGGTAAGAAACGGTCGAGGTAGCTTAGTGATAGGGCGTTCCCGTCTTAACCGGAGAGGGTCCTCCGTGGCCGAGTGGTTAGAGGATCGCGCTCAAAATCACAAGGCCTCTCACCTCTAGTCGGCGCGGGTTCGAATCTCGCTTGCGCCGATATATGTGAGAAGGTGTGCTAGTTTACTTTGGGGAGGTCGGTGGTCTCTTCCCGGGTACATTGTATCTGGGTTCTCTCCTCCACCAATAAAAAAACTGGACGCCACTAGATAACTGAGCAATTGTTGAGTGTGGCGGAAAGCAACAAATAAACAAACAAACAAACAAACAAACAACATTTCATTAATTGCAAATTACAGTGTTTTACTACTTGTATTTTACATTGCTTAATTAACTGTGTATTAAATTGTTTTATGAGCTCTACACTGCATGCACAACGTAGTTAAGGCTTCCCGAGAAAAACTACAAACTGTATATCAGTGCACTTTAAACTATATGAGCTCACAATATAAAAGTACGGCACGGCGAATACGTCTCAAGTTGTATCGCGTAGAAAATGTCAAAAAATGTTGTTGCTATTCACTATCGTTATCAAGTGTTCAAGCTATATATATGTGTAATCTGCGTGTGAAATGCTTTTCATGTGATTTGTTTTTGAAAGTTTTTCTTTGATAATAGATAAGTTTCGATTTTTATATTTAGTATGCGCTACAGTAAGTTTTATATTACATTGTGACCTTGAAATCGTCCCCCAACGTGCGAAGTAAACGTTAATGTGGTACAGGTGAAAGATGACTATATTTTCTTTTGATCAAGGCATATTGCAGAAGGTGAATAGCTGCAGATAGAGGAATTTGATACAGAAGGTAGGATTTTTTGCCTTGTTTAAATAAGATTTGGCAATGAATACGGGAACTACCTTACATTTTGATAAAGATTATGAAAATTCGTAAGTACGAGAGGATATGGTAAAAGGAAATATTCATATCTAGTGGTCGGTCATTCCAAAAATTATTTTGTTAAACACCATTCTGACTCCACGCACAAGTACTCTGAAGTTGATATTAAAAGATGTCAGACTTCCTCATTGACAATCTCTTCGTAGTCTTTGGTGATCATGTCTTACAACAGTCTCAGGGGCCTCCGTGGCCGAGTGGTTAGAGCATCGCGCTCAAAATCACAAGGCCTCTCACCTCTAGTCGGCGCGGGTTCGAATCCCGCTCGCGCCGATATATGTGAGAAAGTTTGCCAGTTTACTTTCGGAAGGTCGGTGGTCTCTTCCCAGGTACATTGTATCTGGGTTCTCTCCTCCACCAATAAAAACTGGACGCAACCAGATAACTGAAATTTTTTTGAGTGTGACGGAAAGCAACAAATAATCAACCAATCAATCATACAACAGTCTCTTGGAATTCCCATGGGCGCGAAATTTGCTCCTTTTAAGCTGACCTGTTTTTATATTCTTATATTCTTATGAAGCAGAATTCATTCAAAAGCTTCTATATGAGAAGATAAAAATCTCTTGCTGTGGCCTTCAATTTGACATTTAGATATATCGGCGACGTTTTATCTATTGATAATTATCATTTTCATTTATTTATTTATTTATTGATTCAATATATCCCAGTGAATTTGAAATAAAAGACACCTCATAGTCTTCCACATCTACTTTGTACTTAGATACTTTACTGAAAATAGATGCTGGCAGCAAACTAACAACTCAGCTTTACGACAAACCGGATGAGGTCCATTTCTCCATCGTCAACTTCCCTTATCTATGTGGCAATATTTCATCATCACCTGCATATCGTATTTATATACCCAAACTGAATCGATACGCAAGAGCTTGTTCTGCATATGATCAGTTTTTAAACCGGGGCAGGCTACTGACAATGAAGTTGATGTTACAGGGTTTTAAACAGTTCTTAGCACAAAGATTCTGACTACGGATTGCTCCGTTTACTTGATCGGGATGTAGGACACAGGACGGTTATGACCGGTCGACAGGGGATGCTTACTCCTCCTTGGCACCTGATCACACCTCTGGTATGTCTAGGGGTCCGTATTTGCTCATCTCTCTGATCTGTATTTTCTATGGAATTACGAGATTGAATACCTTTAGTTATCTTAGCCTTTTCATTGTTCCGGTGCGGAGAAACTTTTGAAATTATTATATCAATATCAAGCCTACATTTTAAGTGATCTAAGTACCTGTTACACCGGTATCGAAGCGATAAACAACTGAAAGTCTAAAGGATAAAAATAGATCTACGTTACTTGTGTAATGATGTAATGGTTCAGCATGGAGTTTCCCCTCGTGGCACAATATTTGTCATGTTACACCTGTTCTGAAGCGATAAACAATTGTATATCTAAACGATAAAAAGAGATCTACGTCACTTGTGTGATGACGTAATGATTCAGCGTGGGGTTTCCCCTCGTGTCACAATATTTGTTTATATATTGAAAAATGATTATCAATAAAATATACGACGCTTGGAAGAATTTTACTTTAATTTGAATATGCTGTTATTACTTGTCAATTTCACTCGGAACACCTTAACCCCGCTGTGTGTTTTATTAACCGTATATTACACTTCTGTATAACTGTATATTACACCGTTTTATTAACTGTATGATACAATGATTTATTAACTGTATGTTACACTGATTTATTAACTGTATGTTACACTGATTTATTAACAGTATGTTACACTGATTTATTAACTGTATGTTACACTGTTTTATTAACTGTATAATACAATGATTTATTAACTGTATGTTACACTGTTCTATTAACTGTATGTTACACTGATTTATTAACTGTATGATACAATGATTTATTAACTGTATGTTACACTGTTTTATTAACTGTATGTTACACTGATTTATTAACTGTATGATACAATGATCTATTAACTGTATGTTACACTGTTTTATTAACTGTATGTTACACTGTTTTATTAACTGTATGTTACACTGTTCTATTAACTGTATATTTCACCTCTTTATAACTGTATGTTACACTGTTCTATTAACTGTATGTTACACTGTTTTATTAACTGTATAATACAATGATTTATTAACTGTATGTTACACTGTTCTATTAACTGTATGTTACACTGATTTATTAACTGTATGATACAATGATTTATTAACTGTATGTTACACTGTTCTATTAACTGTATATTTCACCTCTTTATAACTGTATGTTACACTGTTCTATTAACTGTATGTTACACTGTTTTATTAACTGTATAATACAATGATTTATTAACTGTATGTTACACTGTTCTATTAACTGTATGATACACTGATTTATTAACTGTATGTTACACTGTTTTATTAACTGTATAATACAATGATTTATTAACTGTATGTTACACTGTTCTATTAACTGTATGTTACACTGATTTATTAACTGTATGATACAATGATTTATTAACTGTATGTTACACTGTTTTATTAACTGTATATTTCACCTCTTTATAACTGTATGTTACACTGTTCTATTAACTGTATGTTACACTGTTTTATTAACTGTATAATACAATGATTTATTAACTGTATGTTACACTGTTCTATTAACTGTATGATACACTGATTTATTAACTGTATGTTACACTGTTTTATTAACTGTATAATACAATGATTTATTAACTGTATGTTACACTGTTCTATTAACTGTATGATACACTGATTTATTAATTGTATATTACACTTCTTTATAACTGTATGTTACACTGATTTATTAACTGTATGTTACACTGTTTTATTAACTGTATGATACAATGATTTATTAACTGTATGATACACTGTTTTATTAAATAAAGTAGATCCATTCATGGTTGATGGAGTTTAATGGTTCTTCTTAAGGTGAGGTTAATATTATATTATGCATGAATTGTTTTCTGCAAATCTTTTCATAAAATTACACTAAGCATTAAAATTTGAAAACAGAGTTTTAGATTGGTATATTTTACAGGAATCCACAATACTTGATTTCACTGTGAGATTTGATTCTTAATGCTCTGTGTATTGTACAACAATAATAACGGGCTACAACAATATATGTATTCTTAATATTTTATCAATTATAGGCCTACAACAAAAAGATGACTGCAACATTTCAACCAAGAACAACGCTATTTAGCCGCAAATTCTTCAACAAATTGTAAATTCCAAAATAAATTCATCTGTCATAGGGGTGTTCTTGACATGACAATAGGCGCTGACTAAGATTTCTAGTGACAGGGTACAGTACAGTATTCTCATGACATCAGAGTACAATGTTTGATCAGCAAACCACGTGGAAGGGCCACATTGATAACAGTAAGTTAATAAAAGGCATAAAGGGATATATAGCATATGTCTCAGTCAATCATATTGTTATCAAAGAACAGAATAAAATATTGCACGACTTTGTCAAAATCAAAGTCTTCTACAAAATGACAGAATGGGTGCGGAGCAGGAACAGTTGCCTCTGCAGTCAACTATATTGACCAACTGTGAAATCAGTCAGCAAATACGAAACGATATTGACCAACTGTGAAATCAGTCAGCAAATACGAAACTATATTGAAAAAGGATTGATGTATTCATAAAACTGACCATAATTACAGATGATACTTTTATTGGCTGAAACTCAGCATTAGCTTATCTTCTGTTGTATTGATGCTATTATGATTTACTGACAAGCCTTACAAACACCCCGTCCTCTGACTGTCGACCAAGTTATTCAAAGCCTTAAAACCTCTCAATATTTCTATCACGGGTATGATAGCAATATATGAGGAAACAGCAATATTTTTATCACAAACATCTGCATAACAACTTTTGAGTTTCAGTACTTAATATTAACAGTATTAACGAATTGTAATAATGATAACCATTTCCAAAAAATAAATAAATAAATAATTCCCTCATTGAATATTATTATTATTTTTGTGACCTTTCAATTTATATAATGTTCGTTTTTATATTGCCCTTGTTTTATATGTTAAGCGCTTTAGAGTAATTATATAATTAGATAAGGCGCTATATAAAAATAGTATAATAATAATAATAATAATATATAAATGACAGTACAATTTTTTTTCATATAACGTGAAGACGCCAAATATTTTTAAAACACGTAATCATAAACTACCTATATTAAACTTTTAAGTTTCACGTGAAAGTACTAATAAACGCTATTTAACAAATCTCACTAATAACCATTCAGGAAATAACTACTCTTTTTCGAAAAATATATGAATAATGTTAATGTTTCTTATAAAACGCGAAGACAAAAATCTCATAAACACTAGTATGACGAAACGAATTGAGAAATATTTCCCAAAAAACAAATTCATGTACAAAACCACACCACAAGTCTAACATTGTCGTTTGTTTAATTTCCCAACAATTTGCAAAAGTCAGCAAACAATAAATTTCAATTTTAACAGAAAAATAATGTTTCTTGGTATTCACAACAGCTAACACGCATTATTAATCCTTTGATGTTAAACACTTCCGCGTTCAGAATTGCATAACTCATCAGAATCGATCGTTTTCTCTGTGTTTCGATTTGTTGGCGAGCATATAAAAGGACCATTCCCCATGGATCTTTCAGTTCGGGCTGTAATTCAAGAACAGAAACAACCAAGAGCAGAAGTAACCAAAAGGTACCTTTCTTAAGACTTTGTTCCTATTTTACTGTATTTAGTTACTGGATGGCAAGTTGTCTTTAGATATACTTATGAATTTGTTCGTCTTTTACTAGACTTCACTGTTGGATCGCTATTTGTCTCATTATTTTCTATTTCAATTCCACGTCACTGCCTTTGTCTTGATCCAAGCAATCTCTAACTCTGTATGGTTATTCTTTATTTTGTAGATCACCATGCTGAAGGAAGTGTGTTTTCTGTTAATGGCCACATACGTGGTGGCTTCCTATGGCACAGGTATAATTCCAGATTTTTTCTGAATCCTCGATAAGTTCAGTGGTCAGTATAACATTTTTGTATAGCTTGTCCGTTTCTTTATTTTCACAGGTTTCCCCTCCACCCCCAGCTATCCAGCCCCGACCTACCCTAACAGTGGATACCGTTACGTTGTCTACGTTCAGTACCTCTACTATTTGTACGTCGTGTACGGACCAAACTCTGTCCAATATGTCCAATACTACCAATACTTGATCCGATTGCACATCATTCCTCAAGGATTCTCTTTTGGATCTGGTGGATTCCCAGGTGGTTTTGGCGGAAGTAGAATTATAGGAGGTGGTAGCGGTATAACCCCCATCGGAGGAGGATATATCCCAGGTGGTGGCTTTCCAGGTAGCGGTGGTGGATTTCCCAGCGGAGGAAGCTCTTTGAGTTTGTCTAGCGGATCTAGTCTTTTCTCCGGATCCGGAAGTGGTTTCCCTAGCGGTGGATTCCCAGGCGGAATCTCCTCTGGCGGATTCCCCGGGGGATCTGGATTTCTCCCCGGATCCGGAGGCGGTTTCCCAAGTGGTGGATTCCCAGGTGGACTCTCCTCTAGCAGTATTTCTAGCGGAAGTTCCTTCCTGAGCAGTGGCAGTTTAGGTGGTGGTCCTGGCGGTATCGGAGGTGGTTTTGGAGGACTGGGAGGCGGTCTTGGAGGAGGACTGGGAGGCGGTCTTGGAGGCGGACTTGGAGGTGGAGTGGGAGGCGGTCTTGGAGGAGGATTTGGAGGTGGTCTTGGAGGAGGACTTGGAGGCGGACTGGGAGGCGGTCTTGGAGGAGGATTTGGAGGTGGTTTTGGAGGCAGAAAGAAACTTGGTAATGTTGGATTTGTCTTTATTATTTTTTTTTTTAGAAATTGTAATGTTTTCTGATACTTCATTTTGTCTAAGTCAAATTTGAATGAAAATTTATTACAAGAACAAATGAAATATATGTGCATTTTTATAATTGCAGGTGTTTACTAAACTGCTCCTACAATGAATGGAATTACCGTTAAGGCAATGGATCAATATTTCATATATATACTTACTTGTCAGATTGTTGAATAATAATAATAATAAAAAATGACGCCCAGTGTTGTCTTACAAAAATTTTGTATAGAGCTGTCTAAATGCTGTTAATCTTTAAATGTTTACTGTTTTCAAGATACAACAAAAGTATCTGAAAAAGGCTTAGTTTTAGAGAAGTTCCTGTTAACTTCACAATCAGAACATGTAATATCTTGTATCTTATCAATGAAATATAGATCACCAAACGTCGAAGGTCCCAAGTTTTGCCGAAAAATAAAAAAAACCCCCACAACAACAACAAAGAAAAGCAAAAACAAACCAAAGGACAATTAAGAAATGGTAAAAATAAGAAGAATTTGCAGGTGTGTTTTATACAATATTTCCTTCAGAAACATATATATATATATATATATATATATATATATATATATATATGAAGTAAGTAAAGCTTTATCATTGAAAGCTTTACAAGAATGTGTTTTATTTATTTCCGATCACGTTGATATATAAACAGAACACAGACAAATTTGCTATATACAGATTTCTAAATTCACCCCTATGTCGGGTTTGAATGCACAGCCGGAGGCCTGAGGAAACATAAGAAAATGAAGAAACACAAAGAAAAAAGCTGGTGGCAGTGTGTGACCAGAGCTCTGGGCCGCTCGTCCATCTTAGCAATTAAAAAGATTCTTTCGATGACGATGATTTTCTCGCAAGTCCGTCACACGCTACACGGTCGTTGATTATAGATTGTTTAACGTCCGATCGAGAATTTTTCACTCATATGAGGACATCACCATTGCTGGTGAAGGGCTGCAACATTTAGGCCTATGCTCGGCGCTTATGGCCTTTGAGCAGGGAGGGATCTTTATCGTTCCACACCTGCTGTGACAAGGTGCCAACCAAGTACAAGTGTATTACACAACGCCTCTCCCTTTAATAAGTTTGAATGATTTTAGTATGAAAACTAAATTCTCCACAATTCAAAATCTGAATACATATACACATGTATATCAAAGCAACAAAAGAAACCCAAAACAGAGGACACCCATACATCTCTTGATGAGGCATTCCCAATAACTTTGTTTTTCCCTTTGATATATAATTTCGCATATTTTACGGTCGCTATAATGACCTTGTTTGCGATTACGAAGCGTCTTTGGGATATATGTTGAATGATTTGTTTCATACCCTTTGTTAGACTGTCATTTTTCATACTAACTTTGACTACGGATAATCCTGTTTTCCTAATTTTGACTAAGGGCTCACGGCGGGTGTGACCGGTCAGCAGAGGATGCTTACTCCTCCATGGCATCAGATCCTACCTTCGCTTTGTCGGAGGTCCGTGTTGCCCTACACTCGAACTTGTATATGCATTGGGGATTTATGATTGCGATTACACATTGTTTACTTCGCCATTCGATATATATTTAATATTACTATCATACTCTTGCAACAATAAATTTCTGAGTCTTTGATTCTTGTTTGACATTTTATGCAAAAATGTAAGGGGGTTGTGATCAGTAAAACAAGAATTGAATGGGTAGTAAAATTCAAATAAACATCAAAATGTTGTAAAGCCAACAACAAAGCAATATAAACATTTTCAATGGTATTTCAAGTTTATCTAGGGATTCCCTCAGAGGAACACGTAGCTTGCTAATTAAGACTAATTTCCGTATGTCTAAAATAAATCCTGGTTGTGATTGTGTTTAATTACGACAAATGTAATTATTTTTCAGCTATGAGGATCGTGTGTGTGTGTGTGTGTGTGTGTGTGTGTGGACGGACTTTAAAAACGCAACACTTGATAATTTTATATATTATAAATTTGTTCATATATTTAATAAACAAATCCATATTGGTATATTATAAACCATGGTAACTGAACGCTATTCTTTGATTTTGAACATCATTTTATTCAGATAGCGGCTACAGTTAAAATGCGTGTCAAGGAAGGGTGCCTCAAAAATGTGGTTTTGTTCACTAGTACTGGGTATGACTTCCATTAGCCACAAATGCTGATTGGATTCAAGTCTGGGGACATAGCGGGCCAATCATAGACGTCAATGGCGTTCGTTTGAAAAACGTTTTGTGTCAAGCTTGCCTTATGTGCGCACAAATTGTCCTGTTGGAAAATTAATCCATTTCCTTGTCTATGTTGCTGCATTAATGGTGCTAAAACAGGCTGCAGGATTTCGTCCACATACCTCCTAGCAGTGAGGGTTCCATTTAAAACGACCACTTGTGACCTAAAATTGCTGTTAATCGCACCCCAGACCATGACGCCTCTCCACCTCGAAACCTGTCGTGCTCCAGGACACAATTGTCTGCAAAACGTTCATGTCAACGACGATAAATTCGACATTGCTAACGTTAAATCTGGAATCATCCGAGAACATAACATGTGACCAATTTCGACGTTGAGCCAGATGCTCCCTTGCCTATTGCAATCTGTACCGTCGGTGATGCGCTTTAAGCTGTAGACCCTTATAAGGTCTTCTGCAGCGGATCTCATGGCGCTTCAAAATTCTGGAAACGGTTCTAGGATGAATAGGCCTTCCATGACGTCCAATGATTTCTCTAGCCGTGGTCGCAGCGGCCGTAAACCTATTGCACAGATGACGTTGCCGTATGAATGCTTGTTGACGTGGCGTTGTCACAAACCGTTGACCAGGTCTTTGGCGATCATTTAGGGATCCTGTCTGATGGAATCGTGACAACAACCGGCTAACTGTACAAGGATGGACATCAAAACGCCTTGCAACCTCACGCCGACTAACGCCTGCTTGCAGCATACCAAGTGCCTGATTGCGCATTTCATTGCTTAAGCGCGGCATAGTCTTGGTTTTGAATTTTTTCTCTTAATGGTGTCTATGATTTTCACCAACAAAGTAGTTTTATTGCGAAAAACTGCTCTATTACCTTTCCATGTGTTTGAAAAAGAGCCCTGAAAATTTGGTGCGATTATCTCACAACGCGCACATAATGAACACAGATAACACAGAGATGGGTTTTGATAATCAATACGATTATATTGGGTAAATGTTGCAATAAAAGTTTTATATGTAATGTTTTCAATGAATAAATTAAAAAGAAAACTTGTGTTGCGTTTTTGAAGTCTCTCAGTATATATATGAATTACGACACGAGATTGTTGAAACCCCTGCAACATCCACTTGTATGTCAGTAGGAAATCATACTATTTTTCATGGTTTGTCATACTGGCAAAATATACAGTCCGTTTTGTAACATCGAACATACTTCTGTTTAATACGGCGCATTTATCTTCAATGCAAGTTCTTAAGGTCTCATGTTAGTGTTAAAAGTTGCAACGGTGTGCTAAAAAGAGTCATGTGACTCCAGGACCCACAAGCATTTTGAAAGAAGAAAATGCATGCTCTACAAGGACATTGTTTAGTTGTCATTTGTCATTTACACGACAAAGACACGACAAAAAGTTTTAAAAAGATTTAAAAAATAAGTATCGCTGCATTATTCTATTTCAGAGCAAACATCACCTGTGTACTGACACAGAAAAGGAATTAGTTTAAAATATCAGATCTCACTTTGTCAGTAGGGTGATTGCTTCGGATACGGGAAGAACGGGGTCTAGCCTATGAAGCAATGTTCGCGACTTGTTTAAACAGGTAGCGAGGCTCTTGGAATAAGTGAAAATAAGTGTTCTAGAAGATAAAACAAATCAAGGTTTTATCACGGTTGACGCTGGCATGGCAAAGAGCTCTCATTGCTAACAACGAAACTAGTTGATGTTCAAACTGGTGACTCATTAACTGAATCTGTTAAATGAAATGCTCATAAAAAGGATTGATTGATTGATTATATATTGTTTAACGTCCCTCTTGAGAATCATTCACTCACATGGAGATGTTACCATTGTCAGTGATGGGCTGCAAAATTTAGACCTATGCTCGGCGCTTATGGCCTTTGAACACGGAGGGATCTTTAACGTACCACGGAACCTCGACTTTTGCGGTCTCATCCGAAGGACCACCCTTTTAGTCGCCTCTTACGACAAGCAAGGGGTACTGAGGATCTTCGGATGAGACCGTAAAAACTGAGGTCCCATGTCGCAGCAGGTGTGGCACGAGAAAGATCCCTCCCTGCTTAAAAGCTATGAGCGCCGATCATAAGCCTAGATATAACAGCCCTTCACCGGCAACGGTGACGTCTCCATTGAGTGAAAAATTCCCGAGCGGGACGTTAAACAGTATTTCATCAATCCCCACCCGGATTATACGGCTAATAAATGACTGTAACGTGTCTTCTTCATATCAGAAATCATCTGTGTGATAATATGAAGTTAATAAAGATATTTTTAAGTTTGCTTTACGTCCTGTCGGGAATTGTTCAATCATATTGAGATGTCACCAGTGTAGGTTAAGTACCAGAAATTTAGATCTATGCTTACCGCCCAGGGGCGTAGCAGTGAGAGTTTTTTAACGTGCCAACGCATGCGATGACACGGACCCTCCGTTTTTAAGGTCATACCCGAAATACCCGCGATTCTCACTTCTAAATGCTGAGAGTTTGGCGATGGAGCAACCACTACCTATTTTTAATTCTTAGGTTTGACGCAGCCATGCGGCCGAACTCATGACATCCCAATTACGAAGCTAATACTCTAACCACTGAGCTACCGATACTGGTGTAGACAATTGAAGTTACAAATCATCCAAATTTCTCAAAACATTTGAAGCGTATTTTGCTTAATATAGGTAAACATACTTTCGTTCATATCGATGTAATTAATTAAATCAAGTTATCCTACTTTGAAAGTGAATTTCAATGTTATGAAAAATGCTTTTTGAATCTGCTTTATATAGTATTTTGTTTTTGTTTTTTTTGTTTTTTGATTTTTGTTTTTGTTTATTTTTTGTTTGTTTGTTTTTTTTTTTGTTTTTGTTTTTTTTTGTTCTTTTTTTTTTTTGTTTCTTTTATTATTTTTCTTTTTAATTTTTTTTTTTTGCTTTTCTTTAAATCAAGATAAATACACTGTAATGAAGTTCTTTTTCTTGTGAAGGCAACAGGGAAAATGATAAATCGTAGAATAAACAAAACAAACCTGATTTTTGTAATAAGATACGCAATAAAAAGACGTATGAAAAATTAGTTACACTCTCACACACTCGCACTCGCTCTCACTAAAAAATGTAACTTGCTATAAGAAACCAAACAATATTGACAATGAATTCAATAAATAAATTTCTAATAATAACACAAGTCAATAGTCAATATTAGGAAAAGATGTAAACTCAACTGGAAATATGACTGTTTATACAGTATTACCAAGAGTTTCCAAATAATAGCAATTTTTTAACCTCAGATAATAAAATAGAAAATAAGTTTTGTACTTTCAAGTTTTCTTAAATTTCCTTGCTATATCATTAATTAAATACAAATAAAATTGAAAGTTTGAGTAAACGATACAGTTCACTGACGCAGTGCCACACTTGGCACAACCAGGCCTCCATACAATACAGCTTAGACAGCCCCTCCTCTTCCAGCTCTGGACTCGCAGGTCTCCCACTGGACAACTACACAGTGTAACGCTGACTTCAAAGGTATAAATAAACACTGGGCTCAAAATAGTTGCTGAAACCGCCTCGTTGAACGCCCATGCATCCCGCGGACTCGCACGTGCTAGAATGCAACCGACTCGTAAACTCCCGTAGGATACCTTTCTGACGCTGGGAGTACCGTCTTATATGGCCCAGGTATTTGCCGAAAACGTACCTAACTGTTAATATTTGGAGCACTTCATTATCAAAGAATAAATTAGGTTTTCCTCTTTTAAAAACGGTTTATAAAATGTTCTTATTTTCACAATTAAATCATCGTTTATATCGTATTTTCTGTCATCATATAGTGCACATTGTTACATTAATTCTTTTATATCAATGAATATCGTCAAGATAATTATCTGTCACAACACTTAACATATTTTAATATGTTCACATTATTTAACATCATTTAATATTTACATCATTTGATTTTTAACACTAGTTAACAACATTTAATATTTACATCATTTCATTTTTAACAGTGGTTAACATCATTTAATATTTACATCATTTGATTTTTAACACTAGTTAACATCATTTAATATTTATATCATTTCATTTTTAACAGTGGTTAACATCATTTAATATTTTACATCATTTCGTTTTAACACTAGTTAACATCATTTAATTTCTTCACAAAAGGTTAACATAATTTAATATTTTTACACTAATACTAATACTACTAATATAAATTGACCAAAGAATTTCAAAAAACTTCTTCATGTTAAAAGGTTCGCTATTTTTTTCTTTTGGAGTTTATTTAAATATATTTAACAGACATATAGCCAAAGGAAATTAAAAATATGTTTCAAAACAACTGACGTCTGAATATCTAGATTGTACATAAGAAAATTGTAAAAAGTCAACTTTATGTAGTATGTCATTGATTTGCAGTGTTTTTACCTAGAGTGCACATCCAGGCCTAAATTGGAGCCTACCTGTTTTATAAAATTTCCCTAATTATATCATAAAAATCACCAGATAATAGCCGCAATGAGTATTCCGATCAGTTCAATACGGCAGAGAAATTTAATTTAAAATATATCATCAAGTCCTTCGTACAGCTCTTGTAAAACATTCCACCACAATGCAAGGCAATTTAATATAAGTCTTACAACACCATTCCCGTGAACACTTTAACTTAAGGTTGGTCGAAAATTTTCACCAATAGTTCATAAGGTATATATAAGTTACGAACTTTGAATAAACGTGAAAATATTCACTCTGGCGGATGCGTCACAGAAATGTTTGATTTTTTTCTGTTCTTACATTTGTAAATTTGTAATGCAATTTGACTAACAAACAGACATAGGTTTGCATAATGTTTCCATAAGCGATTACAAGTTTCCATATGCTGTTTTAGTGTAAATCATTCCATACTTAACTCAGACATGTAAATTTACAATGCACTTGTTTTTGTGAAACTGAAGTGATTTACATATGTTTTGCTTCTAAAATAAAAATTGCAGATGTGGCCATGTTCCGGCATCGCTATATAAATACTCATAGTCACTGGTGAAAGGTACATCAAAAAGTCCCCCAAGGAAGAAAGGTAATGAACTGACCTGTTCTTTATCATTAAATACTTCATCAATGACTGTAAAATAAGCAAATTCACAAACCTAAAGATTTTATTCCCTTTGTAGATGATGATGATGATGAAAATTGGAGTTCTTCTATCGGTCATGGCGGCTACAGTATTCGCTAAAAATTTGGGTAAGATTGAAAGAAACACATTATTGCATTTTGTTGTATCAATTTCTTGCCTTAACACATTATTATTATTTTTAACCAAACAATCAAATTTAAGAGTTTTTCATCCAAATTTCTTTCATATCAGCATTGATTGAATCAATAGGGAGCTATGGATTGGAGTAATTGTGTTCATTCTGTTCACCACCTTTGTGTTCTCTAACATCAGGTCCTGGCGGTCTTCCCTCCATCCAGCGCCCTCCTATTTCTATTCCTGGTCCCGGCAATTTCCCAAATTTTCCTGGATCTGGTTCGTCGTCCTACTACTACATTCAATATTTGTATTACCTGTACCGCACCCAGGGACCAAACTCCTCAAGCTTCCAGCAGTACTATCAATATCTCACCAGGAGAGGCATACTGCCGTATGGAGGCCTACCATTTGGTGGTGCTGGTGGTCGTCCAGGTTCGCAAACTTCCAGTGGCACATCATTCACTTCTTTCTCATCATCAAACAGGGGTTCACCCTTTGGAGGTAGTGGGTTTCCAGCTTTGAGCGGTGGTGCACCCATTGGTGGTTTACCTGGAATTAGCGGTGGTTCTCCATTTGGTGGAAGCGGTTTGCCAGGATTGAGCGGTGGTTCTCCTTTGGGTGGGTTACCTGGACTTAGCGGAGGTTCCCCATTAGGTGGAAGTGGTTTACCAGGATTGAGCGGTGGTTCTCCTTTGGGCGGTCTACCAGGCATTAGCGGTGGTTCTCCATTCGGAGGAAGCGGTTTGCCAGGATTGAGCGGTGGTTCTCCTTTGGGTGGTCTACCAGGGATCAGCGGTGGTTCCCCATTTGGTGGAAGTGGTTTGCCAGGATTGAGCGGTGGTTCTCCTTTGGGTGGTTTACCTGGACTTAGCGGTGGTTCCCCATATGGTGGAAGTGGTTTGCCAGGATTGAGCGGTGGTTCTCCTTTGGGTGGGTTACCTGGACTTAGCGGAGGTTCCCCATTAGGTGGAAGTGGTTTACCAGGATTGAGCGGTGGTTCTCCTTTGGGCGGTCTACCAGGCATTAGCGGTGGTTCTCCATTCGGAGGAAGCGGTTTGCCAGGATTGAGCGGTGGTTCTCCTTTGGGTGGTCTACCAGGGATTAGCGGTGGTTCCCCATTTGGTGGAAGTGGTTTGCCAGGATTGAGCGGTGGTTCTCCTTTGGGTGGGTTACCCGGACTTAGCGGAGGTTCCCCATTAGGTGGAAGTGGTTTACCAGGATTGAGCGGTGGTTCTCCTTTGGGCGGTCTACCAGGCATTAGCGGTGGTTCTCCATTCGGAGGAAGCGGTTTGTCAGGATTGAGCGGTGGTTCTCCTTTGGGTGGGTTACTTGGACTTAGCGGAGGTTCCCCATTAGGTGGAAGTGGTTTACCAGGATTGAGCGGTGGTTCTCCTTTGGGCGGTCTACCAGGCATTAGCGGTGGTTCTCCATTCGGAGGAAGCGGTTTGCCAGGATTGAGCGGTGGTTCTCCTTTGGGTGGGTTACCTGGACTTAGCGGAGGCTCTCCATTGGGGGGAAGCGGTTTGTCAGGATTGAGCGGTGGTTCTCCTTTGGGCGGTCTACCAGGGATTAGCGGTGGTTCTCCATTCGGAGGAAGCGGTTTGTCAGGATTGAGCGGTGGTTCTCCTTTGGGCGGTTTACCAGGGATTAGCGGTGGTTCTCCATTCGGGGGAAGTGGTTTGTCAGGATTGAGCAGTGGTTCTCCATTCGGAGGAAGCGGTTTGTCAGGCACCTCAGGTATTGGCAGTTCTCTTGGTTTAGGAGGCGACTCTACTTACGGAGGAAGTGGCTTAGATGGTTATGGAGACTCTAGTTATGGATCTTCCGGGTCTTACGCACCACGTAAGTATTTTTTAATCAAGTTCATGATAAAATATTTTGTTTTTATCACTAAAACAATACAAAAATATGACTGTTTGATTTACCAACTTATCTTTATTTTACATCTTCAATTCACAGAAAAAAGCGGACCCTATTAAATTTTCGAAATGAGGAAGATGGTAGATGGGGACAGAGAGCTTTGTAAAATACTTCATGAATAAAACCATTGTGTTTGGACAATTCTGTGTTCAATGTTTTCACGTTTATCTATATACACCCTGTGCTCAGCGCCCTCCTGGCTATCGTTAAAACTGTTAAAATTAAACCGCGGAGAAAGTAAATCTGTTCAGAACCAGTTGTCGAAGTTATCACAAAATCCAAAGAAATGTTTGATTGTTTGATTGATTGTTTACGTCCTGTTGAGAACTTTTTTACTCATATTGCATTGTCATCAGTTGAAGGTGAAGTACCACAAATTTAGACCTATACTCAGCGGTTAGGGCCGTAGCAGTGAGGGTTCTTTAACGTGCCAACGCCTGCCGCGACACAAACCATCCTTTTTTAAGTTCATGTCCGGATGACCCGTGATTCTCATTTCTAAATGTCGAGTTTGGCGAAGAGCAATCACTACGAAGCGAACGCTTATAAGAAATGAAGAGGAATGGCAAGATAGTGAGATCAAATGACACAAACGTTCATTCTGGAAACTGAAAATAACTTGAACAAGTGAAAGAATGAAAAGGTCATGATAACTAAGAGTATTCAATCTCGTAATTCCTATAGAAAATACAAATCAGAGAGATGGGCAAATACGGACCTCTGGTCATACCAGAGGTGGGATAGGGTGTCTAGGAGGAGTAAGCGTCCCCTGCCGACCGGTCACACCCGTCATAAGCCATATATTCCAATCAGGTAAACGGAGCAATCCGTAGTCAGAATCAGTGTGTCAAATACGACCTAACAATTGGTATGAAACACATCATACAGCATTTGACCCAATGGTAAGTTGTACTGGCAAACTAGATCGTTATAATGACCATAAAATTTGCGAAATGCTTCTCAAGGAATAATATAATTTTACTAGGCTATGTTAGTTTATTAAAGTACGATATAACATGTAGCTTCGATATCGCTCTAATAATTTTCACGTTTTCAAACATATTCTGTTTTCACTTCATTTACGTAATTCAAAGCTTTCATTTGCATATCATTTAAAGGCTGGTGTTATGTAACTTCACTGCAGATGTAATTTTATTAATGTAACCCGTAGCAAATTTGACACGTAAATTATAAGGTAAATTCAAATTTGAATTCTTGTTTAAAAAGGTACTTGTGAATTTTTACATTTCATGTACTCTTTTGATTTTGTACAAAATGTAAATAATTTATCCTGCAGTGGTATTATGCTTATCTACTTTCTGGAATTGCAAAGTATATTGCGCGTTCTAATATATCCTGAAATTTGACAGTACTGTCAGAAAAAGACATCAGACCATGTGTTCAGTTTGTTGATAAATAAACAAGTTAATTTCCAGGATGAAAAGGTGAAGATAACGAACAGTGATCGAACAGTGATCAATATCATGTCATAAGGAGTACAAAATTAAGAGTTGGGCAAACTGGGACCCCTGGAAATACCAGTGGTGGGATCAGGTGCCTAGGAAGAGTAAGCACCCCCGGACATTGACCGGACACATTCGTCGTGAAACCTCTATCTTGATCAGGTAAACGGAGTAATCCGTTGTCAAAATCAGTATGTTAAGTTCGGTGAGATTGATTGTAACAATTATATCTAAATATGGAAAGTAAAAACTGGAGGCCACCAGATAACTGAAATGTTGCTGAGTGTGATGGAAAACAACAATCAATCTTTTACTTATTTGTTTATGCCTTTACCCCGACCATGAAAAAAAATCATATCAATATTAGGCAACACCGAATCTCTGATGCCCATTGGAATATCCAGCACCTACTCTATATTAACTAATCGGTCGCGGTAGCTCAGTGGTTAAAGCGTTCGCTTAGTAACCGGAAGGTCGTGAATTCGATTCCCGCTCGTGTCATGGCGGTCAACTCTAAGACGTAAACGTAGGTAGTGATTGCTCCTTCGCCAAACGTTCGGCATTTAAAAGTGAGAATCATCGGTCTTTCGGATATGACCTTAAAAACGGAGGACCGATCACGGTGGCTCAGTGGTAGAGCTCTCGCCTCGTGAACGGAAGGTCGTGAGTTCGAGCCCCGCTCGGGCCGGCCGCGTCAAACCTAAGACGTTAAAATAGGTAGTGATTGCTCCTTCGCCAAGAGCTCGGCATTACGAAGTGAGAGTCACGGGTCTTTCGGATGGGACCTTATAAACGGAGGTCCCGTGTCGCAGCAGGTGTGGCACGTAAAAGAACCCTCACTGCTAAAAGCCATTAGTGCTAAGCATAGGTCTAAATTTGCAGCCCCGTCACCGGTAATAGTGACAGTCGCCGGATAGCTGAAAAATTGCTCAGGCGACTATAAATAAAAAAACAAACAAACAAAAAAATAAAAACGGAGGTCCCGTGTCATGGTAAGCGTTGGCACTTTAAAGATACCTCACTGCTACGGCCCTGAGCGCTAAGTATAGGGCTACATGTGGTACTTCACCTACGGCTGGTGACGTCTCAATATGAATGAAATATTCTTTGTTTGTAAAACAAACAATTAATCAAACTATTCATAAGTTAACAGTTTAATGGAAGGATGGCAGCTTGATGTAACACAAAGACAGACAGACAGACAGACAGGATCCAGTTCAACTGTTGACAGCACCCTTCCCCTTTTAATGGAAAAAATGCTAATAGAAAAATATGAAAGTAGTTTATAAAGCTGTTTGGTAATGTGCAAAAAAAGATACCTTCTGCAAATGAAAGTTGTTATAAGACGCAGTTAAAATCCTGAAACATCATCAACAAAATAAATGAGAAAATACACATCAATATATCTCTTCAAACATTGAAGGCATCAAAACAATACATATCAAGATATCCCCTCAAACATTGAAGGCATCAAGAAAATACATATCAAGATATCTCCTCAAACATTGAAGGCATCAAGAAAATACATATCAAGATATCTCCTCAAACATTGAAGGCATCAAGAAAATACATATCAAGATATCTCCTCAAACATTGAAGGCATCAAGAAAATACATATCAAGATATCTCCTCAAACATTCAAGGCAGCAAGAAAATACATATCAAGATATCTCCTCAAACATTGAAGGCATCAAGGGTGTAAATTCTCGGGTTATACCCTAAGTATGGAGTTCAAACTAACATAAAGTTAAATACTAGATGATACCTGTAATCATTTAAAGAAATCAACATTCAATTAAATATATCTTTAAATAATTAATGATGCCTTCAATTCTGAATTATTGCGCGCATTAATTGAATTGTTGCTCACTTCAATTGAATAAATGATATTAATTCAATTGATGCGCAAATAATTCTTTAGAGAGGGCAACTATATTCCATTCAACATATCCAGAATTGAATTAATGATCTCTTTATAAAGATATTGATGCGCACATCAATTCCTGTCACAAAATCGTTGTAAATAATCAAAGATCTCCAGTTTAAAAGATCATAAAATTATTCATACCGAGCTCTGTATTACGGTTTCAGAGATATACATCAATTGAATTGATAAGAGCAATAATTGATAGTTCAGCGGATTAATTCAACTGAGGAGTTCAATAATTGATTTAATGCGTGTATCAAGTGAATTATTGAGCAAAATAATTGAATTAATGATATCTTCAAATAATGTATGACATCTTTAAAATTTATTTGGGTTTATGTTAATTTGGCGCTCCATATCTGAGGCCTCAGGATGTCTGGAAAATTCCTGGACACCCTTGATTGAACCTGGATATAAATCTAATTTCTACGTAATCAAATGATATAGTGATTAAAGTAAAGGAAGTTCGTGTCAGATATTTTACGTGTTTTATAACTCGGAGGTAAACAACATAAAGTCACAGTGCAATGAATCGTGACGAATACCTCCCGAGGAACAAACTTCATTATTTTTGTCTTTGAGTGTAGGTACACACTATATTGTGACGTCATTTATTTTACCTCTAGCTTCAGCCAGCTCGCTAACTAATCAGAACTTGTCTTACAAACTACATAGGAAAAAGTGTATGTATCGCAAAACAGATGATTCTATAAAGGTGCTGATTTTCAAACTGTATACCGATTATGATTGACACTGTACCGGAAAATAAACCACGTCTCGAAAAAGTGACATACTCGTATATAAAATCAGTGATCCACAATTAATTATAGCCTATTATGTCCTGATTATAAACAAAACTTTTGTCTGCATGTGTCAGTGATCAGAACCTACATCCCAATACAGTTTTCAGCACAAGATGCTATTTTTCTACACGAATTCGTAACGATAAGCTTCGACTACACATGATTTTTGAAATCCAACCAATAACGTAGAATTTCTATCAATCCCAATAGCTGCCACACCCCCTCTACTGACTGCTACTGTTCGCTGTAATTTTCCTTCTGACGTAATGATGTGTATTTTATCAGTTCCATCACAAACTAGAATGTTATTATTGTTGTCTATACACAGTCCCATAGCATGAACAACTGGATTGGTGAAACGATGGTTTCCAGTTTTATCGATCACAACCACTCCTTTCTTGTAATCAGATATACAAACATCTTCATTTTTATTAATTGCTATATGCATAGGTGATTCAAAAAGAACTTTTCCATTTGAATCTTTTTCCAAAACGTGAAGTTCTTTTCCGATTTTGTTAAATCTGACAATTCTGGCACTTTGTTCATCTTTATTAAGAAGTCCAATCAGAATATCGCCATTCTCCGCTGAACAAGCGACCAACGTGGCCACGTAACCATCAGAAAAATAAGATATAAAGGGACGTAACTGCTTCTTCACGTACCTCATCAGGCTGTTTCTGTGGATGAGAAGGATTTCACCTTCCTCATTGAAAGCGTGATATTTAACTCCCTCTTCTTGCAGACAAACCATATCTTTCTGTTTTCCGTCTTTGTCGATAGACACCAGCACATTGTTACTGTTTCCAAGCCAGGTCAACCCCTCACGAAACGTGATCTGACCAATACCAGGTTTCACTTTCGCTTTCATTTTCCTGATCGACGTCAATCTATCGCCGTCTACAATGTGTAAATGCGTTAAGTATTATATATATAAAGGGTGTTAAGAAAGTTCGTTCCATTTGAAAATTTGAAAAATTAAATTGAAAAACGACATGTTTTTATTTCAAATTTTTACTGGTAACTCTATAGACTTTTTTTCATTATATCAGCAGTTATCCTTCCTTATGTGCACTCCCTTGTGTTACAATAGTGTGATGTAAACAAAGTGTCTATTACGTCATGAAATAAATATGCCGAGTTCAGTGAAAAAGCAGACGTCCTGTACAAGTGTTGATACAATTAATGAACGAGCTCAAGCTTTGGCTTTACTAGATGCAGGATTAAGTGTGAAGGATGTAGCTAAGCAGCTATGTAAAAGTGAGCGATGGGTAACAAAGTGGAGGCGAAGGCGAGAGCAAAATAAACAACTATCCGATCAACCGAGATCCGGCCGGCCTTCGAAGATAGTGGGGGTAGTGAAGAGAAAAGTGGAAAACATAAAATACAAACGAGGAAAATCAACAAGGAAATGCAGCAAGGAACTTAAGAACTCAGGCTTTAATGTGAGTCATGTAACTGTTTTTAATTATTTGCGAAAAGTTAAAAAATGGAAGGCATTTAAAAGACCGAGAAATCAACTATTGACGAAAACACAGAGGCAAAAGAGATTGAAATTTGCTCGTGATCACAAGCATTTGACGGCTGAAGACTGGGAAAACTACATCTTTAGTGATGAATCTACGAAATATTTGTTTCATGTTCCGAAACGACAGGACGATGTTGTATGGGGGTCCCAGTCAGATGAGGTTCCAGATGTAAGCTGCGTCAAGTCGAGCGCTAAAGTCATGGTATGGGGTGCGATGGGAGTACAGGGATTATCCAAACTTCACATTGTTCCAGCCGGCAAAACTATTAATGCTGATTATTATGTGAACAATATCCTTCAAAAAGAACTAAAGCCTGCTCTAAATCGACAGAAAAATAGTGGTGGAATCGACGAACGAAAGTTACTTCAACATCCAGGACACGCCACATTTGTTCAAGATGGAGCGACCCCTCACACTGCCCTGCTAACACAGAATTGGTGTGAAAATAATCTACCAAACTTTATTACCAAAGTAGAATGGCCAGGCAATTCCCCAGACCTAAATTGCATCGAAAATCTATAGAGTATTCTGGACAGCGAGGACTACAAGGATCCGCGCCCAATGTCAATGTGCCAATTACGATACCTCAGAAACATTTGATTTCTTTGATTCATTCAATGCCAAATAGAATTAAAAATGTATTGAAAAACAAAAGTGGACTGTCTGGTTATTAAAAACATATAAACTTGTATATGAGTTGTTTATAAATAATTTTAGGCATGCTGTAAATCATGGAACGAACTTCCCTATATATATATATATATATATATATATCAATCAATTTATTTTCATACATATGCCGCTTCGACACATTCCAGTGAACACGAAATAAAAGACACCTAGTCTTCCATATCGGCTTCATATTTGATATTTTACTGAACATAGATATCAATGTAACACCAAACACATCTTGATGACAAACGAGGTGACTTCTCCATTGTCCCATATCTGTCACGCAATATTCCATTATCACCTGCATATGGTGTTTACATCTTTCTACTGATTCGATACACGAGAGCATATTCTGTGCATGATCAATTTTTAAATCGAGGCAGGCTAATGAAAAATAAGCTATTGTTACAGGGTTTTAACGGCCTCGTTTAAAGTCAACATTTTCCAAATCCTGTGGTCGTTATAATGATCTAATTTACAAAGCAATATGATTTACTAGAATATATTAACTGTATTACAAGTAAAGTGAGTTATGCGATGTCAAGATTGGAGTGAAAGGTGACAATGTTTCTGCATGAAAAAGAAGCATTGTCATAAAGGCACGATGGCAGTCAGAACTAATGTTTAAAATCACAAAGCCTCTCATCTCTAGTCGGTGCGGGTTCGAATCCCGCTCGCGCCGATATATGTGAGAAAGTTTGCCAGTTTACTTCCGGAAGGTCGGTGGTCTTTCCTCGGATACATTGTATCTGGGTTCTCTCCTCCACCTATAAAAACTGGTGGACGCCACCAGATCACTGAAAAATTGTTGAGTGCGGCGGAAAACAAACAAACAAAATAATGCAAGATATTACTATACTGGAATCTATGATTTTGTTTCCCTGTGTTTATTTTCTGTACAAAGGATACATGTCAACCTGATGCAGTGGAGAGAAGCTTGATAGATTTTATACCTCCAACATTAGTATGGTGAAGGTAACGAACAATGATCAATCTCATAACTCTTATAAGGAATACAAAGTTAAGAAGTACGGGCCCATGGACATACCAGAGGTGGGATAAAGAGCAAACATCACTTATTGACTGGTAACACCATTAAATCTTTCGATGGGAATTGTTTTAACCTTATGTTTACTAAACACATGCCTAGTGCATGCCGTAAACCTTTACATACGTGAACAACACTTTCGACGTCTGAAGGGCCTACATGGATGGATTCATTGTCATCTTGTGTATGTTATCTTGATCTATGTGATCGATTTCAGTACAGACATGCATTTTGTTTTTGTTACATTGCCCTTTAAATAAATATTTTCTATTCATCAATACTTTTGTGAAAATTTCCTTATAGCTCAGTTTTCATTGCAGTCTAAGTTTATATGCCGTATCAGCATCATCGCCCTCTTGTTAAGAACATCTAAGAAGCAAGGTTGAAATTTGCTATAATTAATATTAACATAAATCAAAACCGTAATATGTCTTACTTTTATTTCAACATCAAGGAAGGGCGTGTGAATTGTGTCATACGCTCTTTTGTTTTGTTTTACATATTTAAAGTAAAAGTTCTTAGCAAGCAATTCTTACTTTTTATTTCCTTACAGATGTTAATTAAATCCCTGTTCGTTGTCATGACAGAAAATTACCTGAGTTTTTCTCATTCTCTCTAGACTCCAGTTGATTCTGTGATCTTGCTGTGAACAGAAGAAAATGTACAAACATATAGACCTTAATGAGCTCTACAACTAATATATCATATTAGTATGAGACACCTCTAATCAACCATTACCTGTCATAGGCTTCCTACTATCATTTTCTGTTGTCATGACATTCTCTGAAGACGTCACTTCCGGAATGTTTTGTAAATGACCGTTAATTTCCTTGAGCAGCTCTTGCGCCTTTTGGTCAAACGGATATTTACCAGAAAACTCGAAAAACAGCTTGGCTCCCAGAATCATTCCTAGCCATCCTCTTGGTTCATAGTCCCTTTCCATCTTCAGCGGAATAATTATTTTGTTTAACTTATTGGCGTATTCAGCCTCTAGGGATTGTAAAAACATTTATAAAGAGACGAGCATTAAATATCGTATAAGTGGACTTTCCTAGCGAGACCCAAATTTAATGATCCACCCACCCCAAAAATAAATACCGTGTTAGTGGACTTTTTAGCGAGACTCAACTTTAACGACCCCCCCCCCCCCCCCAAAAAAAAGAAGTACATCTAATTATATCAGGAAATATAAGTATTACCTTCGAATGGAAAACTTCGTTAGGATATTCAATTTTAGCGATCTCATCACTCTCGCTAATTATGTCAAAATTAAATCCTTGCTAAATTCTGCTTATTCTGCTTATACGGCACTTGACGAAAATGACTATATAATATTGCAAATGATATATCGCAACCGCATTACGTACACATTATATAGGCATATAAACTACACGCTGTGTAAAATTATGTATCAATTATGTTACATATCGTGATGCACATGACATGGATATAAATCTGATATCTTTTGTTTCAGGACATCCCGATACAGCGCACCTGTCAATACTAGATATAAAGACACCGTACCTTGACGACAGTTTTTGCTGGTGAAATATTTAAAGGAGTAACACATTAGGAAGAGGTCTGAACATTCCACTGCCTCTGCCATCGCCTGTAACGTGGACCCCTTTATGTTGTCCATGTCAATCCAGCAGTTGACCTTGTTCTTCTCTAGAAAACTTTTCACTCTCAGTACAACCTCCTTTGACCCCCACTGGTAACTTATCATTACGTCAAAGTGTTTAGGTTTTACGGTGGTTTTTTCTTCTGAAGAGTAATCTGAACGAAATGTTATGTACAAATATACGTGTACTGAATAAGGATAATTAATCAACAAAATGGTGGATACTAGAGACGAGGTACATATTTGTTTTACTATTAAGAAATGTGCACCAATAATTCTTGATACTAAGGGAAAAATCTTAATAAGTAAATGACACTATGACAGTTATGCCAGGTTTTTTTTTCTCAAATTCTCATATTCATTTCCTTCCTTTAACTTTAAAGAAAACAGTTCCGTCTACCAACTGCACTGATACAAATTTTATTACCGGCTTGGGGCACCTGTCTGGGTGTCGACTGGCTTGGCAAGCGTCGTTTTAAGGCTTTAGAAAAGGCATCCTGCTCCAGGAAGTTCATTTGTGTTGTAACAGATGCATCCTCCATATCGTATCCAGCCAAAGAGAAAAACGTCATCATGAAATCTCCTATATTCTGTATCATCGTTTGTTGTTGATCGTTTTTTCGAAGCTCGTCTTCGTAACCGGTAACATACATACCATCCGGGTAAACCTTCTCAAGAGAGAATTCGTTCAATTTCCGGAAAGTATTCACAAACTTTATGATGTGTGATAGTGCCTTCCAATCCATCGTTGGCGTTTTGGAGATGGAATTCCCTTTTTCTATCACAGACTGTCTTAGTTTTACTGGATCTGCAGCAGATTTCCATTTCTGTAAAGTTCCGACTTTTCTAGGAGTTTTTGCTATCTCATCGTTCTTTGGGACTTCCTGTAAATCGGACTCCCAGTGTGGTGAGACTTTGCTGTGTTGTAGAATTTGCTGTATCATGTCGTACAAGGTCGATAGATGGTCTGGCGTGATCTCACTCTTCTTAATTACAGACCTCAGGGAAGCATACTTTCTCTTTTCGGCTTTCTTTTCTTTAGAAAAGGAGAAAAAAATATTCATTTGGGTATAAATCTGATATCTAATACTCTCATATCTTCACTATGCTAAAATGAGAAAGAGGGGAATCATAAAAATGAATATATATATATATATATATATATATATATATATATACATATATATATATATATATATATATATATATATACTTGTTCTATATTTTTTTTCATGTTTGTTGTTGTTGTTGTTGTTGTTTTTGTCATTAATTATCATATACATTGTATAAATACTCATGCTCATAATCATAATACATTCATAAATGTGATCACTTTGTACCTTATTGGAGAAGGCTTAAATAGGCTTATAGCCTGCTGCCTAATCCTATTATGCTTAGTACATAATAAAATACTGTTTAAACAATATATATATATATATATATATATATATATATATATATATATTGCTGATACGATAGCCCAACATTACGGGTAAGTTATATTCCAAATTGATTCATACATTCGTGTGGGTCCAATCTTACTCTACCGATAACATTGACGCTGGTCAATTTAAATCAAAATGTCCTTGGTTGAATACCTTTTCTCTCTTTTTCGATGTTCGCAATAGTAATAGTTGTCTTATTGATGATGTCAACAGCGCTGAGGTTTATGATTTGGAACATATTGACCAATGCATCATATTTGCCCGGAGCGATATGCCCTTTCCTTTCGAGACAGAGGAAGTCCGCCAGTATGGCCGCGCTCTCGTGTTTGGGGGAATCGCAGTACCGTCGTAATTGTGCCTTCCATTTTGTTATACTTTTGTTGAACTTTGAGTTTTTTTCATTCAGGAAACCTTTTATTAGCGTTTGGCGTAATGCTTCATGAAGTTCTATCTTTTTCTGTTGATATCTGTTCATGCAAAAAGAATTGGCATTTCGTGAAAATCCTGATTCCGGCCAGTGTTAGAGTTAGTGCCCTTTGACCTTGCATCTTGTAAAAATAATTGCCGTCAGACTGAAAAACCCATCACTGTACATATACCAACCCTATGAATGCGTGTAACCCTATCTATTATTGTAAGAATGTCTGTAACTGACCCACTATGAGTTGTAAAACATTGCAGTATTCAAATTTCTTCCGATGTAACATACAAACCATTTTTATGTATTTTTCAAAATCACGCAGTTCATATTCAAAGGCTAATAATTATTCAATCCCTGTGATTTATTTGAAATCTCGTTATATGTATTTAAAGAACTTAGCGACAAAGATTCGAATCTAGTTATTCATATACTTTAATATCTAAAAAATATTACCAAACTTTTATCTAGTGCTTCGCAGTTTATTAGCGTGATCTTCACTTAAAGTACTTTGCTTTAAAAATTCAGTTCTTAAATGTTCACTGGATATTAAAGTATATAAATGACAAGATTTCGGATATCATTCTGCACCAATTATGAGAAGTTATTTCTTGTAAACTAATTCATCATTGATAATCAAGGTTTTGATTATTCATGGAATGAGTTTTGAACGAAGACATTAAGCGTAAAAATGAATTTTCCTCATATCTATATAGAACGCTTCCTCAACAACTGTCGAATGTATATGCATTATTTTGACAGAAAGTTGGGTGTTTTAGCGTCGAGGTCATTTCAAGGTCACATTCTTTTCATATAATAACTCACTTTTTCCTCAAATAAGAATCTTCGAGTTAGAATAGGTCCACAGTACCCCCCCCCCCCCCCCCCCACTTGCTTGTCGTAAAAAGGCGACTAAATGGGGCGGTCCTTCGGATGAAACCGCAAATACCGAGGCCCCGTGTCGCAGCAGAAGTGGCACGATAAAGATCCCTCCATGCTCAAAGGCAGTAGGCGCCGAGCATAGGCCAAAATTTTGCAGCCCTTCATCGGCAATGGTGACGTCTACATATGAGTGAAGGGTTCTTATGCGGGACGTTAATCAATATACAACCAACCAAATAAGAACACCTAGAAATTCCAGTAGCGATTAGATATATATTCCAGAAGATATTAATTGTAAATATGGAAACGAATATCGAAATCATAATTATTCTACCTGTTACTGGAGCTGCTTCGAGTTTCTAGATCAACTTCGATCCTCTTGGATTACGTGATTAAGACGGGGATACGTCTTGGGTAGGTTAAAACTTAGAGCTTACGTGCCTGCAGAAGGCCGTCTGGGACTTTTTGCTGTGTCGACTGCTGATCAGAATGCATGAATTCCACGGTTCAGTTGTGGAAGTCCATGCGCTCTCGTGTAGCTGGGACATTTGTGATTCATTACAAATTTTATTTTAATTTGCAGCATAATCACTATCTATGTGTGAATATACTTTTGTCTGTTTGCTTAACAAAATTAATAAGCACTGATGAACTCGAAATAACGGTAAACCGAATTTCCTCTGATGGTTTTAGATTTTGTACATTGATCATTATTTCGGTAAATTTCAACTATTTATATAGTTTGGAAATTATATATAATAACATTGGTACAGTTAGATACATAAACGACATCAAATGAATTAAAGGCATCGGATGATAAAAGAAAGAAAATGATTTTCTATTTTTTCTTTGGGAAAAAGATGAGTTAGACATTTAAAATGGCCCCCTGGTAGCAAGTTCAAGATATCATATAAATTTACTGTACCGTGTTGGTTTTTGTCAGTTACAACTTATTCATATAGTTCTGGTTTCAATTTTCTTCTACTGGATTTCAACAGCATTGTTCAAACACAAATAGGAAATAAACTTTCCAGTATTTTTGACGAAGGATCGATCATGAATCGCAAGATTTTGAATAGTTTTATTATACAAATTATCATATTCTGATTTGCGACATATTTATATGAATCACAATAGTTTGATTGCAAAAGGACTTCACAGATTCTTCGTATACTTCTGGAGACTTTTAGAGTAATAATAATTTTTTTAAATATTAGCAGACGTTTTCGACATCACTTATAGATTTAAAAGCATAATTGAATATTCTAGTGGTTTACGCGCTATGAACCCGATTTTTTTTTTTTTAATTTCAATTATTTATTTTTGGTATTTTTCTTCTATCATTTTAGATTCTTCTACTTCATTATATTCTTTGTGTTTTACGTAACAATTTTTAAAACTCGTGTTCACTTCTACAGATAACGTAACATTGCGGATATGACCAAAGCAACTCCTTCCCTAACCCCCTTTCGAAGCTGAATTTTGCAATCTAAATGACTGAATATGATCAAAACATTATGTTGCAATAACTTTACGTGAATCTTCAGCTTGATCTAAATATTAAACAACCACTTACTCACCAATACGCCGTTGTATGTCTTTGAATAATTTTCGTAGCAAATTGTATACCATCAAAATTTTACAAAATAATATTTTAAAAAAATAAAATCGAGCAGTTAGGATTTTATGTACACCTTGTTTATTTCCAAAATCTAGAAAATTATTGATAGTCACAAAATATCTGCCGACTTGTTTTACATAGACTGTACTGATGGAAGAACTCAATCTACACAAGCTCTACCCAAGTACTTACGTGGTCATCATACACAGGTCTGAAACTTCTGGGGGGAAAAAATTATCATCCAAGTTTATTTGAACATTTGTACAGGTACCAGCACAATCATTAAAGAACTGATCGTTGCGTTCCGTAATTGTTTTAAAGGGGTCCTTCGTTTGATAGGAAGTTAAAAGAGCGTTGCATTTAAACAGAACGTAACAAAGCCGGTATTCAGACACATTCGGTTGATCTCACACTTAGTTAATTAATAAAGATGTATGCCAAAAATTAGTACATGTTCACAATCTCTAAAAGTCTTATTGCCAATTGATCGATAAAGGGATGTTACGTCTTCAATACACGCAATGATTAAGATTTGTAATGTTTAATTACTTCCAAGAATATCACCAAACGACACCAACAACTATATTAGAAATTATTCAGAAAAGCGCATAAGCTATATAAATTGCACGCTTTTTGTGTATTTTGTTTGGTTGTTTATTATTATTTTATATATTTTATTATTTTTTTTATTTTGATTGGTTTCGATTTAATAATATTTACACCCGTGAAGAATAAGTGGCTCTATATAAATAACATTCACTAGTTCAGCTGAGTAGGAACATAACCATTTTATTAACATTTTTTTTTAATCGTTTACAAACTCAGTCGCGGATCCAAATAGTGGGGTGACTGGGGGTTCGGAACCCCCTGTGAGTGATCAAAATATATTTCTGGCCTAATGCAGTTTCACTAGTAAAATACTGCAAGTTATAGACCTCTGTTGTAGGATATACCTTCTACACAGGAGCATACATTTCTGTATATCATAAACCCCTGGTAAAGGATAAACCTTTTTTCTACACAGGAGCATACATTTCTGTATATCATAAACCCCTGGTAAAGGATAAACCTTTTTTCTACACAGGAGCATACATTTCTGTATATCATAAACCCCTGGTAAAGGATAAACCTTTTTTCTACACAGGAGCATACATTTCTGTATATCATAAACCCCTGGTAAAGGATAAACCTTTTTTCTACACAAGAGTGTACATTTCTGTATATCATAGACCTCTGCTATAGGTTAAACCTTCTACACAAGAGCGTACGTTTCTGGATAAGCGCACTGGTTCTTATAATATGACATGTGGGATTCATCTTCTGTTTATCAGGAACATGAAGTAACTCTGCAAGTGCTTGTTTCTGGGAGTTTCTTATCGAAATGTTGATAAAGTTGACATTCCATTTAAATATTATTTTTTAAAGAAGTTACTTAAAGTTTAAGTTTTACATATTTAATATCATGTTTTATTAGTCCTCGTAATTTAATGGTTCCTTTTGGTGATAGGGCTTTGATAGTTCACCTAATGACGTTATTTAATGGAACTTTTCCTGGCAGAATCACACACCTAACTGTGTTTATCGTTGGGGTAGGCTATAAGTGATTACGTTATCAAAATAATACACTGCCAGTTAATGACAGTATATCAATTGTAATAAAATATCAGAAAATTAATGGCCGATTGCACCCCCAAAACTATTTTTTTTTCTTTGCGCTTCTTGATAACAAAACTAATTTGCTGATTAAAAAAGAAAGTCATTTACAAAAACTGCTAGAAATGTTTTTGGAAAGATTCCTTTCTGTCCCCTCATCACATCGACATACGCAAGAAATTTATACCTGAAGTTTAGAAAAAAAATCATCATCATTCAATCTCGTATGGAAAACATATACAACTTAAAAGTAGAAAATATATATTTTTTATTTTCCGAACACAGATGATGTACTTCTGGTATAAATAATTTACAATGAAAAAAAAAACATTATAGAATGGAGTACAGGAAAGCGGGACTGGAGTAGTGGTGGACCGCCACGTACAATATGATAAATGACATTCTGCTACAATAATCGATCAGAACAATTTGACACAATATGGCTACACTCCCTCTTCTACATATGTTTAACAATCGCCATTTAACGTGGAGATTACTAGTATTTCAGACATCACAATCATAGCATTTCAAGATGGCGTCAGCATACATGGTTTTATGGTGATCTTAAACTCTAGTACGATATTCTAAAAAAGTTCTCGGATCAGGAGAGTTGGTTCTTGTAAAGAAAACTGTTTCGGCCATCACTGTTGGTGAGAGAGAAAGCGATCTCCATTGGAGCAGCAAGAATGTCATTGTGACTGGCGTTACAGAATATCGGTCATGGAAACCAGATACAGTCTTAATTGTTAAATAACGATCAAACATTTATAATGTATACGTAACATCTCAAAGACTCGTGTGTTCTTGACTTTTAGTTATCCGATATTTCAATCACACACACGCGCACACCAACACGCACAGACACACGCACGCACCAACACACACATTCTGTCGATCTCTCGTTTAATCTATCACAATATGAGGCAGTTTTCTTCACGAAGTTTTTCACGTTACACTAGAGTCCTGTTCTCTCGTTCATAACACCGCTGCATCATAATAGTACATTCTGCGTGCAAAAGATAAGACACAGTATACTACCAAGAGAGAACAGTACTGAGTCGTGGCGTGCAGCCGCGGAACATGGCACTGATTGGCTGAGTGACGGTAGTAGGGAATTCCAAAACGCCATCCTCCGGGGTTTGTAATTGTCCTGTGCACTGACCGCTAGAGACCCATTCTGCAAATGAAGTCTATTATAAGATCTCGATTCTGCGTACTTCAGGAAGGGCGTCGGACCTGTTGAAAACACTCTGAAAAAAAAGTTCGAATTAAATAAGATTATCATGAAACTTCAATAACAAACAGACCCCTTGGGGATCCGGGTTAGAATAGGTCTTCAGTGCCCCTTGTTTGTCGTAAAATGCCACTAAATGGGGCGATCCTTCGAATGCGGCCACAAAAACCGAGGCCCCGTGTTACAGCAGGTGTGGCACGATAAAGATCCCTCCCTGCTCAAAGACCATAAACGCCGAGCATAGGCCTAAATTTTGCAGCCCTTCACCAGCAATGGTAACGTTTCCATATGAGTGAAAAATTCTCGAGATGAACGTTAAACAATATACAATCAAGCAACCACGAACACAGATAGTCTATCATTCAGTTTACAGATCAGTGATCGTCTAATTCATTTTGAACGCACACACACACACACACACACACACACACACACACACACACACACACACACACACACACACATATATATATATATATATATATATATATATATATATATATATGATTTTTTCCCAATCTTCACAATATATTCTATCCCAGTGACCATCAAAAAGATACTTAACAGCCAATCGCAAATAATTTAGATCGCTTCTTTTCAAGATCGCATTTTCTGTATATTCAAAGTTACATATTCCCGCGCTATACATTGAAAATGATTCTAATTTTCGTTCGGAACCTACCCCGTTTTTACGTAGTTCGTCCACATGGTCATCACCATTGCACTAGCTTGTTTATCTGTTTCGCCATAGTTATAATAAGGGTGTCCAACATACGGCATACCAAATATATAAAACAGATCAGCGCCGTGCGGAACTCCTGTGAAGAAATGGATTGCTATTCAACAATTCACAGAAACCTTTCTGATTTCATAAAAAGACGTTCCATTTGTGTCATGAATTTAAAATGGCGTTTAATGGCATGATGGGGTCTATTGGCGTGTACGCAGACAAATCGATCGAGTTACGGCAATGTAATATTACCTTCCCATTCGCTTAGATTGCCTTTCGATCGGTAGTCAAAGGTAAAGAATGTAATGTCCTTGACCCCTGCTGAGGTTAAAAGGTCAGCCAACTTTACCATAGGGGCCACGAATACAACGTCGCTCTCCATCTCATGAAACAGAAAGGAATACGTTACCAATCATGCAGTAAAAATAAAATTAAAATAAAATACTTTGATGCATTTGCTTTAAATAAAATTAATCTTTTGCTTCTGAGCTTTGCTTCAAAATCAAGAATACCAGATCATGCTTACCTCTGTATAACGCCGGAGAATATTAATTTCTTCCGTGTGATTTGGAAAATTTTTCCAGCCACCATATTCGTGCATGATAAGGTCTGGCAACAAAAATTGGTTATATTGTATTTTGTAACAATTTCTGCAACATTCTATGAATATCAACTTTTTAAATGTAAGCGTTTGAACCAATATGGAAAATCGAATTATATGTACACTTATTCAATAATCAAAGCCATATCATATTGAAGTTAGTATTAGAAACCTTGAAAACTTTGGGACGGATTCAATTAGATGTATTTAGGGATGAATTTGGTGTGATACCTAGTTTGGTGACGTTATGATAAATTAGGGTGGATAAGTACGGACTCTGAATTTGTTCACGTTACCATGGATAAATTTGTTCACGTTACGACGGATAAATTTGTTCACGTTACGATGGATAAGTTTATTCACGTTACGATGGATAAGTTTGTTCACGTTACGATGGATAAGTTTGTTCACGTTACGATGGATAAGTTTGTTCACGTTACGATGGATAAGTTTGTTCACGTTACGATGGATAAATTTGTTCACGTTACCATGGATAAATTTGTTCACGTTACGATGGGTAAATTTGTTCACGTTACCATGGATAAGTTTGTTCACGTTACGATGGATAAGTTTGTTCACGTTACGATGGATAAGTTTGTTCACGTTACCATGGATAAGTTTGTTCACGTTACGATGGATAAGTTTGTTCACGTTACGATGGATAAATTTGTTCACGTTACGATGGATAAATTTGTTCACGTTACGATGGATAAATTTGTTCACGTTTGGGTGGATAAGTTTGTTCACGTTACGATGGATAAATTTGTTCACGTTACCATGGATAAGTTTGTTCACGTTACGATGGATAAATTTGTTCACGTTACGATGGATAAGTTTGTTCACGTTACGATGGATAAATTTGTTCACGTTACGATGGATAAATTTGTTCACGTTACGATGGATAAGTTTGTTCACGTTACGATGGATAAATTTGTTCACGTTTGGGTGGATAAGTTTGTTCACGTTACGATGGATAAGTTTGTTCACGTTACCATGGATAAGTTTGTTCACGTTACGATGGATAAGTTTGTTCACGTTACGATGGATAAATTTGTTCACGTTACGATGGATAAGTTTGTTCACGTTACGATGGATAAATTTGTTCACGTTACCATGGATAAGTTTGTTCACGTTACGATGGATAAATTTGTTCACGTTTGGGTGGATAAGTTTGTTCACGTTACGATGGATAAATTTGTTCACGTTACGATGGATAAATTTGTTCACGTTACGATGGATAAGTTTGTTCACGTTACGATGGATAAGTTTGTTCACGTTACCATGGATAAGTTTGTTCACGTTACGATGGATAAGTTTGTTCACGTTACGATGGATAAATTTGTTCACGTTACGATGGATAAGTTTGTTCACGTTACGATGGATAAATTTGTTCACGTTACCATGGATAAGTTTGTTCACGTTACGATGGATAAATTTGTTCACGTTACGATGGATAAATTTGTTCACGTTTGGGTGGATAAGTTATTACATTACGGCAGATACGTTTGTTCTTACACATGGATTTTGTTCACAAGGGACAAAAAGGCAGACGTCCTCAGGTAGTGCAGATTCACATTTGTTGAAATCAATGCCCCCAAGGGTAGGCTGGGGCCACAATAGGGGTTATATTGAAAGTTTTCAATACATGGGAATATATTGGGGAAAAAAACTTTAAAAATCTCCTCAAGAGTAGCAAGGTTACAATTAGTGATATTAGTGTATGCAAGCATACTCCAGTAATTCAAATTCAAGTTTATTCAAATCCTGGATTGAAAGGGAGGTTAGGGGTAGAGAGCCTCGATAGGGAGCAAGTTTACATAATGATTTGTTTTAACAAATTCTATTCTCAAAATCAGCAGGGCCAGGATTAGTTATATCAATATCCAAACACCCCCCCCCACCTCTCCCGATTCTATTTTCTTCAAATCAATGCTCTGGAGGTGATACGGATTAAAAATTTTACGAGACTGTACGGGGACAGATTTGAAAATCTTTTATTAAAGCAATATGAACCATCATGGGGTTAGAATCTGGGATCAAATTTTACATGATACATGAAAATAGGACATCCCTAGGTTGTGTGAACTCAAGCTGGGTTAAGTGTCTTGACCCCGTTTGGCTTAGACGGGTTCAATTTTTTTCGTGGAAATAGAAGGTAAAATCATTTTTTAAATTCTGAAGAACAGCAGGACCAGGTTGACTCAGGTGATCGTTGTGATTCATGGGCCTCTTGTTTTTATGTTGATCTACTAGTTTAACCGTTTTACTAGTAACCCTCTACCGGTCAGGAATTACAGCAGCCGACACTTGCACGGAACACACCACACACGTACACGGCTTTCAGAGGGGTACTTGTAAAACATGCGAATCGAAATGAAACGAAACCTACCGAAACGAATCTTACCTAAACGAAACACAACGAAATATAACGAAACGACATAGAAAGAAACACGAGATGCTCCCCAAATTACCATTTTTTATTATTAATATAATCAAAGAGGTCGTTTATACAATCTATTTCGTTCCGTTCTGTTTCGTAAGATTTTTCATTGGCTTTCGTTTCGATTGGGTAGGTTTCGTTTCGTACCGTTTCATTTCGCATTTTACAGGTACCTTTTCCAGAGAAGAAGTGGTCCTTGCTTTAAGAGAGTTAGCTCGTGGACTTCTGAGCACAACTGTGCAGGATGCTATAATTTAGTATTAACTGATCCCATTGGTGCAGACATATTACACACGTATTGGTGAAGTCTGTCCAGTTGAAAAAAATAATGTGTCAATTCTAATTTTGAAAGGGATTGGCAAGAACTACATTTTGTGGCGGAAGGTTTGTTTAATCAAAAAGTTCTAAATCTGAGTGATTGAGTGTAGTGACTTTGGGGTGGGTATTGAGTGTAGTGACTTTGGGGTGGGTATTGAGTGTAGTGACTTTGGGGTGGTGACTTTGGGGTGGGTATTGAGTGTAGTGACTTTGGGGTGGTGACTTTGGGGTGGGTATTGAGTGTAGTGACTTTGGGGAGGGTATTGAGTGTAGTGACTTTGGGGTGGGTATTGAGTGTAGTGACTTTGGGGTGGGTATTGAGTGTAGTGACTTTGGGGTGGGTATTGAGTGTAGTGACTTTGGGGTGGGTATTGAGTGTAGTGACTTTGGGGTGGGTATTGAGTGTAGTGTGACTTTGCGGAGGGTATTGAGTGTAGTGACTTTGGGGTGGGTATTGAGTGTAGTGACTTTGGGGTGGGTATTGAGTGTAGTGATTTTGGGGTGGGTATTGAGTGTAGTGACTTTGGGATGGGTATTGAGTGTAGTGATTTTGGGGTGGGTATTGAGTGTAGTGACTTTGGGGAGGGTATTGAGTGTAGTGACTTTGGGGTGGGTATGTTTCTAACTTTGTAATCCGACTAGTTTGGATAATGTTCTGGTTTTGTACTTACTATTAAGATTGCAGACTTTAGGATAGATGGGTTTGTACCACTCCAGAACGTCGCGGAACGTTTCCTCATCAAATTTGCCAGTCTCTCTTATCTTGCTTTTGCGAACATACTTTACTGCAATTTACAAATTATATAAAGTTCATTTATGACAATACAATCCCAATATACCGTAAACGTTGGAATTCTGTTTTTGACATATTTTTTTTTTTTTATTATTTTGTGATTTATCGTTACAGGAACAGGAACCCCTAAGATACATCGATCGTGATTTTCAACAGAAAGAAAATACAACTCGCTAATTAAAGAAATTAACAAACGAAGATCTTAATTGTAAGTAGAGTTAAGCCCATCGAATCTGACGCCGATATAAACCGTTTCACACTGAAATTCTATTTCATTTTTAATCCCATTTTTTATTCCACATTCACAAAAGTTATACCCCAGAACATATCAGATAAGACAGGTCTCACTATACTATGGAATAATTTTTTTTTTCTTCAAATGTTGTGATTTACAATATGCCTAAAATTGACAGTCCCACGAAGTGAAAAAAAACTTCCATAGTAATAATCTATACACGTATATTCAGGGTCAAGAGAAATCTTTGTTAACCGTGGGAGCTGACCCCACGTATATTCAGGGTAATCTTTGCTAACGTAGGAGCTGACCCCCTTCATTATTATACCATCAATGGACCCCTCGTCCCGGGTAACGGAGAAGACGAAGGAATCACAGTTGAACCTCCTGGCCTTGATGGCTGTTTCAGGTCGTTCTGTGATGAATTCCCCATCAATAATGGACACAGGAAACGTCAGGATTTCCCGATACTGAAATTAACACAAATATAACAATTTCGTCGTACAGTATCCCACTGAATAAAGCCTGGAACTAGACGTCAGCTGTTAGATAACTTACATCTATGGGGATAGGTGTTGTTTCGTAGTCGGTAAATTTCTGCCAAGGGAGTTTCATCAAATAATCTCGGAATGTTTTGGGGTCACGTTGTCTGGGGCAGAGATCTCTCAGACAGCACTCGTCAATGTTATAGCCTGCCCTCCAGTGAGGAGCCGCTAACCCCCAAAAAGCGATAGGAGACCCGCTCATGATCATGGCGCGCTGAAATAAACCTGTAGAGACAAAGGTATACATTCCACGTGTAAAAGCTGTCGAAATAATTATGACTTCTTTTCATAAAGTCTTCTTAATTTTACTAAGCGGGATTGTTAGAAATATAATGAAACCAGACAGAATAAGCTTTGGTTGGATATTATGCTCGTTTCATTCTTATGGATGGTCAACTATAGCACAAGTAACACGACTATAACACAACTATAACACACATAACACAACTATAACACAAACATATAACGAAAAATAACATAACTATAACACTCATAACACAAATATAACATAAATAACACAACTATAACATAAATGACACAGACAACACAACTATAACACACATGACACAAATAACACAATTATAACACACATGACACAAATAACACGGCGATGACACAAATAACACAACTGTAATACACAATACACAATTATAACTACCATAACACACCTATAACACAAAGCTTTAACAAATATCACACACCTATAACACAAAGCTTTAACTAATATCACACACCTATAACACAAAGCTTTAACTAATATCACACACCTATAACACAAAGCTTTAACTAATATCACACACCTATAACACAAAGCTTTAACTAATATCACACACCTATAACACAAAGCTTTAACTAATATCACACACCTATAACACAAAGCTTTAACTAATATCACACACCTATAACACAAAGCTTTAACAAATATCACACACCTATAACACAAAGCTTTAACAAATATCACACACCTATAACACAAAGCTTTAACTAATATCACACACCTATAACACAAAGCTTTAACAAATATCACACACCTATAACACAAAGCTTTAACTAATATCACACACCTATAACACACATAACACAACAACGATACACGATTCTTGAATAGGATGTAAGAGATAACGAACAGTGATCAAATCTCATAAATCCTATAAAGATTACAAAAGTAAGATTGGAGCAAACATGCACTCTTGACACACCAGAGCTGAGATCAGGTGCCTAGTAGGGGTAAGCATCTTCTGTTGACCGGTCACAACAATTTTAATCAGGTGAACGGAGTACTCCGTAGTCAAAATCAATATGTAAAAACGGTTTACCAATTGGTATGAAACACTAGACAGCATTCGACCTTATAATATGGTAGTTGCAAATTAGGTTATTGTAACGACCATAGAATTTGCGAATTGCTGACTTTAAACGAGACCCTTTAAACCCCCGTAACATCAGCTTCTTTGTAAATAGTCTGCCTTGATATAAAAATTTATCATACGTAGAACATGTTCTCACGTATCGTATACACAATTACATGTATAACTAGCACAACAAACACAATTACAACACTGTTTGTGCATAGAAAATTGATTTTTAACTGTAGCTATTAGGACACTATCATTACAGGCGTAAAGATAATAGAAATGACCGTAAGGACATACGCAGCTTTTCCGACGTTTTCTCCAAAACTATTATGAAAAGGTTAAGATAACTAACAGTATTCAATCTCGTAATTCCTATAGAAAATACAAATCAGAGGGATGGGCAAACACGGACCCCTGGTCATACCAAAGGTTGGATCAGGTGCCTAGGAGGAGTAAGCATTTCCTGTCGAGCGGTCACACCCGCAGTAAGCCCTATATTCCAATCTGGTAAACAGAGCAATCCGTAGTCAGAATCAGTGTGCCAAGGACGGCCTAACAATTGGTATGAAACATATCAGACAGCATTTAACTTATTGGTAAGTTGTACTGGCAAACTAGATATGAAAAGTTCTTACATGATTTCCGAAATAGGGCTAATTTTATGTTGTAGTAATATTACCAAATCTCGGTAGCTCAGCAGTTAGATAACTAAATTGGTAATGCAAGGATCCAAGGTTCAATACCCGATTGTTCGATGTTTTTGTTTCCATCTCTTTTTCTTTGTTACAGTACTATCCTTTTATACATCTTACTGTAATACCCATGAGATGTCTTTATATTTTTACTTGCAACAACCAAGAACTATTAAAATATGCAAACTCTAAAAGAAACCTGATAATACACCCAAAGATTTTTTTGTAGAAACCAGATAGAATGCAAGTAAATTGTAAGTGAATTGTCACCGAAAATTGCATATTAATGAGAAATGTCGCGTATGTCCTTAAAAGGAACCTTCATCATATGTTGACACACATTGTAAAGCATGTCTGAAGTTTTAAAATCAAAATCAAAATCCACACATAACGACACTATCGGTACTTCACCCTTGCTTAATGGCGAGATCACGTGGAATCCGACGTCAGCCGCGCCTGCGCTGTGACCAGCTATCGTAATCATTTCCGGGTCTCCACCAAACCTCTTTATGTTATCTTTGACCCAGTGCAGGGCCATTAGCTGGTCAAAAAAGCCGTAATTCCCCATCAAGCCCACATCTCTAGCGGCGTAAAACCCTGGAGTAAATGGAAAGTCTAATGCAGGCAAAATACTGCGATGGCTGTCAGATCTATCCGTATCAACCACGTAAATGAAAATCGACATGTACAAATGAATAAGTAATTAGAAGTAATTACCGAGAGATCCGAGACGATAATTAAAATTGACAACTATAATGTCCCCAAATGCTGCCAAAATATCTCCCCGAAGCATCGCCCCCATTCCAACTCGGTTCGAGCCGCCATGCACATAGAGAAATACGGGGATGTTCTCAGACACTCGCTGTAAAATAAAAGTAGAATGGAATTAAAACATAAGGACTCTCAATATGCAATCTTGCTCACGTCGTCATGGGGGATAAGATTGTGCAAATATCTGTCTGGAAAATCATTGGGAATCTTATCATAGTCAGACTTTCTAATAAAGAGAAAGAGAAAATACATATAAAATTAAACTAAACACTACATCCTACAAATCTCAGGATAAGCCTCAATTTGATATTGCACATTTTCAACCGGGCTTTAGCTCTTAATTACACATTCATATCAAGAAGAAACTATTTTTATACAGATATTTTGGTACCCCAATTGAATTCTGTGAAATGTACTAATTCATTTCAAATGGGAGAATAAAATTCCACCTATCGCGTATAGATTTTATAAAATCATAGGTTCTACACTGTATAGACACAGCTACAATGTAAAGACTCAGCTACAATGTATAGACACAGCTATAATGTATAGACACAGCTACAATGTATAGACACAGCTACAATGTATAGACACAGCTACAATGTATAGACACAGCTACAATGTATAGACACAGTTACTATGTATAGACACAGCTACAATGTATAGACACAGCTACAATGTATAGACACAGTTACAATGTATAGACACAGTTACTATGTATAGACACAGCTACAATGTATAGACACAGCTACTATGTATAGACACAGCTACAATGTATAGACACAGCTACAATGTATAGACACAGCTACAATGTATAGGCACAGCTACAATGTATAGACACAGCTACAATGTATAGACACAGCTATAATGTATAGGCACAGCTACAATGTATAGACACAGCTACAATGTATAGACACAGCTACAATGTATAGACACAGCTACATTGTATAGACACAGCTAAAATGTATAGACACAGCTACAATGGCATGTATTTATCCAGTGGGGCGTGTTTCCTGTCACTGACAGAACAGACTAGGGGTTATCTTCAAGCCGCTCAATATGTCAACAATAAAATAATGAAACGTGGTTTTGTTTTTTTTCTTTCAAAAAATGGCTTTCAATTACAAAATCCAGACGTTTTGAAATATTGGCTGTTTACATACAGACGATGGCGTAGAAATAAACGATGAAATATGTAAAGGAATATCGTGATAGTACACTTCGTGAGGTTAACGCGTTAATATGAATGAAACAATTTAATTTCTAGTTTTAAACTTTTGAAAAAAAAAAAACTTCTGCCAGAGCGAGCTACTCTCAGTTAACAATGTGGAGAGTGTGTACACTCATTGTTTCCTTTGTGAACCATGTTATAAACATATTTTATTGAACTTTAACTCAGCACTAGTTATATACTGACATTTAATTAAAATTCGATATCTCCTCATGGTGCTCCGTATTTACAAAACCAACTGACTACAGGACAACAGGTGTTGTAAAATCGTTACTATTAAGACTATTAATTTAATTCGCGTATGACAGGGTACAGCGAATTGTTACAGAGATGTATGTGTTTGTGAACTTTCGTATATTCGACCAAATTAGGTCTAAGAAAAACAAGCCATGTTCTGGGATTGAGGTGTGTGTGTGTGTGTGTGTGTGTGTGTGTGTGTGTGTGTGTGTGTGTGTGTGTGTTAATCGAAGTAATCAAAATCATAATAATAATAAAAATAAAACTCCACCATCGAAAGAAGATTGAAACGTGGAGGACCAAGAGAATTATGCTGATTCAAATAGTTCAAGGTCAACATTCGTTCCACGCATTTGTGCATCGTCGGGTTTATTGTATCGCATGGTAATTGTTTTTAATTGTGGCAATCATTTAAAGGCTATCACTATCATCGCTGAGTTGTGTCCACCACTTGCCGGATGACGAACGAAGCTAGTACTCACGAATTCCAATTTAAATTTGAAAAAGTTCGAATTTGATATAACGGTTGCTCCTTTACGTAATATAAATTTCCGAAACATTTTACATGTTATAATTTTACGTGAAGCTTTGTATACTCTAAATCTGTCAATCATCCTAGTTCCTGCACCAGTATAGGGTCATGCTGGTTCTATTTCTTGTACCAGTATAGGACTATGCCGATTCTATTTCTTGTACCAGTATAGGACTATGCCGATTCTATTTCTTATACCAGTATAGGGTTATGCTGATTCTAGTTACTGTACTAGTATAGGATCATGCTGGTTCTAGTTCTCGTACCAATATAGAACCATGGTGATTTTAGATAAGTACAGGACTAGGACTATGTTGATTGGACTTCCTGTACCAGTATAGGACTATGTTGATTGGACTTCCTGTACCAGTATAGGACTATGTTGATTGGACTCCCTGTACCAGTATAGTACTATGCTGATTCTAGTTACTGTACCAGTATAGGTCATACTGATTCTAGTTCCTGTACAGTATAGGACTATGCTGATTCTAGTTACTGTACCAGTATAGGTAATACTGGTTCTAGTCCCTGTACAGTATAGGACTATGCTGATTCTAGTTCCTGTACAGTATAGGACTATGCTGATTCTAGTTACTGTACCAGTATAGGTCATGCTGATTCTAGTCCCTGTACAGTATAGGACTATGCTGATTCTTTCAAGAGCTGATTGTTCTAGATTATATATCAGCTGTTATCCGATAATCTCCTGTGACACAATACAGATGCTTCTCTAAATATTATGTCCTCAGGATCGTTTTGCTTTTGAAAAGAATGTTTGTGATCAAGTGTGATTTTCATTATATCCCTCAATCACTCAATACAATTCAACTGCCTGGGGATGATTTGCAATAATATCGTTTAACTGAGAATCGAATTAAGGAATTATTGTTTTCTGGGACACTTGTGATTTACGTTACAGATGATCTAACGATTTATGACAAAATAATTCATTTTAACTGCATAATCTACGCCCTGAGTAGAATCACCCAGACTTTAATAAGAGCAGATAGACCTTCTGATGCCTCCATGCGATTAGTATGTCATGCAAGGTAATGAGTCGCGACACAAGATAACATAAACCAAAATAGATTTAACAGACTTGGTGATGGTGGCCGCTGACGTTATTTTACCTCTGGGACGTAAACGTTGATATAGAGACAATCTTCGTCCTCTTTGTTGAATCCCGGGCTGTGCTGATTGACGTAAACCATGTTCGGGTTCTGGGGACATGCCGGGGGAAGTTCTCCTACGAACTTTACTTCCTTCCAGGGGTCAGGTTTCTGTGTTTTCTGAAAATGAAAGATTATATTTTACATAAATATCCCACTGTAGACGGTAATGTCGCCCCTTGGTGTCTGAGAATAGCGCACTTGTTTCTTACCAATGTAAGCGTAGTTCACGTCTCTTGATTGACAACGTAACCGTAGTTCACGTCTCATATTGACAATGTAACCGTAGTTCACGTCTCATATTGACAATGTAACCGTAGTTCATGTCTCGTATTGACAATGAAACCGTAGTTCACACATCGTGATTGACAGTTGTTATGCTTGAGACGGTCAAAGTGGTCACCCGGTCATGTTGGATTCTTCCGGATATCCGGTTTTCTGCTACATTAATGAAGCCCCCACGGCCTGTCCATGAGGTCTATTGACGTGAGTTGGAGAGCTAGTTTCTTGATCGTAGTAAATACAATAAATCGCAATAGGCGCCAGTGTGTTTATCACGTAAAGGATGATAATTATTGCTACGTTAGGCGACATTCGACTGTATGTTTTTTTTTTAAATTTTGTCCCATTGCCATGCTGTCTTGTTTCATTTTACGCTAGACTTTGTTTTCACTTTACGCTAGACTTTGTTTTCACTTTACGCTAGACTTTGTTTTCACTTTACGCTAGACTTTGTTTTCACTTTACGCTAGACTTTGTTTTCACTTTACGCTAGACTTTGTTTTCACTTTACTCTAGACTTTGTTTTCACTTTACGCTTGACTTTGTTTTCACTTTAATCTAGACTTTTTTTCACTTTACGCTAGACTGCGAATAAAGGGATAAAAACGCGATGGTGCTGAATAGTTTATAAAAAAACCATTTATCCCAAAGGCTCGAGGAAGGAATGTTTTCTCTAAACTATTCAACACCACCGAGTTGTTTATCTTACTTAAAAATGCCCTGTTCAACCTCAGACATATTAAGCCTTTCATATATCCAACTGTGTAAAACATTACAGCATAAACCCCATTCATATATTTAACAATAGCCTAACCCGAACACCCCTATCATACGTGGACTAGTGCCCTTATAACACAACATCTCACACCATCCCTTACCCAGATGTTCCATGCATCTTGACAGACATGGATTCTGATGAAGAGATTTTTTGTTGACTCAAAACGAATTTAGAGAAACCAAAGATCAGGACAAGACGCTGACAGTGTTTGAATTATATTTTGGATTTAGAAGGTAAAGAAAACCAGAATGAATTGTTACTTGTGGATATTTATAGTAATATATCTCTGATGATGACTCGGTCAAACACAATGATAGAAGTAGTATGAAAACCAAACCATACAATTAATTCTGGCGTAAAATCTGATGAAAAGGAAAATGCATGCTTCACAGAACCTATTTCTGACCTTGAGCAAGAGTCAAATTTTAAATGGACTATCACTTTATTCAAGAACAGTATGGCACTAGTTATGACATTTACAAAACAAAAGGTGATTTATACTGATTTATTGTCGATAAATTCAGACACACTAGACTATTCAGCAACAGGAAGCCAGGATTCAAGACTCAAACCGTTACTAGTGATCAAAGCGAAGTGCCTCATTTTTGGTGTAAATCAATCAAAATTCAAAAAGGAGATATTCGATCCAAATTCCGTCTTAAATATAAATTAAGAGGGAGCAAAATCGTGTCTTAATTTCGGAGTAACTGTTGCCCTTTTTTGTACTTTGGACATCAATTTCTCTTGCCAATGTCTTTTTTATTCATTGCTAATGAACCTTTTGTACACTGTTGGGTATTTGAATATCCAACTGATTTTCAGTTGGATATTTAAAATATCCAATGAGTATTGATTGAATAATGAAAGTACACAACAACAAATAACAATGGATGACGTTCTCTAAGTTTTTAAAGTTTATATATTGTTTCATTGCTACGCTAGAACGCAATCGACTGCGACGTTTACATTAAAAGGCGAAGATGACGAACAGCGACCAATTTCATACCTCCTATAAGGAATACAAAATTGAGAGTTGGGAAAACACGGACCTCTGGATATATCAGAGATGGGACCAGGTGCCTAGGTGAAGTAAACATCCTCTGTCGACCGGTGAGCCCTATATCTTCAGCAGTAAACGGAGTATTCCGTAGTCACAATCAGTGTGTGAGAAACGGCATACAATTGGTATGAAACATGTCAGACAACATTTGACCCATAACAGGTTGTACTGACAAACTAGGTCATTATAACGACCATAGAATTTGCGAAATATTGACTTCAGAGGAGAGTGTTGTTCTTGTAACATCAGCTTGTTTGGCAGAAGCCTGCCTCGATTTAAAAACTGATCATACGCAGAACATGTTCTTGCATATTGAATCAGTTCAGAGACACAAACACCATATGTAGGTGAAAATGGAATATTGCTAAATATTTCATTGCTATGCTAAACTGCAATTGACTGTGAAGTTTATGTCTTATTTCATTGCTACGCTAGATTGCAATCGACAATAACGTTTATATTTTGTTTAATTGCTACGCTAGATCACAATGGAGTGTAAAGTACAAAAATTACTGCAGTCAACCATGAAATTAAGTTTTACAAGTTTTGGTAGAATAATGCAACACTAGCAAAAGTGGAATTTAATGAGTATTCAATAACTGTCCTAAGCTTAGGTACTGTAAAGAAAAGTTAGGAAAACTGCATTTGGCACAAAGTTCTATAAATCTTGTAAAAACCAGTCCACTGTGACGAAATTTATATTTGATCTGTAAAAAATATGTTAGTAAATCACATATCAAATATCAGCTCCCAAAATCAAAGCAAGCAAAAAAAGAGTCCCACAGGCACTATCGGTCACCTAGTATTAAAAGTATCACTAGCCCCAAGGGCTGTGAAATCTAGAACTTTTTTCGTGTTTTGCAAATCTAAGCTAAATTCAGTAGCAATATAAAACAAGATATGTTCTTCAGTCTCCGCCCGCGCGCGCTCGTGTGTGTTAATAGCATTACGTGACTACTTTATGGACCCGCCCTAGGGGTTGCGCAATTCACAATTTTGGTATACTCCCCTATGCTTTTCCTACATAGTCATATAAATCTAAAGATATCAGCAAAATCAAAGAAATCTTTCAAATAATAAAAACATTTAATCACTGTGACTATTTTGCCCCAACTTGGTAACAAACCCCTACCCCCTGGGATCATGAAATTTACTATTTTGGTAAAGGGCTACTTGCTCCTTCTAATTATCTTTTTAATTTTAATTTATTATCTATAGCATTAAAGATGTTATTTCAAATATTTCACCAGTACAGGATAAATAACAACAGAACTAAAGTGAAATGACGGTATTTATACTTTACCAATATAATGAGAATTCGTTACAGTGAGGTCAGTACGGTGTTTGTACTGTATCAATATAGCGAGAATTCGTTACAGTGAGGTCAGCACGGTGTTTGTACTGTATCAATATAGCGAGAATTCGTTATAGTGAGGTCATTACGGTGTTTGTACTGTATCAATATAGCGAGAATTCGTTACAGTGAGGTCAGTACGGTGTTTGTACTGTATCAATATAGCGAGAATTCGTTACAGTGAGGTCATTACGATGTTTGTACTGTATCAATATAGCGAGAATTCGTTATAGTGAGGTCATTACAATGTTTGTACTGTATCAATATAGCGAGAATTCGTTATAGTGAGGTCATTACGGTGTTTGTACTGTATCAATATAGCGAGAATTCGTTACAGTGAGGTCAGCACGGTGTTTGTACTGTATCAATATAGCGAGAATTCGTTACAGTGAGGTCAGTACGGTGCTTGTACTGTATCAATATAGCGAGAATTCGTTACAGTGAGGTCAGCACGGTGTTTGTACTGTATCAATATGGTGAAAAGATGTTATACACATTGATAACTCAGTCCGGATGCCAATAAACATCTAAATTATTGACACTATAACACATATGACCAATCAGTATCTTGCAGTATCCGCCAGCAGAATGTCAGAATCCTAATTGCATAAACAGGCCTGATTGCGTATTGTTTACATATAACACGTGTTCTTTCAATCCGCTTACAATATGAAAGAGTTGAAGAGGTGTAATTCTTGGAGCATATTGGGCTTGATACAAAATATCTTGTTTTGTTATCTCGTTGGAGATGATTGATGCTAGAAATGTAAAGATCTTATAAAGGCGATATATTTTAAAGTCAAACAGAAACAATCTTAAGTTTCATAATCTCATCAACGACTACCCGCCCCTGGATTTTATCAAAGACACGCGCATCCTTAAAAAAATGTTCTTGTTTTCTTATCATAACAAAAACGATTCACTACAACCTCTCCAAACTGGGTCACCAAACGTTTTATCGTTTTTTATCTCAAGAAGTTGCCTTTAATCTTACCCATACATCTTCATGTCTTGACCATTCCCAGACATAATTTGTATTAAAGAAACCAACAGCATTAATACTATGGTCAGGACGATAAGTTGTGAACATGATGAAGTTATACGAAATAGAATAATGAGCGCGTCTAGCGATAAGGTATCACACAGAAAAAAAGAATTACCGGGAAAACAAATATTTCACCGACACGACTCGCATGTTATTTTACTTCTGTCGAAACATCCTTTGAAATATAGTCAGTTGATAAATGCGATATGATTTTTTTTCTCAAGAGGATACTAAGTTTCAGGGGAAAAGAAACAGGGCTAATAAGCTCCCATTATAAATACTACAGAATTTGAAAGTAATCTCATCAAAATGAACAGTTGCTTCACCAATTTTTTTTTATTGTTGAAAAAAAAAAATAATAAACCTCGATGCTTATAGTGTTTCACATAGCAGTATACCTTCTGTCTAAAAATATATAGCCTGACCTTGTAGTGGATTTATATTGAAAGGGAAAGCAGCAAGAATCACGACAGAAACTAGTCAGGTGTCACTTCTACTGAGAAGAGTGGAATCTCTCTCTCTCTCTCTCTGTCTGTGTGTGTGCGTGTGTGTGTGCGTGCGTGCGTGGGTGCGTGCGCGCTTAGCGTCTCTTCTCTTAGGTATGTAGATAAATTCAAAATGACATAATTTCTTACCTCAAATCTAAGATTGTTGACTGGTGGTTTAGCGTAGGGGATTCCGAGATAGTTAGCAACAGTCCGTCCGGGTATGGGCTCCGTCGTGATTCCCTGCACCTGGCCAAATTCTGTCTCTCTCACTACGGATTTCTTAGCGTTCTTTATGGGACAAACGAACCCCACGTAGACAATAAGCATCCAGAATAAACAGCCCCCATGGATAACCGCCATAACCACGTACCCAGGAGTTTTCTACAGGTAGCGATGACGTAACGACTGTAAGGAAGCACCAGAAAAAAGATAGTTACTCCAAGAGGCTGCAGGTGCCCGATCTCTGTCACTAATGGTCGTCATTAGGCGATTGCACGCCGGCAGAGTATCGTGTTAAGTGGTATGCGCGTTGCTTGTATATTTACCCCGACAGAAAAACACTGGTGCTGACGCTGCCTGTGTATCTACACGCTTATAGTACAATAAAAAGGTCATACTGACGAAAGCCTACAGAAGAGGCACTAAAAGGCTATTTGTTTTGAAATGATCTGAAGATGTCTTGATTACTGAGAAAAGAGATCTATCGCCTCGTTAGGATGGTTTGCCTTCTGTTTCCAATATTCAAGGAAAACTTCACAGTCGGTTTATTCCTGATGTGAGATCTTTAACGACAGATCAAACCTGTAAAACAGAACTCGTTTTCAGCATTTGATTTGATTAAATTGTCTCGATTGCAAAGAATGGAAGACGATAACATGACCAGTGCAGTTTTTTTCAATGCAAACATCTAACAATGTTATAGTGTATTTTCAGCTTACGGAAATCAATGTTTACATGCACATTAGAGCTACCGACGCGATTTTCAGGAATGCATCGTGATCACGGACTGAATAATTAAAAGTCCTCTATATTTTTCATAAAAGTTTTAGATTGCTACAAAGTGATATTTTTTTGCTTTTAGTCACAGAGACCGAAATATCTAATGTTGCAATTTTTTGTTTTACAATTTTATGAAAAGCAGTGAAATAAAGAATGAAAGGGAAAGTGTGTGTGTGTGTGTGTGTGTGTGTGTGTGTGTGTGTGTGTGGTTGTTTTTTGTTTTTTTTTGTTTTTTTTTGTTTTTTTAAAGTTCAGAAGGAGAGATAAGTGACTCGAAGCTTCTATAAAACCGTAGGCCCGGCTCTCACGACCCACGCGGCTTCGATAGGAGGAATCTGATATTGGGGGCTACATTTTCACACATGTATTTGGAAAATAAAAAACGTTAGATATTGTGATAGGTGATGAGAAACAGTGGCTTAAAAAGAAAACTTTTTAAGAGAATGGAATGATCGATAGTAATCAAAACAGTATCTATTTGACATTGAAAAATAAATTGCAAAGAATACTTATATACATATACGGACAAAGAAAGGCGGTGTGGGGGTGGGTAGTTAGAATTAATATTGTAATGAAATTAGTTTCTTCTTAAGTAGTCGCTTAACATATAAAAAGAAAAGACAAAGGTCCCACCACACAGTCAGGTAATCGTATTTTAAAACTTACTTTCAAAATTACATAGGAGCAACTTTATAATTTCGTGATCAATACACATCATTAAATGTTAAATTTCAGAATGACTATTTGATAAAATAAAAAACATTGTTAGAACCACTGCCCCCAAAACACACTGTGGAAAAGAACCGTATAGACTTACTTTAGATAATTTTCTGCTGAATAATGCACTGATGCTTTTATGTCTGCAGTTCATGGGGAAATAACATTGACCAGGCTCTGGTAAGGAAATGGCGTCAAGCCACGCCAGGATACGAAAGTTAAAAAATTCTCTAGCTTCAGTTGTGATAAATGATGAGAAAAACTGGCCTTTAATGTCCTGTCAGATTTTATGTCCCGCAATCGTCCTAGAGGTTTATATGGTCCAGCAAATTTAATTCTCTGGACATAAACCGATACAAACTGGATTAAACCGGTATACATCTGATTATGAAATGCTCAGAAGAGAAATAAAAAATCAAGTCTAAAAATGGCGAATTTTTTTAGTCGGTATGATTGTACACATAAAAAGGCCAGTGAAATTTTTCTTTTCAAAAATGTGCCTTGAATTGAAGAAGATGAAATCGAGAAAATGCCTACGAGTGGGTGAATATGAACGACAAATAGAAAATCTAAAACGTACATTTTTCAGTCTTCAAAAAGATGAAGATAGAAAACTCTCATACAAATTAAAAAAAACACTATTCCAAGTCCCTTACACTGAAAACGGTATATCATGAATGATTTAATGTAAGCAAGCTGATGGAGTGATCTAACCCGCTAGACACAATGAATTTCGATGAATAGGCATTTTCCTCGCCATGTCCACCCATCGTCTTTAATTTATCTGTTTTGATTAATTATATATTGTTTTACGTCCCGCTCAAGAATTTTTTCACTTATATGGAGACATCACCATTGCAGGTGAAGGGCTGCAAAATTTAGGTCTATGCTCGGCGCTTATGGCCTTTGAGCAGGGAGGGGTCTTTATCGTGCCACACATGCTGTGACACGGGACCTCGGTTTTTGCGGTCTCATCCGAAGGACCGCCCCATTTAGTCGCCTCTTATGACAAGCTAGGGGTGCTGAGGATCTATTCTAACAATCCGGATCCTCACGGGATAATCTATGTTTTAAGAATGTTAAATGATTAGAAAGGTATTGCTCATTTGATAGCATCATTACGTCATAAATCAGAGTTCTCCTCGCCTTTTTTATACACACCTTGATAACTTAAATTTCATCCAGATTCTTGCTTAGAAAGAGGTGTGCCCATGCGGCGCAAAACGAAATTAATATACTTTGTGTATTAACAGAAGATGAAAAATGTTTTTGAATATGAATTGGCTCGACGCATGGGTTGTGTGTTTTCTGAAAGGATTTTGTCATTTTTGCAATTTTAGGCCAACTTCATGCTTTTGTCGTCTGACACCAAGCAGTATTTTTAAAGAACAAATTGAACATAGTTTGGGTTTACTTATATATTCTTATCTTGGGACTCCTACTGAAACGAATCATTTTCTGGGCCAGATGGCTGCAGAGAATGTACATGCTTCTTTCTCGTGAGATAGCGAGCGCCATCTCCAATTTTGATTTTTTTAACACCCCCCCCCCCCCCCCTATAAAGACGCTATCTGATGTATTCTGTGGTCGTTATAACTTTCTGGTTACCAGTACAACCTATCATTGGGTCAAATGCTGTATCACGTGTTTCATACCAATTGTCAGGCCGATCTTTACACACTGATTGCTCCGTTTACCTGATCAAAGTATAGGGCTCACGGCAGGGGAGGGGGGGGGGATCCGGGTTGTTAGAATAGATCCTCAGTAACCCTTGCTTGTCGTAAGAGGCGACTAAATGGGGCGGTCCTTCGGATGAGACCGCATAAAACGAGGCCCCGTGTCACAACATGTGTGGCACGATAAAGATCCCTCCCTGCTCAAAAGCCATAAGCGCCAAGCGTAGGCCTAAATTTTGCAGCCTTTCACCGTCAATGATGACGTCTCCATATGAGTGAAAATTAATCAATCAATATATACACTGTTGTTGAATGAACAGGAAAGTTATTATAGTTTTCATAACCCTTGAGGCTATTGATACATATACTTTTAACTAATCCTTGGGTGACCGATAAGGCCCGTAGGCCTCTTGTTAATTCAATGTAGAAATCAAAAGTATACTTTCAAAAGAATTGAAATGCTACAAAACTCAGGTGCGAATCTCTTTAACAAATAAAGAATTTTGAAAATTGGAGAAAATGTACAGATGAAAAGTGAAAATAACAAACAGTGATCAATTTCATAACTCCTATATAAAACAACAGTGTAAAACAAGACGTGTTCTGTAAAAGAAATCCACACGAATGCCCCCGAAAATGCTCATATTGATAAATTATGTTATATAACACTGTACGTCTATTTTGGACCCGCTTAGAATCAGAACCCCGGGATTGCGAAATTCACAATTTTGGTACATCCTTTTCTGCTTTTCCTAAATTTACATTTAGTTTTTATTCAGTATCAGCAAAATTTAAGAAGTCTGTCAGCTGATAGACATTTAATTAAGCACTTTGACCATTTCGGCCCCACCCTGGAATTCATGCCCCCTTGTCCTAAAGATGCTTCATACCACATTTGAAAAGAATTGGATGGATAGTTTTCAAGAAGTTAACGCTCGACGGACGATGACAGACGCAAACCAATAACAACAGGTCACCTGAGTGGTTGAAATAGGAGTCATCGTTCTTGTCATTGAGATACAATGTGAATTTTTTTGCACCTAAAATCTACTTTTGGTTTATTCGCATAAACTTGTTTAATCAACGCAGATCAATTATCAAATTTGATAAATGCATAATCACGTCTTCTGAAGAGTTTAATGCTAGGCTGTTGAAAATAAATCACTTAATAAAGTGATCTTTTTGCACATAAAATACTGAATTTATCCCAGAGATTTGGAGTTTAATAGAATAATCTAAAAGTAGTGTCAGTTTTAAAAATTGCAAATAAAACAATTAGCAATGCCTTATATCAATTATAGGACAGGGTTAAGTAATAAATATATTTAGGCCCATACAATATACGCATTGTTAAATAAGCAAACAAATTCATATTGTAATGAATTTGGTTTCATATTTAACAAATATTCACTTCGTAGAAAGAAAACAAAATCACTGCGTTAGGTCACTTCGCCCTCATATGACTATGCCGTATTGTGGGTTCAAAGTATAAAAACTGTAGACCTATTAATTTCCACTTAATATAGTTCAATAAAATCAAATAAAACTAAATTAAAACAATAAGAGTAATATGGAAAAAAATCACAATCTACTGGATTTTGAAAATGGATTATTTCCTCAGTATTTGGAATTTGTATGCTTTGTAAGACTATTTTTGTGGAATTTGACATCATACAATCATAAGATCGAGAAACTGTGTCAGTGCGTGTTGTTTGTATGCGCGTACGCGCGTTTTATTAATATAGTATTCAGTGACAGTAGATATTCATAATTAAAGGTATTTTGACACGCTAAAAGTTTCATTGAATAGCCTCTTTTGCCCATTTACAAGTTCAATCTGAACGCAGTTAAGAGGTTTTCTAGAGTTCGTTACATCTCATTTTGTTATAAACACGATTTTGGTGCGCATGTTAGTGATGGGAGGGGCTGTATTATGATAATCCAGTGTTTAAATTTATTTTTGAACCCCCTCCTCCCGCTCATACAAGTACAGGGACTTTACACTGCATTTCCGTGTTGCAGAATCCGTCATAAAACGACATCTAACAGCTAGTGTAAGTCAGCTGTTGCTCATCTGTCAATTTCAAAATAACATAACGCGGAGTACGAAATATTTGGGGTTTTGTTTATCTATTAACTCAACATGTTGTGCAGACAAAATATCATAACGCGGAGTACGAAATGTTTGGGGTTTTGTTTATCTATTAACTCAACATGTTGTGCAGACAAAATAACATAACGCGGAGTACGAAATGTTTGGGGTTTGGTTTATCTATTAACTCAACATGTTGTGCAGACAAAATAACATAACGCATCAACACCTGTTATTCAATTTGTCCGTGTCATTAACACAGTATACACCAAATATGATATTTGTTATCCGGAATCAAAACTGACTGTCATGACAGTGTAGTTTGTTGTTTGTTTTATGTCACGTCGAGAATTTTTCACTCATATTGAGACGTCACCAGCTGTAGGTGAAGTACGACAAATTTAAACCTATGCTTAACGCTCAGGGCCGTAGCAGTGTGGGTTCTTTAACGTGCCAACGCCTACTGTGACACAGGACCTCTTTTTAAAGATCATATCCGAAAGACCCGTGATTCTCACTTCTAAATGCCGAGCATTTGGCGAAGGGGCAATCACTACTTATTTTTACGTCTTAGGTTTGACGCGGCCATAGCATGAGCGGGGCTCGAACTCACGACCTCCCGGTTACGGACAGTGTAGTAAATGGCTCGTACTTTCTACTCTGCAATCCACGTGTGATTCCCCCACTCACACACAGTTCGCAGCGGTTGCCTCAATGCCTGCGAGAGGTTGTGGCATTTCCTGCTGGGACACGTGCTTTTCCTCCGGGTACTTCTCCCCCCTCTCTCCCACCCCTGCTCACTTATATCCGGGCACTGTGGCAAAGATGAAAATGATTGACTAATGTACATGAATATTGTCTCAATTCTAAGTTTACTGAATTCCACATACTACATCTATGTCTTGTTTGATCTAACATTTTACAATTAGTGTGCAGTTTACAGTTAGGTAAGCAGATCTCGTACACATCTGATCTCTGCTGTCCATGCTCGAGGCCATTCGGAACTAGACCAACGTCAGTAGTAAATAATAGTTTATAAATAAGATATTCTTTTCTTAGATGTGTTATTTAACAATGCTTTTGTACATATATCCAGCCTCTATATTCCCACACGTTCCCTTAAGAGTGTTTTATGAATTGAAATGTTTCGTCTGGACAAATCTAAGGCGATTTCCTTTGTTATCAGAGCAGAAAACCGACGACAATGTGATATACTTAAGGGTTAATGATTGATGAAGTACAGGAAAATTTGACTTCCTGCTATGCATCATTTACTAAAGACTTGATAAGTACATAAGGGACATACCTTGTTGCACGTGATAATGTTTACATTAGCTGTTTATTTAAGAACTACCACGTTCTCCAAAGCATCAATAACATCATATACCACCATCTCCAGCAGCAGCAACACCAACAAGTTTCGCGACTGCAAACCGCCGCCAAACCTCTACTATTTCTCTGAAACTTTCATCCACCGACTGCTTCCAAATTCTTGCCAGCCATGAAATTAAAGATGTCTGTAGTAAAAATTCCGATGAAATACAACTTGTAGCTTTTGTGTAATCTTACTACCAATAAACGCAAATAAATACACATACAAAAAACAAACAGAACCGAGGCTACAAGCCACATCTTTATTGGCAGAGATACAACTAAATACACTAAATACATGCCTCCTAAAGCCTCGTTTACTTTTGATCTGCGATGGTCCTACACAGCTGGTAGCCTCCCTGTGTCTACCTTTTCGTGCGGCCAGCATGCGATGGCAGGCAGCGGCCGTGAGATTTTCTTGCGGAATCACGGGCTCTTTGCCCTTTACGGTTTTGTTAAGTTGAAAGGTTAGACAAATTGTAACCATCGTAAGCCCTTAGCATGTCATAGAAAGTATTGCGCAGTCCCCGTATGTCATTTGATGTGCGCTGATCGAGGAGTAAACGCACAATTTTTTAAGGGTGGGGGGCGAAAACATCATACGACCACTGCACGGGAACCGCTCGGGCTTTGTACATTTTCGGAGAGAGACCTGTGGAGATTGCATGGAGAGCAACCCAACCCCCCCCCCACCACACACACACATATCTCCCCGAGAGCCCTTGCAAGAAATGGCACGATGACCGTTGTTTGTTTGTTTGTTTGTTTAACGTCCCGTTAAGAATTTTTCAGTCATACTGAGACGTCACCAGCTGCAAGTGAAATTCCACAAATTTAGACCTATGTTTAGCGATCAGGGCCGTAGCAGTGGGGGTTTTTAATTCTAAACGTGCCAATGCCTACCGCGACACGGGACTTCTGTTTTTAAGGTTATTTTCGAAAGACCTGTAATTCTCACTTCTAAATGCCGAACGTTTGGCGAAGGAGCAATCACTACCTATTTTTACGTCTTGGTTTTGACGCGGCCATTGCACGAGCGGGGCTCGAACTCACGACCTCCTGGTTACGAAGTGAATGTTTTGACCACTGAGCTAACGCAACCGGTTCACGATGAATGTTCATAATGTAGATATCAATAAATATCTCTTAATGACTCTTAACGCTAACCAGGATACAACTAAATTATAAAGAGTCATAAGAGTGTCGCACTAGTTGCGGTAGCTCAGTGGTTAGAGCGTTCGCTTTGTAACCAGGAGGTCGTGAGTTCGAGTCCCGATCGTGCAAACCTAAGACGTAAAAACAAGTAGAGATTGCTCCTTCGCCAAACACTCCGCATTTAGATGTGAGAATCACGAGTCTTTCGGGTATAACCTTAAAAACGGAGGTCCCGTGTCAGAGTAGGCGTTGGCACGTTAAAGAACCCTCACTGCTACAGTCCTGAGCGCTAAGATAAATTTGTGGTACTTCACCTACAGCTGGTGACGTCTCAATGTGAGTGAAAAATTCTCGACGGGACGTAAAACAAACAAACAAACTACACTGTCATGACATTCAATTTTAATTCCGGATAAAAATATCATATTTGGTGTATAAACAAACAAACACAAGAGTGTTTCACAATGCAGTTAAGCAATCAAACAAATTTTCCTGGCATATAGATGTGGTTACATTACAAATAAACCAATCAATAAATGAGTTCTGACTGAAGGCTGTGTTCACAGTACAAGGAAACCAATCAAACCATGGTTTCTGACACTTGGGTATGGTCTCAATACAAGAAAATCAATCAAATGATGGTTTCTGATACATGGGTGTGGTCACAATACAAGTTAACCAATTAAACCATGGCTCCTGATATATTACAATGAAAACCTATTAAATAATGAGCTTAACGTCAAGACATTGCCAAAATAAGCTTCAAAGTTTTCCCATGAGAATTACATCCATCATACTGAAAAAAACACCTCCTCAAATATGTATTAAGTATGTTCATGTAAAGTGAATTTAAGTTTGGACAACCCACGGAACAAGCACCTCCACGTAAATGAACACTGCAGATGTTGTAACTATATGAGATGTCCGTACTTTTTCTTTGCTGAAAACACTGCTTACAACTTGATCTACGTGTATTTAGCTTTATGTTGAAATGTCTGATCTGATTAGCAGAACACTGACATGTGCTGTATATTTTCGTTTGGAAAAGTATACACTTTGTCTCTGCGCATGAGCAGTGTTGCATTCTGTTGTATAAAAGAGTAACAGTTTCGTTGCTGTTTTGGTACCAGGAGTTTCCGACCACAATAAAATTGTTAATCACCTGTCAATCATACATGTAGATATTTCAAATATTAAGTTGATGTGCTATTTTCATATCTCTTTGAAGGTCAATTGAATGCACAATTGGATCTGTACTGCTGTGATCAGCCAACACCATGGTATTGTCGTTGATAATCGTCTATAGCTGGATGGAAATGGATGAAAATAACCTCGCCTCCACCAATTCTTCTCTGAGCTCATCGTCGGAAACCCATGGTTGATTACGCGTCGTTCCTCTCTCCATCACCCGTGGGGTCATTGATTCCTTCTAGCTCGGTCTCATGAATAATTTTAAAAATATCATACAATCAGAGTAATCGTTTTAGCAGTGGAACTCTTCTGTTTTAAAGGTAGCATTACCCTTCGTTACTCTCTCCATCACCGTGGGTTTCCAACAATGCTCTGAGCTGGGCCATCATCTGGTAGATCAAATGCAATTGATACCAAATGAACCTGAAAACATATATTGTGATATTGAGACTACATTATGAATACTCGGCTGCCAACATGCACACTTGCTTTACGGAACAGGCAGCACAAGTGTACAATATTATCTTGTTAGAAAAATATATGAGCACCAACAAGCCGATCGCCACACGATTCACACGTGACGGAATTACAACATTCCCACCCAAACTTGCTGCAAGGTGATGGATTCTAATAAATGGGCAATCAAACATTGTGGTTTTCAAATGTTTCCATACTAAAGCAACTAAATATACATGGCGCGTTTGCTCTCTCTCTCTCTCTCTCTCTCTCTCTCTCTCTCTCTCTCTCTCTCTCCTAATCGCAGATGTAGATGGATGATGCTCTAGTTTGCAATTAAAATATAGTACGAATATAACCTCTTCATATCATTACTCTCTATACTATACGTATGCACCAATAAACGTTAAAAAAATATAAAAAAGCGACTATTTTGCAAATTTGATATATATACCCCAAATGACACCATCTGCAGTGGATTTTACAGATAAATGTCTATCAAATATATCAAACAATGACCACTTTTTTACGATAATTAATGCATATGTATAGATTTATTAAAACAATTCAACGTAAAAAAATACTCTGTGGATATATTTTATAAAGTTAAGGGGGGGGGGGGGGGTGATCATGTCCACCGACACTTGTGCTAAATAAGTAAAGAATGAAGTTAGATAACCCATTAACTTAGACACATAATGAACTTCGTAACTGGTAATATCTATCAAATATTGACATTAATAATGAATCGCAAGACCAACAAAGCAATTTATTTTCCATGTAATGAAAAGGTACATTGCACTTCCAGGTAAGAATCCATGGGGGGTAATCTTGTAAAAGTTATGATCTATGTTTGACTGAGGTCTTTATCCCGTCAGAACTGGGACGTTGAACTATTGCGAACGATTTTTTTCGTGTCAAGTATCTCGTGTGGTAGACCACACATTGTTCAATGGAGGGATTTGGTTCCAGAGTGCACGTGAACGGGAACCAAGCACTTTTCAGGGAGACCAGCTGCACGCTTACACTCAAAACTGAACTATATCTGTAAGATACGATTCATGTACAAGCCTACGCATTAAGGAACTAGCCAACAATATTTACTTTTGAGATATTCAGTTATTTTCTGATTGTTGCATTCATTAACCGATTTGTTTTCATATTTGCTATTCGCTACAATTCATAGACACACAGAAATGCGTGTACTCCTGCACACACAGACAGGCAGACAGACATATACACAGTGACACACACATAGTGACACACAGACACACACACACAGTGACACACAGACACACACACACAGTGACACACACACACATTAAAATAAAGTTACACCAGGACGTGGAGTCTATCTATTTCTTTTATTTTCTGTAGTTTTGTTAATTTTATGTGTAAGAATCTGTATGCCATGAAACGACTAGCGTATTGGATCGTTGTTCGATCCTACTTTCAGTTTCAACACATAATATGCATCACAGGATTTTCGCGTGCAATCCACATAAACATAAAATATATGTAAAATAAAAAAGATATCAAATGATTTAAATCACAATATTTTCAATTATCAAAGTTTTCAAATACACGTCACATAGTTTTGAATACTAGGGTTTAGAATAAGTCGAGCATTTTGAGCATACCTTACACAATACAAATCTCAACATTTACAACACAAAACATAAGTTTACAAGATAACAGAAGGTTGTTTTTGCACTCTATTTTGCGGTTTAATCATTAATGCGGTCACCTGAAAGCTGAAGTAAGCTTTTAAAAAAAAAAGTGGTCTGTCATCGTTGTTCTCGTCGTTCACATCACACATTTTCGTCTCAAGAACCATTAAAAAAAATTCAACCAATATGCCATACAGCATCCTTGGATAGGGAATATTTAAATTTGTCCAAGAGAGGGCGGTCATGTTTCATTCCAATGGAGATGATAATGAAAATGTGAAAGTAAGGGTTTTGAGTGTTTTAAACTGCCGATTTTGCCGTTTCAGTCTAAAAGAACCGGAAGTATGTTTTCCTGAGGAGACAGTCGCTTCTTATTTAAACACTTACCCAGTGTTACCTATCCCGAGTTCGTCTAATACTTTTTGTCCCATAACGAACACCTATATACAGTCATGTGTCCTCCGCATTCCTGAATTCGAGTCAAACTGCGAAACTGGTGGGGCTGTGTCTCAGACAAAAAAAGAAGCGTTGCGCGATCCCCAAACACTCTGTTATATGCAACACTATGCACTGCATACATACAGTTTGACTTCACGTGCACTTGTAAATATATATACTTACCTATGTACATGCATATGAACTGTTAGACCTTGGGGTTTTTTCCCATTGTATGTCTCATATTTTGTAACATGTTAGGTGAATCAATAAACCATATCTGATTTTTATCATCTTTTTTTTTTATATGCAACATGCCTACACTGTGTGTGTGTGTACCATCATAAGGAGAAAGGTCCTGGATGTTATAATGCAGACACTGCACTCTGACCAATAATCTGAACTGAAATTGTCCTCAGAAAGTTCACCGCGAACCAGTGAAAGTAAATCACAGAAGCTGTCTCTCCAATTAACAAGATAATCAGATACAAAAAATCCCGGTATGTCAGTCATTAGTCATGTTAGCTTAAGTGCGACCCTTTGCCCCCTCTAACATGCCCCCAATGTCGTTCTTGTGTTGTATAAGTTCCCGCCATGTCCCGATTACTTGTAGACAACCAAAACTGTAAAACAGATCCAGAGATAGTGTTTGGAGAATCAGCTGTAGATTGCAACATTTATTCCTTCCTAAAACTTTTAAATTCTTCACAACTAATCAATTAATTAGTCAGGGACACTCTGACACCAATCAATACATTTATGGAGACAATCAAGCGAAGATTGATAGCTGTCTGCAATGCACATACCGTTCCTTATTCTCTATATAAAGACTCTGCCTTTTGGGGGAAAAGTCAAATTACAACCAACGGGCTACGATACAGTAAGTAATTAGGGAATTTCTTTTCAGTTAGAAATTCTATGGGGAAAATTTGAAATGAAAAAATTTATTGTACAAAACTAATATTTTTCTCCAAAAACGTTGTATTTTGTAAAAACAACAAATTTTTATGTCTCAGCTTTACCTTCTATTCTAAAATTTGTAATTTGTATACACGCAGAGTATAACTGATTTAAAACTTTCTGAGAAATTTTTAATTGATAAAGATCAATCCAATATAGTAAGAATGATACGATTTAGAAATACTTTATGTGAAAAGAATGTGGACTAGCAGGTCACATACAATACCGTCTCTGTTTCATACCAAAAAGTGCACCGAAACTAAGAATGTATGTTTCAATGTTAACAACCATAGCGTCGAAACAAGAACCTATCCGTCCAAAGTCTTCGACTCTTCAAAGCAAGGTGACGAACCTCCCCGTGTAAACACCAGTCAGAAACATTGCTTCGAAGAAGTAAATTTCAAAATCTTGCTCTGGAGACTTGGTAAGCATTGAGTTGAACACTGGCGCGCGACAGACTTCGTCGCCTGGCGACACAGAGGTCTGACGACGGACGGAGTCATCATCCTGGTCTAGCCGGAAACTACCAAATGTCCTCTCAAATTGCGTACAAGAAAACACATGATATACACACACAAAAAAAGCTGTAACCTGACACGAACTACCGCTTAGAAACACGTGAGACGTTTCGATTCCAACTGTCAGTTACTTAATAATGACCTGCTTGTCCAGCGGATCTAGTGTCCTCTCAGACTTGGTCAGGACAACACGTTGCCTCTCTTGCAGGATTAGGATAGGATGCAGTCTGTAGCGGTGTTAGCGGTGTGTGCTGTGCTTCAGGCCGTTGGATTGGATGCAGTGTACGTCGACATAAGGCGCTTCAGAGGCTATATTCAGAGAATTCATAACAATCTCAGGTCGTTAGAGGGCGCTGCAGATATGAAGTTTTTGGTAATTATTTTTGTTAATGTCAATCTTCAAAGAGTCAAATATTCTACATCAGTTTTTTTTTTGGTCTTTTTTCAAAAAAAAAAAACAACAAAAAAAACCCCAAAAAAACAAAAAACAAAATAACAAACAAAATAAAAATGAAAGAAAGAAAACCAAAAAAAAAAAAAGAACAAACAAAAAACCAACAGCAATAAAAAAAAAACACTATTAAGTATATGTATGTAAGTTATATCAAAAGAATAGATGAGGCATCTCTTGATATGCAAAGCTCCTTTGATTTGTAAATGTGTCGCACCAAAATATGAATGTATTTTACATGAAAAATGTCCTACAGTTTAGTCAGCAAACACTTATCAATAGTTATAAATCTATATCCAGAGAACTAGTAGATCTCTCGAGATAGCCGCTCAACAATGGGCCGACCAGTGTGTGTTTGAGCACCAGATGCAGGGTTACGGGGAGAACCTTGCCTTTATCTCCAGCACGGGACGTACCCCAGACCCCGCTTACGTCATCATGGAGTCCATCCGACAGTGGTATGACGAGCGCCATCTATACAGGTTTGGCACAGCATCATGTGGAGCCGCGTGTCATTACACACAGGTAGGTATAAGTTTGATCATTCATTTTGCATTAAGATCATGTATCATGAAAAAGTGAAGACAACGAACTGTGATTAATCTCATGGAGCCTATAAAGAATATAAAACTAAGATTCGGGTAAACACGGATGCTTGGGCACGGTAGAGGTGGGATCATATACTCAGGAGAAGTAATCATCCGCTGTTGATAAACTTTAAATGAATTAAGACCATATTTGAGTGGCGTGTTGCCGATATTTGAGTGGCGTGTTGCCGATATTTGAGTGTTGCCAATATTTGAGTGGCCTTTCCCAATATTTGTATAGCGTGTTGCCGCTATTTGAGTAGCGCGTTCGCAATATTTGAGTGGTACGTCCCCGATATTTGTCTGGCATATCCCCGATATTTGTGTGACATATCCCCGATATTTGTATGGCATATCCCCGATATTTGTGTGACATATCCCCGATATTTGTCTAGCATATCCCCGATATTTGTATGGCATATCCCCGATATTTGTGTGGCATATCCCCGATATTTGTCTGGCATATCCCCGATATTTGTGTGGCATATCCCCGATATTTGTCTGGCATATCCCCGATATTTGTCTGGCATTTCCACGATATTTGTATGGCATATCCCCGATATTTGTGTGGCATATCCCCGATATTTGTCTGGCATATCCCCGATATTTGTCTGGCATTTCCACGATATTTGTATGGCATATCCCCGATATTTGTCTGGCATATCCCCGATATTTGTCTGGCATTTCCACGATATTTGTGTGTCGTGGGAACACGGATAGTAGGAACTGAAATAAGAAACTTGCTGTGAGAGGAAATTCATGGTAATATAACATTAAACATTCACATACTCAGATTTCCGTGGACCACAGGGGAGTCGATCAATTACTACATAACTAGATTTCAGACTTGGTGGAAATACGATTGATTGAATATTTAAAAGGGGAAGAAAAAAAACTTATTTTTTCACTGAATGATTGCGCAACTTTTTCTATGAATTCCTTACCTTCAACAGTAAATTACCTTTGATCAATGCCATAAATCAATATATACTGGTCACCTAACTTCAAAGAACCAATGATATACTGGCCACCGAGCTTCGTAAAATACCACATTGATGTCCAGTATGTGGACACGAAGCCATTGTGATAGATTTCTTTTTCTGTTTATTAATGGTTGAAATGTAAGTTAACATGATCAGCGATGCTTGGTTGCGTGTTTCCTGTGACAAGAGTGCGGTGTAATTAGTATTTACAGTGTATCAGCATAATTAATTACCAGTACATTAAACATCAGATTTCTGTACAAGTAAACAAACACAATAAGCATATTATGGTTTTGTCCTGTAAAACCGTTATAGAGAGTATAACATTATTTATTTATCTTTCAAATGAATGCTTGCGCAGTTAACAATTTCATCTAGAATAGAATACAAATCTTAAATAATACCAGTTTTTTGAAAATAGATGCTCTAACGAAAATGAAATTTTCGGATTTTCTCCAAATAATTAATCACTACTTGTACTTTCATTGAATTTAATGGTGATTATTCCTATTCATCCGAGTCAAATAAATAGATAAGAAGATGGGCATATTTTATCAGGTTATACATTTTCAAATGAATGACGAACTACAAACGTCAGCGTGGGGCTAATCGGCACGTGAATCTCTGATTTACTGCATAGCGAGATGTATGGAATGACTCTCCTGTATACCTAGACACGAGCAAGATGTGTCCTGTATACCTAGACACGAGCAAGATGTGTCCTGTATATCTAGACACGAGCAAGATGTGTCCTGTATACCTAGACACGAGCAAGATGTGTCCTGTATACCTAGACACGAGCAAGATGTGTCCTGTATACCTAGACACGAGCAAGGTGTCTCCTGTATACCTAGACACGAGCAAGATGTGTCCTGTATATCTAGACACGAGCAAGATATATCCTGTATACCTAGACACGAGCAAGATGTGTCCTGTATATCTAGACACGAGCAAGGTGTGTCCTGTATACCTAGACACGAGCAAGATGTGTCCTGCATACCTAGACACGAGCAAGATGTGTCCTGTATACCTAGACACGAGCAAGATGTGTCCTGTATACCTAGACACGAGCAAGGTGTCTCCTGTATACCTAGACACGAGCAAGATGTGTCCTGTATACCTAGACACGAGCAAGGTGTCTCCTGTATACCTAGACACGAGCAAGGTGTCTCCTGTATACCTAGACACGAGCAAGATGTGTACTATATACCTAGACACGAGCAAGATGTGTCCTGTATACCTAGACACGAGCAAGGTCTCTCCTGTATACCTAGACACGAGCAAGGTCTCTCCTGTATACCTAGACACGAGCAAGGTGTCTCCTGTATACCTAGACACGAGCAAGGTGTGTCCTGTATACCTAGACACGAGCAAGATGTGTCCTATATACCTACACACGAGCAAGATGTCTACTGTATACCTAGACACGAGTAAGATGTGTGCTATATACCTAGACACGAGCAAGATGTGTCCTATATACCTAGACACGAGCAAGATGTCTCCTGTATACCTAGACACGAGCAAGGTGTCTCCTGTATACCTAGACACGAGTAAGGTGTGTCCTGTATATCTAGACACGAGCAAGGTGTGTCCTGTATACCTAGACACGAGCAAGGTGTCTCCTGTATACCTAGACACGAGCAAGGTGTCTCCTGTATATCTAGACACGAGCAAGGTGTGTCCTGTATACCTAGACACGAGCAAGGTGTCTCCTGTATACCTAGACACGAGCAAGGTGTCTCCTGTATACCTAGACACGAGCAAGATGTGTACTATATACCTAGACACGAGCAAGATGTGTCCTGTATACCTAGACACGAGCAAGGTCTCTCCTGTATACCTAGACACGAGCAAGGTGTCTCCTGTATACCTAGACACGAGCAAGGTGTGTCCTGTATACCTAGACACGAGCAAGATGTGTCCTATATACCTAGACACGAGCAAGATGTGTCCTGTATATCTAGACACGAGCAAGATGTGTCCTGTATACCTAGACACGAGCAAGATGTGTCCTGTATACCTAGACACGAGCAAGATGTGTCCTGTATACCTAGACACGAGTAAGATGTGTGCTGTATACCTAGACACGAGCAAGATGTGTCCTATATACCTAGACACGAGCAAGATGTGTCCTATATACCTAGACACGAGCAAGGTGTGTACTATATACCTAGACACGAGCAAGATGTGTCCTGTATACCTAGACACGAGCAAGGTCTCTCCTGTATACCTAGACACGAGCAAGGTGTCTCCTGTATACCTAGACACGAGCAAGGTGTATCCTGTATACCTAGACACGAGCAAGATGTGTCCTATATACCTAGACACGAGCAAGATGTCTACTGTATACCTAGACACGAGTAAGATGTGTGCTATATACCTAGACACGAGCAAGGTGTGTCCTGTATACCTAGACACGAGCAAGGTGTGTCCTGTATACCTAAACACGAGCAAGATGTGTCCTGTATACCTAGACACGAGCAAGGTGTCTCCTGTATACCTAGACACGAGCAAGGTGTCTCCTGTATACCTAGACACGAGCAAGATGTGTCCTGTATATCTAGACACGAGCAAGATGTGTCCTGTATACCTAGACACGAGCAAGATGTGTCCTGTATACCTAGACACGAGTAAGATGTGTGCTATATACCTAGACACGAGCAAGATGTGTCCTATATACCTAGACACGAGCAAGATGTCTCCTGTATACCTAGACACGAGCAAGGTGTCTCCTGTATACCTAGACACGAGCAAGGTGTGTCCTATATACCTAGACACGAGCAAGATGTGTCCTGTATACCTAGACACGAGCAAAATGTGTCCTATATACCTAGACACGAGCAAGATGTGTCCTGTATACCTAGACACGAGCAAGATGTGTCCTATATACCTAGACACGAGCAAGATGTGTCCTATATACCTAGACACGAGCAAGATGTGTCCTATATATCTAGACACGAGCAAGATGTGTGCTATATACCTAGACACGAGCAAGATGTGTCCTATATACCTAGACACGAGCAAGATGTGTCCTATATACCTAGACACGAGCAAGATGTGTCCTGTATACCTAGACACGAGCAAAGTGCAAACTATACTTAACATCAACAGGCGCGGATCCAACTTTTTTCTTCAAGGAGGAAGGGGGGGGGGGGGGGGTCGCGTTTAATATTGCTTCATCAACTCTCTCGATCGACTTTATTGGCTCAATGGGGATGATTTCAAAATTCAAGGTCCTAATATAATATGAAAACTACCATAACGCAACTTTGGGTGCAGATTTTGCATAGTCTACTGTCTGTAAAAACGTGGAAATTCCGGAGGCTTCGCCATGGAACCAGGTCTCAGATCCCCGGCCTTTTGCCCCCCCCCCCCCTCCACCCCCCCCTCCACCCCCCCCCCCTTCCTCCTTGAAGAAAAAAGTTGGATCCGCGCCTGTTGATGTTAAGTATAGTTTGCACCTTGCTCGTGTCTTGGTGTACAGGACACATCTTGCTCGTGTATAGTTTGCTTGAAATGAAATGAGAATGACGCCATTATATATATATATATATATATATATATATATATATATATATATATATATATAATCTACGTAGATTTTAACAAATATTCTGGGCACAGATCTAACACTATTTGTAGATCTGGTCTTCGATCTAACACTATTTGATGATTTTTACAGATGATCTGGGCGCGGGTCTAACACTGTTTGATGATTTTTACAGATGATCTGGGCTCGTACCTCTAGATTGGGTTGTGCTATGAGTTATTGCAACAATTTGGTTGACGGCAGAGGGCGCGTGTTCAGAAACGCACAGTACTTTGTCTGTTTTTACTCACCTCAGTAAGTGATAGTTACAGGTTTTGAAATTCTAGATAGCTGTTAACTGCAAACTTTATTTTATCTTATTAAAAAAAACTGCTTTATTCCACTGGACAGACAACCTCGCTTAAGAAGAAATAATGCACTAGGCAAATTTGAAAAATGAAAAGTGGGCGATGTGTACAACAATATTTTGAAATTGAAACCTTACAAATTTACTCCATTTATTTATAAAAATTTGTAGTTTTAGTAAAAGGTAATCCTGAAAAAAATAACTCTTGCTGGACTCGAACCATCAATCTACATATCAGCAATTCGACATTCCATTCTAACGTACTTTTTAGGTGATATATATATATATATATATATATATATATATATATATATATATATATATATATATATTCCTGTTTTAAAAGGAAGTCGGGTCAATGTAGTATATATCTTAAGCTTACCAGTTTGAATGATTTTGAGTAGTCACAAGTTTTTCAAAATTGACATATTTCTCATAATAATAATAATAATAATGTGCGGCATTTATACAGCGCATTATATAATTTCATAATTACTCTAAGCGCTTTACATCACATATACACCTAAAAGATAGCTAGCAGAGGCGTCATAAAGAACAATGTAAACTGTAAAACAACATAAGATTAATTAGCGCATAAAATATAACATACAAATAAAATAACCTAAATACTACGACAGACCAACCTTTCCTTTAAGAATAGATATATTACAAAATATGGCTAAAAGTTTTTCTAAAAAGATATGTTTTGAGGTTTGTCACAAAATCTCCCATCATTTTCATACATATGATTATATTTAATACAATGTGTAATGTAGTGGTGTTTTGGTTTTTTTTAAATTATAGTTTTTAATTTGTAGTCAATTGAATAGCTTTCTAGATTTAGGTTCACGTAACAACAGAAGAAAACCTTTTTCTTAGATAGGAGATTAAAAGTTCTAGAGAGAATTAAAAAATGAATGTTTTATTTCACGGCTTCTTCACTCCTGGTCGTGATTTCACATTAACGGCAAACTTTCTACAAAATAAATACACGTATTGTTGAAACCAGCAATCATTTCTGTTACACATCTTGACATTGACTCAATGTATCACATTTTGTTTTACAGAAAATTTCAAATTTCAAAACCCACTTCTGTTCTGAAATTTAACGATCGTAAAGATAAGATAGCTTGTGAAGTCATCTGCTTTACTTTAATATTGAAGTTTTACAGCAGCAGGATAAGCATACTGTGCTATTTATAGGAATTTCCGCATTTTATCTAAATAATGGGGAGTAACTCTCTGTTTCCTACATCGTGTGTGAACATTACATATTACATACCTTCGTTTTCTGTAATGAATTCAGTTAAAGATTCATGCTATCACAAACTTTCACTAAAATATTATGAATATAAATATTAATTTATATAAATATAAATTAATTAATATTACAACATGAAGGTTAATTCTAAAAGAAAGACATTTTCAAAGATATCGAGTTAATGGAATTTTCTAATTTAGAGTTAGTTAGACTTACTATGGTCATACGTTTGTAGGGGTAATTATGTAGGACAGACCCCATACACCCCCGGCCCCCGTTGTTCACGATGTCCCCCGGGTAACTTGTGTACTCGAGAAGGACTCTGTTACGGTCGAGGTGAGTGTGCTATATTTGTTATTTCTTTCAAGATCTGTATACAATCACCTCAATAAGTATTAAATAATCCACAATGTGTTATCCCATTTAATATACCCATTATTTTTCATTCACGGTCACGGTATTTTCAGATGTTGCAGGCCGACGGAGGAGGAGAAGTGTCGCACCAACATACAAAGCTACAATGACGAAATCGGACGTGTGGTAAGTCAACCATTACTCTCAAGAATTAAGGTGGATGTACTCACGTGTAGAAAGTCAGTCGTTGTATAACAAGAATCAAGACGGGTCAAAATGACACTTTGCAAATCGACCATTTATACAATGAATTCTAGTTGTGGTCACGGTAGCTCGTGGTTAGAGCGTTCGCTTAGTAACCGGGAGGTCGTGAGTTCGATCCCCACTCGTGCCATGGCCACGTCAAACCTAAGACGAAAAATAGGTAGTGATTGCTCCTTCGCCAAAACGCTCGGCATTTAGAAGTGAGAATTACTGGTCTTTCGGATATGACCTTAAAAACGGAGGTCCCGTGTCACGGTAGGCGTTGGCACGTTAAATAACCCTCACTGCTACGGTCCTGAGCGCTAAGCATAGGTCTAAATTTGTGGTACTTCACCTACATCTAGTGACGTCTCAATGTGAGTGAAAAATTCTCGACGGGACGTAAAACATACCAACAATCAATCAAGGATATACTATATGAAAAAAAGACAACGAACGGTGATCAGTCTCTTATATCATATCAAAATCAAGAGCACGACAAATAAGGACCTCTGAAAACACCAACAGTGGGATCAGGTGCCTAGGAGTAAGCATGCCATGTTGACCGGCCAACCCACCGTGAGCCCTATATCTTGGTCAAGTAAACGGTCAAATTCAGTATATAGGAAAAGGCCTAACAGTTGGTATGAAACACGTCAAACAGCAATCGACCTAATGACAGGTTGTATTCCAACATAAATTTATATTTAAAATTGATCATATGTTCTCACGTATGCTCTCACGTATCGAAGCAGTTGAGAGACATACATGTAAACACCATATGCAGGTGATAAAGTGACTTGTAGATAGTGAAACATATGATCTGGATGTAGTCAGTTTGACGTATGGCGAGGCGATCATTTATTCAAGAACTAAGTTGGCTGTACTATTGTTGATACTTATGTAGTACACATAACAGTCTTCACATAAAGTACTACTCACCATAGGAATGTTAATGTACAGTGGGTATTAAGGATCCTCTCTATACACCAACCAGATATAGCTTTTGATCAACTGAAAAAAGTATATCCTTTTAATTTATGGATAAATGAAATATGCATAGATTTTCCAACCATGGTTTCAGACTTAATTTCTTAGATACTTTATTAGCAAGTCTGAAAAATGCATTATCGTTTTATATACCAAAATTATTATGTAGTTACGAGGTAATTTTATATATAAATCCTCTATCACATTAAAAAAAACCCATTGAAATAACAACTAATTTTATAGCAAGTCTGAAAATCAATTACTCCCAAGTGCAAAACCCTGAGGAGTCTTTTGGAACGATGTCCCTTCATCTCAACACTAACGGAATATTTCTATACGACAATGATAATCATCTCCTTATTAGGACGACAATGAAAATAATTCCTTCGTCCTTACACCAATGTTTCTATATGACAATGATAATCTATTGTCAATGTGTGGTAAATTTCCTCTCAAGATTTCCATGTATCTCTTTCATTGATCATTCCCACTGGAATTCTTCAACTACAATGTATATTAAGGAGGTACTTTACTGTGTCATAATGGCTGACCTTTTTTTTCAACCATGAAAATACACGACGTTGTGAACTGAAACACCTCACGCGGGCATACTTTTCATGAAAACGTTGAAATTACGAAAATCAGCAATATTTGTCTATTCGTTTCAAATTTCATTGCCTAGCTGAGTAGCTCAGTGGGTTTGCACATGGACTGTTAAAACGAGGGTTCAAGTCCAGATGGGGATTTAATTTTTTTTTTCGAATTCCTTTCCACTAAAATTGCATTTTTGACTCAAATTTGAAAATTATCAATTTCACGATATTGTTGTTCACATCCTCCACTTTTCAGATTTCTTTGGTGTAGCATTCCTCCTTAAGCTTCCATTAATTCAACCACTATACGTGTGAATTTCTACTATATGCATACAACAGAAAAATGTGACTGTCTTACACTGTCTAATCATTTAAATTTGGATTATTTTAGATATTTCATGGAAGACGATCTCGGGTCTCAACTAAATGGTGCTGCTTGCTGCTTATTAGTATATATATATATATATATATATATATATATATATATATATATATACACATCTATTTGTCTAATAAAATGTAGCATAACTTGTTTTTCTGATTTTGATGTCATTATATGGAGATGTGTTAGTAAAACAGAAAGGTACCATACACAACTCTAAATCTACAAAATTACATCCGGGTAAAGATTGCACATTTTTATTTTGAGTTATACATCAATTAATCATATCACATTTTAGGAACTAAATATAAAGATGTATTCACTACAGAGACACACAGTCAATAAGATAATACGAGGGAATAACTATACGGAAAATGTTTCAAAAGAGAAGAAAATGTTTATATCAAAACAATAAAAACATAACATACATATACTTCATAAAGCACTTCACATTTGTGATAGATTTTGCATAAAGACGATTTCTTGCCAGAAATGGTTTTCTCAAGTTGAAAGACGTTCTCAATGTGATTAACAAACATCGGGATTTTGTACGAGACAAATATAATAAATTAAAAACAAATATCTGTACAATTTGGATGGAATGGACTCATAATGACGGTTTCTGCTGAAAATCTCCCTCAGCGTTGGAATGTATTAAAGCCGTTAATTCCTCTTCTGCCTTCATCCGGGAATTTTGCACGGGCAGACTCACTCTGTTATAACCATTCTTACGTGTCTGGCTGTTTATTGCATTGCTAGGCTGTCCCTCCGTTCTGTCCTTGCTCACGCTAAGGCCATTCTGATTCCGACTCGGTAACTTCTCCGAGACAAATGTGACCCGTTTGCTGCTATCTGACTGGATATATAATGGTCCTGGACTTTGACTAGAACTGTGGTCTCTTGGTTCTTTCTTTGTGTTGCCATCTGTCCTTGTACTATTCAGAGGAAGTTCGTGAGAGGCAGAACTTCCTAACAAAGACGACAGGTGGCGCTTTCTCTCCGCCGTGTACTTCGCTCTGTTGACTTCCTCGTAATATTTATTCGCTTTCTCCTGTTCTCGTGTAGGACGGTATATACAGCTACAACAACCTGTTTGATAAATTTTGAAATACTACTAGGTAAACATCTTTTCAAGTTACGCTACAAAGGAAACTGCGGTTCATTTCAGGAGGATGGTACGATACTATAAGAAAAACAAATTACCTTCGCACGTTTGATGAGAATCATCCTGAAAAGATAACGTCATACATTGATACAAATATGTGTGCTAAGATTACTTTTTCTCTTTCTTTGTTGCAAGCCTAATAAACATGTGTACATACTGCGCTTTCTGTAGGACTGTTGGATTTCTTGGAATTGCATTTCCACATTTTACACATCTTGAAAATAAAAGTAGCACGATTACACTAAATACTTCAAACAGTTTCGTGTGAAGATATACCTGGTAAATATTAATTTTCTTACTTGGAATAACAAATACTTACCTGAGTGTCTAACACAATCCTGGTAATGAAAACTGATATCACCTGTAAAATGACACTAGGTATCTGAGGTAATCATTCATATAGAGAAATACAAGCTTTAAATACGTAATACGACTGTGGTTGAATTAATTTTTCCCGTAGTTACAGAACAGTCATACCATAGCAGTTTTACAGATAAGTAAAAATATAAGCTGCAGCGAGTTTGGGTGTACGGGTGTGTCCATCTGTAGGAAAGCATCAATGGCGACCACAAACAGCAAGACAACTGTCTTAAAGCAGTTACAACTGGAAACAAAATATTCTCAGCATTAGAGAGCTCAATAAGAAACTTAAATGATCTATCGAATTCTTTACTCTTTGTGCGCTTCTATACATACAGGCATTTCCTTTTGTGTCGGTTCGCTGCCTCGTCAGATTTTACAGTTTTGTACTTGAGTGTTAACGCGCTGAACACAAATATTACCTAGAGGAAGGAAACAAGGCAAGATTGAAAACCCTAGAAATGTCGTCTAGAAAGTAGGATTGAAATTGTGAATCTTAGTAATTGTAATAACTAAATTACACCAACTTAATGTTGCAATCTAATAATGACTTAATTATCTAGTTCCCCATTGCTGTCGTTTTATTTCATATTTTTAATAAAAAGAAATTACAATGAATAATACTGTATATTGATATATTTCGAAGACAAGTGAAAAAAAAACTTACAAATGTTATAATGGCAAAAGGAATGGAGAATATGTAAAATGACCAGTGGCTCTTTTGTAACCAACACCTGAAATTATAATTCAATAAAAGAAATACCCAAAAATCTCCATTTTGAGGTCTGTTACTTCGTCGATTACTAAAGAGACACGCACATCTCAATACAATAGTCAAAACGTGGTCTTCACAATACTCACATGAATGAACCATCGCTTGGGAAACCAAACATCTCAGAGGCAACAGCAAAACATATTGCAAAAACTGTTGGGATTCCTTTGGAAGAAAGAAAGAGAATTCACGTTAATGACAAGGGAATGTTTATAGGGTTTACTCTGACCAAAATCTTGTGAAATGTTGTTAAAATATCGGACGGATTTGGACTTTAAGATGATAAAATATAGGACTTTCTGTAACGAAAATCTTATGAAATGTTAAAATGTCAGACTGATTTGGACTCTGTGGGGATATTTTTACTGAAATATTAATCAGTTTCTTTCCCATTTTTAACAACCAACAAGCCAGATTCCTAACGGTATACATCTTCCATCCTTGGAGCCTTACCCCATCCAAACACCATGTACTTCCAGCAGTGCTTTCCAGCTTTGCATACTTTGCTAATCACAATGAAGTTATGGAAACTCTCTACCAATAAAAACGATAAAGCTGCCGTGTAAAGGAAGAACGCCAGTATTCTTCCAATCGTACATATAACCTGAAAGTGAATCGAACAAAGGCATATCATTGCACGAGTATGCAAATGACGCATTCTTGAAATCACAATGTTGGACAAAGAAAACACTTGAACAGTTACAGAAAGTGTCGGCACCACAAGGATCTTGCAATTCAAACATTTGTAAAAACTTTCATTAGTAATACCAAACATTTTGTTTATTTCTTTCCTTCGCGACCCCCCCCCCCCTTCACTCATATTGAGCCGCCAAAAGCTGTAGATTTCAAGGCACCAAACATTTAGACCTACGCAAGACACCTGAGGCAGTAGCCGTGAAGGTTCTTAATAGTGTCAACGCCTGTTGTGACGAGGAAGCGCGGTATAAAGGTCTTATCCAATAGGCCCGCGACTTTCACATATTTTTACACTCATATGAAGACGTCAACATTGCCAGTGAAGGGCTGCAAAATTTAGGCCTATGTTGGGCGGTTTTGGCATTTAAGCAGTAGGGATTTTATCGTGCCACTCCTGCCGTGACACGGGGCCTCGGATTTTACGGTCTCATCCGAAGGACTGCCCCATTTAGTCACCTCTTACGACAAGCATGGGGTACTGAGGACCTATTCTAACCCGGATCTCGCATTATCGGGAGAGAAGGAGCTGTCATTTTAATACAACTTGACAAGATGTCGGCGCCATTAATTTGTTTATCAGAATAAAGATGAATGTGTCTTTAATAGGTTTACCTTAGTGTTTGACTGATGCCAGCACATGATGAATACACCATTCAAACAACTCAACACAAAAATAAAATTCAGGTATATCAAGTACTCCTCTCCGGATAATCGTCTACAAAAAAAAATATGTTTCTCTATTTACTCATTTCTAACGAAATAAAAATTCATTTAAATCCCCCATACACAATAGTCTTTGCACAAAAACAATTATGAAAAGCAGCTTCACTCCGAGGGATATTTGTCCATTTGAATCCCCAAACTCCGAGAAAGCGGAATAATATTATCTATCATGATATTTTAACAATAGACAATATCAATTACAGTAATTAAAATATTCATTAAAATAATTAATTAATAATAAAAGTAATCATAGTTAAGAAGAATGCAAGAATTCAATTGAGGATATCATACAATAAAAACATTATTTTGGATATGTGTAACCACATGAGGTTTCCATGACTACAACTGCAATTTGATTACTGTGAAAGTAAAATATTATTTTAAGACGGAAGTTTGGTAATAAGTATCCTAGTTTCTGAAGTGGCAAAAACGTCTTTGCTACGGTTACATTTAAGCATTCTGTACATCTTGTAAGAAGTAATCAATGATAGGTAACATCTGCTTGCATGCATACAGTGGCTGTAAATTGATTTCTAATCTGACAATGCGCATTACAACAACTCGGACAAATTAACCCGAGATAACGTTTATCTGCCTTCGTTGGTGCTTGGGAATTCCCGGGATTCCTAATATATCTGTGAATACTTAGATTTATTGTTTTCCTGCATACGGATGCAAGCATTATTCCCCTTTGCTATGATGAAAGAAAACTTCAGGACCTAGTTTAAAGTCGTAACACATTTACCTTCATTGAAATCGTGAGCCTAGCATAGTGCATGAAACAGCCATCGTGACCTATCATGAGCAAGAACATGCATCCCCACTAGGATCATCAACTGGCAAATTTATGAGTCTACAGAGTTTACAACACACACACACACAACATACATTGTGATTCAGAATTTACAAAATGAAGAAGTCTTCGTCTTGACCCAAAATTAACATCGGCCGCGTTTACAAAATGTAGACAGCCATTTAATTGGTCTTAAAGCTAGCATTGGCTGCGGCTGAAAGGGATCATCAACCCCAGTCTGAGGGCGTGGCATAGTGTATTGACATATGGTTTGATGTTTCCATACTTCACATTTTGGAACGAAAAATACCGCCAGGACGAACGGGTGAAAGACATAAACAATACAGAAGGAAAAGTCATTCTAAAATACCAGTCGTGATGGATTATAACAATAATGTTTGGTCCCGACATTACCTCCAGTGGAAGAGAATGATAATGAAGATGGCGGCTAGACCGGACAATGCGATGATGCAGCCTATCAATAGTAGTCTGTTGTTGTTTTGAACGGAAGGAATGTCAATCTGCAACGATACAATTGAAAGAGACACAGTCAGCAGTTTCCATATAGACGATTTCACTTTCAAAATGAAAATGAAAACAAAAAAAAACAAAAAACAAAAAAAAACCAAAAAAAAAAAAAAAAAAAAAAAAAATAAACAAACATAAAAAAAAAACAAAAACAAAAACATGCAAACAAAAAAAAAAACAAAACAAAAAAAAACAAAAAAAAAAAAAAAAACAACAAAAAAACAAAAACCAAAAAATAAAACACAAAAACAAAAAACACAAAAAAAAGAGAAATTGATTTAAAATTTTACCGTCTCATTTTGATAGATGCCGATCACGTGTAATTTGACAGGAAGTGAACAATGACACGTGATGAAGGCTTCAGTGTTTGCCACTAACTCACAGCTCTCGTTCCTCCATTCATTTCTCCTGGATCTATGTAAAATTTCTCAATTTAAATTTCTATCATTAATTGACATTAATAAGGATAGGTATATGATAACATTAGACAAGGGGGTTTCTTTTATACTTACCTCTCATCTTTCTCCAGAGAAAGACATCTGAATTTATGAAAATCTTTAACAGAAACCTATAAAAGATTTTGTCTTTTAATATTTTTTAAACAAAATTATATATATATATATAATCTTATAATGGATTGAACAAATATGTGGCAGATGATTTGAATTTTTTTGTTTACGTACAAGCGTGGTGAGCGGTATTTTGATATCACCGCTAACACGTTTTCCTGCAAATGTCTCACTGGGGAAAAGGCTGACGTCATACATGTCTGTCACAGTGCGCAAGTCTTGCTTTCTGCAAAGAACATTAACGCTGAATTTCACACTAGGTGTTTAATCATATCTACACAGACAACAAACTGCAGACATATTTCTACCTGTTGTTATGTAAATGACAATGTTATTCATGTACATGTATGTAGGTATTTTATTACAACAAACTGCAGACATATTTCTACCTGTTGTTATGTAAATGACAATGTTATTCATGTACATGTATGTAGGTATTTTATTACACCGCAGTAGACCTACCCTGTTATTTTCATAGGAAACATTTCGTTCAAATTTCGCAGTGAAATCAATATCACCGGGTAGTCTGAAAACATAAAGCAAGAAAAGTAACGTACAGTACAGAGCCATGTTACTCACAGATTAAAGACAAGTTTACAATTCTATCCAGATTCTCTCATGTTACTCACAGATTAAAGGCAAGTTTACAATTCTATCCAGATTCTCTCATGTTACTCACAGATTAAATACAAGTTTACAATTCTATCCAGATTCTTTCATGTTACTCACAGAGTAAAGACAAGTTTACAATTCTATCCAGATTCTCTCATGTTACTCACAGATTAAAGACAAGTTTACAATTCTATCCAGATTCTCTCATGTTACTCACAGATTAAAGACAAGTTTACAATTCTATCCAGATTCTTTCATGTTACTCACAGAGTAAAGACAAGTTTACAATTCTATCCAGATTCTTTCATGTTACTCACAGATTAAAGACAAGTTTACAATTCTATCCAGATTCTTTCATGTTACTCACAGATTAAAGACAAGTTTACAATTCTATCCAGATTCTCTCATGTTACTCACAGATTAAAGACAAGTTTACAATTCTATCCAGATTCTTTCATGTTACTCACAGATTAAATACAAGTTTACAATTCTATCCAGATTCTTTCATGTTACTCACAGAGTAAAGACAAGTTTACAATTCTATCCAGATTCTCTCATGTTACTCACAGATTAAAGACAAGTTTACAATTCTATCCAGATTCTTTCATGTTACTCACAGAGTAAAGACAAGTTTACAATTCTATCCAGATTCTTTCATGTTACTCACAGATTAAAGACAAGTTTACAATTCTATCCAGATTCTTTCATGTTACTCACAGAGTAAAGACAAGTTTACAATTCTATCCAGATTCTTTCATGTTACTCACAGATTAAATACAAGTTTACAATTCTATCCAGATTCTCTCATGTTACTCACAGATTAAAGACAAGTTTACAATTCTATCCAGATTCTTTCATGTTACTCACAGATTAAAGACAAGTTTACAATTCTATCCAGATTCTTTCATGTTACTCACAGAGTAAAGACAAGTTTACAATTCTATCCAGATTCTTTCATGTTACTCACAGATTAAAGACAAGTTTACAATTCTATCCAGATTCTCTCATGTTACTCACAGAGTAAAGACAAGTTTACAATTCTATCCAGATTCTCTCATGTTACTCACAGATTAAAGACAAGTTTACAATTCTATCCAGATTCTCTCATGTTACTCACAGAGTAAAAACAAGTTTACAATTCTATCCAGATTCTTTCATGTTACTCACAGAGTAAAGACAAGTTTACAATTCTATCCAGATTCTTTCATGTTACTCACAGATTAAATACAAGTTTACAATTCTATCCAGATTCTTTCATGTTACTCACAGAGTAAAGACAAGTTTACAATTCTATCCAGATTCTTTCATGTTACTCACAGATTAAAGACAAGTTTACAATTCTATCCAGATTCTTTCATGTTACTCACAGAGTAAAGACAAGTTTACAATTCTATCCAGATTCTTTCATGTTACTCACAGAGTAAAAACAAGTTTACAATTCTATCCAGATTCTTTCATGTTACTCACAGAGTAAAGACAAGTTTACAATTCTATCCAGATTCTTTCATGTTACTCACAGAGTAAAGACAAGTTTACAATTCTATCCAGATTCTTTCATGTTACTCACAGATTAAAGACATGTTTACAATTCTATCCAGATTCTCTCATGTTACTCACAGATTAAAGACAAGTTTACAATTCTATCCAGATTCTTTCATGTTACTCACAGATTAAAGACAAGTTTACAATTCTATCCAGATTCTTTCATGTTACTCACAGATTAAAGACAAGTTTACAATTCTATCCAGATTCTCTCATGTTACTCACAGATTAAAGACAAGTTTACAATTCTATCCAGATTCTCTCATGTTACTCACAGATTAAAGACAAGTTTACAATTCTATCCAGATTCTCTCATGTTACTCACAGATTAGACAACGTTTGACTGGTACTTTAGAATTCTATCCAGATTCTTTCATCACAGAATTTTTAAAACTTGTTACCTTTATTTTCAGGCACTAACTGCCCTTCTTCGCTCGCTGTGTAGACTTCAACAAGCTTGTCTGAACTGCTTCCAAAGCTCACATCTGTAATATGTATGTCATAAATAATGATTATTATACATATACGTACTCAAATAATTAATTTCAATTATCAGTTCTGCCCTCACTGACAATCATTTTGAATGGGAAAAAACGTAAGATAGTAGAATCTAGTATAACAAAAAAAAAAATTAATGTACAGTGTTTTGTCGTTTGTCTAAGGTTCAGCGCTGTTGATTTATTTGAGCATTAAAATAAACTTATACTCGAGGGTGATCTTCTGTATTAAAAAGCATAAAACACCCGTGAAGTTGAGCCCTCTATCCCAAATTTATTGATACACTAAATGTATGTCAAGGACAAATTTATTGATACACTAAATGTATGTCAAGGACAAATTTATTGATACACTAAATGTATGTCAAGGACAAAATCTTCGATATTGCAATAAAACTCCCTAGTAAGCCCCACCAAGATATACTCTCCATTAACCAGCATCGGATTCAAGTCTCATAAATGCGCATTATCTTTTCACAGTAAATAAAAAAAGGAGACGAATAAGCTACGAGTATCTCTGAAAGACTCGGCGAATCGACAAGTACATTACACAAAAGACTCGGCGAATCGACAAGTACATTACACAAAAGACTCGGCGAATCGACAAGTACATTACACAAAAGACTCGGCGAATCGACAAGCACATTACACAAAAGACTCGGACCGCACTGTCGTGGACCTTATACAGCCTCACGGTTAAGAAATATAGATCGACTATTTTACAAAGATTGTAAACCTGAATAGATATCACACCGCCACCAAGACAAATAGAATATAAGCCTTCATAGCGGTAGACAATTCGAATCTAATTACATTTATTGAACAAATTCAGGAAAATATTATTTATTTGTATGCATAGCACTATCCTTAGGGGTTCCTTTTTCTGTAAATCGTATTACTGACAAAAGTCCTGTACTAACCAATGTTGTCGGACAAAATTTCGGTGTGGGGAGAGAACTCTAGATAGCTGGACAAGTTGCTGGTCAAGCCGTTCAAAATCCCCACCACGTTGCTTCCAAAACTCACAGCCTTAAACGAGAAGGGTCAGTAGTCAAAAGAAGAGGATTACTGAAGCCCAGATAATTAATGTGTGAATGTGAAGACTTTTTAATGAGTATTGCAGTATTCCTGCTTCAACATGCGATTGGATTAGTATCAATATTTTTTTTATATCTAAGGAACTATATACCAAAAGAAATTTTGATTGATGACAATAGCAGTGTACCTCCTTTTCCTCCGTTGTTGCGTTGGAAATAGCTGCCAGAAGCTGGTCCAATAAATATACAACGTTCTAAAGAGAGAGAGTGGGGAGAAAAAGACAAATATAGAAAGAAAGACCAAATTCATGACGGTTGAATTATGATGATAGGGATGATGATCATAGTGATGACATACCACGAAGGAGATTTTAGATCCATCATCAGACAACGAAGGGAAGTTGGTCAGGTGATGGAGAACTTTCAATAACACGTTTGCGGCGATCTCAACATCGCCCGAGTACATCCGGTTCTGCGGCTTCGTGGCGTACCGGTAAAGCTTGTCGAACACGTTGTGTAGAGAGGACGACTGGTATCCCAGCCGCATGATCTCCATCTGATATAGAAACAGGTTGTTTTTATCACTTCTATTATCTATTATACATTTATTTCTGTGAAATTTGAATCAAATTTCCAGTATTGACTTTAATCTTGAAAAAGAAATTTGCAACGTTCCAAGTACGAACTACGATACCGTACCTCGTCATATATTTGAACTAGACTAACGGATTGGCACATTGAAAAGTTGGGTTCTTCCCATGAGCAGACCTGTTTCCTTCCTTCTGTTCTACATCGGCATTTTCTCGTCACAAATCCTGTAAATGTTCATTTATTGACTGGAATTTCACATGTAATTATTTATAAAAGATGCATATCTGATTACCATATCCCTTTTTAATATAAATATGAAAGAGATTTTAATCTCAGAATTTGGACGTAAATCATTCCTTTTTTTCTTTTTTCGCCGTTAAACAATATTAGCCATACGTGAAAAGGTGCAAAACTGCCAATAGTTCGCTCATTCGTGATGATTGAACCAGTCAAAACATATACACATGTATATCATCTGATGAAAAAAAATCAATTTATATTTGATAGATATTATAAGGAGTACATGTATTAACAATTGTTATTTGTATATATCTACTTCTAGACCTAATGATTTATTTGTAATATTTATGCTAATTCGATGTATTTCATTTCTCGATACCTAGGTTGTTTGTAATTTGAATATTGCTTTTATATTCCCCATAATGGAAACAATTTTGATATTTTTTTAAATACACTGTACCATTTTGTACTTCAGAAATGAAAGTAATTTCTACTCATTTTATTAGATATGAAGTCAGCTGGGACAGTTTACGCATTATAAACCCCGAAGCGTACACTGTTCCCCAAGTTACTAATGAATAAGTAAACCTTATACAAATTCACTCTAGTAAAATGCATTTGATGTAATTAAATGAATAATTCTAAAGAAAACAGGGATTTCATATGATGCACAGCAATATTACCGTATCAATAAAATTAAAAACAAAGAAGCCAAATGTATTGTGAGATAATTACTTGAACTTCGTAAGGCGCAACTTAACGGCGATGTAGTTTATACGATATAAAATCAGGTGAACCAATCAAATTGCGTTTTAAAAGTGAAAATAATTCCATTTGGATAAGTCACTGAGGCACATAGAGATTTGACGACTTTGATATATTGTTAAATACTGTGCAGAAAGTGAGTACAGTGACAACATCCTCCACACCAGAATACACGGGGGACACGCCCACTGCCTGAGAGAGAGAGTACGTGTTTTCAAGGTCATACACAGAGAGGGATTCCATAGTTATACTTACCTGTATCAATGGGGATATAATTTTGAAAATCTGTACAAAGTATGGTCAAATATATAACACTTGAACATGAGTTGTCTTCGATAATCTATTCATTTCATCAACGAGAAATCACGACTATTTCTCACCTTCTGCTTCCGCCGGACATCGCTCCTTCCGGTAATGTCCTCCAGCCATTTCCGCCCACAGGATGCTTTTGTACCACTGTTGCGGACATGTATCATTGGCACGATTGACTGTGAAAAAAACGTCATAAATGGATGAGAGAGAGAGAGAAAGAGAGAGAGAGACATGTATATCAGTATATTAAAAGCCAAAATTAAAGTAAAGTGATTGAGAGTGAAGTATTGATTGATTGATTGATTGTTGTTTTCCGCCACACTCAACAATTTTTCAGTTATCTAGTGGCGTCCAGTTTTTGTAGGTGGAGGAGAGAGCCCAGATACAATGTACCCGGGAAGAGACCACCGACCTTCCGAAAGTAAACTGGCAAACTTTCTCACATATATCGGCGCGAGCGAGAATCGAACCCGCGCCGACTAGAGGTGAGAGACCTTGTGGTTTTGAGCACGATGCTCTAACCACTCGGCCACTTTTGTGAATAATCTTACCTGGTTGAACGTAGATATCGGCTGTAACGTTCTGTGCTCCGGCAGCATTAGCGACTTTACAGGTAAATACCGATCGTGTCTGCAAACTGCGTACAAAGAGCTGAGAACCCGCTGGCTGGAGGGTCTCCGGGATCATGTCAGAGCGCCCCCTTTTGATGAGTAATCCGTTGACGTACCAGTGGTACTGCGGTGCGTCCTGGTCAAAAGACAAACATCGGATCCGGATAGATCCGTGGAATGGGACGTAATCGGACATGGGATCGATGTCCACCATGGGAGTCGTGATCACGTCTACCAGATCCGACTTATTCTGGGAATTCCCATAATCACTAGCCTCACAAGTGTATTCACCTAGAACATGATTCGAAAGTTGGGTCATCTTAAATTCTTAGTGAAACGGTTAGTTAATACTCAATAATTTACCACATATTTAAAACAAAAAAACATGTTTATATGTACATATTTTTTTATACTTGTAATCAACCACAGTAGCTTTTAACATGGTTGGTTCGTTGTAAATTATTTAACGTCCCACTCAAGAATGTTTCACTCATATTAAGACGTCACCATTGCCGGTGAAGGGCTGTAAAATTTAGGTCTATGCTCGGCGCTTACTGCCTTTGAAACCTACTGTGAAATGGGGCCTCGGTTTTTAAGGTATCATCCGATTGTTGATTGTATATTGTTTAACGTCCCTCTAGAGAATCTTTCACTAATATGGAGACGTCACCATTACCGGTGAAGGGCTGCAAAATTTAGGCCTATGCTCGGCGCTTAGGGCCTTTGAGCGGGGAGAGGTCTTTATCGTGCCACACCTGCTGTGACACGGGGCCTCAGTTTTTAAAGTCTCATCCGAAGGACCGTCCCATTTAGTCGCCTCTTACGGCAAGCAAGGGTTACTGAAGACTTATTCTAACCCGGATCCCCACGGGATGCTTTTAAAACAGCGTCACGACGTTCTAAACAAGCATTGACTATTCCTTCACCTAGTTGTCTTCCGGAAGTGACCTTCAAAACAGAGGTTCCATTTTACGGAAGGAATGTAAGTGAAAAAATTTCGAATGGAACACAAAACAACATTCAAAACAAATAAACATACCATGTTTATCTCCTTAAGGCTAATCCACAGTTTCTATTCTACCGCCGCGTGATTAAGCTTAAAACCATTGTTTATCAAAATGCCATTATAAGTCTTAATAGCTTTCACAAATTATGCGATGCTACTCTAAAATGCGCTTTTCCATTCAATGCGATTTTGATTATTAGAAATTTGTTGTACGTTGTAACGAAATAAATTGGGTTAAAACCATAATAAACGTTGAAAAGTGTTAATTGTCTACTCCTCTCCATGGTTTTGGGATAACAAACATTAATAAACCTGATGATATTCTGCTTGTCATGACAGATCAATCATATGCGTGTACGTTCCATATACTGTTTATTTTCATTTGAAAACTATATTCAATCGTTTGGGCACTTTGCCTATTTATTCACATGTGTAAAGCCAATGCTTACTACGACGTCATCCAGAAAAGGTGAAGATAATGAACAGTAATCAATCTCATATATACCTCTTATAAGGAATACAAAATTAAGAGGATAAACCAGAGGTGGGGTCGGGTGCCTAAAAGGAGTAAGCATCCCTTGTCAACCTGATAATTATCAATATTCGGGTTTATTGGTGCGCTTTTAGCGATTGTTAACGTCCTTGCCACTGTCGTTGGGGAAACTGACCTCTGTCGAATGCTGTTACGCTCCCATAATACAATACAGATCGGATGGTTCCGTCCAGCCTCGAATTGATGACGGTCTGGTAGCCCTGCCTCGTCGTCATGCTCATGTTTATCAACATGCCGTCCTTAAACCACCGGAAGGTTGTGTTTTCTGAGCCCCGTACGAGACAGGAAATGGTTAAGAACTTGCCCTGAATGGTGTAACTGATATATTCATCGCCCCAGAAGGAATCGTGGGCTTCCTCCGTCGTCACCACTTCTATTAGGTACATCACTGAAAGTAGCCAGATTATCAGAAGACGTGGAATTAGTAAATAAATTCAAAATGAATTCAACCCGAATGTTTATAAAGACAGAAAGCTGTTTTAAAACTTTACCAAGCCACACATTGCACGATTCAACAAATGTTGAAATAATGAAAACATTGTTCAAAACCTTTTAAGAGAAAATTTACAATCAACCGTTCTTCCAATATTTTAGTGTGTGTGTGTGTGTGTGTGTGTGTGTGTGTGTGTGTGTGTGTTCGATCATGCATATCGTCTTTTCACTACTTTATATTCCTTCAATTTTCTTTGTTTCTTGTTTTTGTTTGTTTTTTTTTTGTTTTTGTTTTGTTTTGTTTTTTTTGTTTTTGGGGTTTTTTTCTTTTTTTTTTTTTTTTTTTCTTTTTTTTTTTTTTTTTGTGAATTGACTTAACTTGCGCGATTACGTATTTATGATACCGTTTATGTTTCATAATGCAATTGAAAAAACATAAATTTATTCAGCGTATTGTATCTTATTGTGCCTAGGATGATTCGGACAGATATGTTTTGTAGAAGTATCTTATTGTACCTGAAATGATTCGGACTGAAGTGACGTGATGTAGAAATATCGTATTTTACCTGGGATGATTCGGACTGATAAAGACGTGTTGTAGAAGTACCTGATTGTACCTGGGGTGATTCGGACCGATTGTGACGTGATGTAGAAGTACCTGATTGTATCTAGGATAATGAGGACTGATAATATCTTGTCGTAGATGTATCTGATCGTACCTGGGATGATTCGGACTGATAAAGAAGTGTTGTAGAACGGAATGTCTCCTAAATATCCTCTCCCTATGAGAGTGTTTCTGAAGTCCTCCATCTTGGAGTCGTCGGTTGCTTCGATAATGAAACGGAATTCAAAGGTTTGGGAGTTGGACGGGCTTTAATATAAAAACAAGTCAGCGTACAGAAATCAACGAACACAACTGGATAGAATTATAGACAGTCACGAGCTGAATGATTACAGAGTTTAAAAAAGGATTAGTATTTTTCATTGTTTTCCTACCTTAATCCAGTAAAACTGAAGTTCGTCATTGTGTGGATGTCAATGTTTGCGAGACTGAGTTGAACCTACAATAATACAGTTCACACCGTATCCTTATTTGTATACTGTTTTCTTTCACATAGGAAATACTTCTTACAAGATTCGTGTGACCTTTAACAAATATGTACGATCTCTCAACTCAGTAAGACATACTATAAGTGTTCGGAATTTCTCTGTAAATTGTTAAAATTAAACTACATTTTCTATTAAGCTGTATTAAAAGCTTTGTATTTTATTCCACAATAAAAACGAAAACATTCTTGTTGCGGCCCCCATAACACCATTTGAAAAAGCGGGGACTAAGTCGCAGAACGCAGAACATCGTGTTAAAAAGCAGTCAACAGAGGTAATTGTTAAACATTAAAGCAATGTATTGAGAAAATGTTAATATAAGCAATAATTAAAAGATTATTTCATTTTTGTATTGACTGAGTAACTAACCCAAGCGATGTGCAGATTTTCATAACACGCCAGTGCATACTGTTCTATTTGTTAGTGCGTGTACACCCGTCCGCGACATTAACCAATATAATATATAAAGGTCATTTAATGCTAAATTACCAATGCATAAAATCTTAATGGTTGTTTGATAAAATACTTGTTTGTGTACAACCACTGCTTGTTCTACGACATATTTGGGATTCACACACACACACACGATAAATGACAACAAAAATGCTGCGTCTTTCTTTCATAAACCCCTTGGCAGAGCCAATTGTATTAGTCATATAGAATTTGAATATACATTGTTGATCAAAATATCGAGATTTCTTACATCTTGGAGAGCTTTGTTTAGTTGTGATTCACTGAATGTGACATCATTTCCGGTTTGGGAAATTGACCTGAGGTAGCTGTCTGTTGGTCGCATGGTAACAATGATTCGATTTCGATCTGTAAAGTATACACAGTAAAACTGGAAAGATACACCAATTGTCAAAAGAGATCATTGATCTGTGTCTTTATTACAATTTACTTTTCTGAATGAATAAATATTTTGATAACGTGGCTTTGGCTGACCATTTTATCATACCGTTTGTCGTTACACACTGTGTGGCCTTGGTCAGGTTAGTGGCTTACCTATGTGTGAACACGTTCTTTTGTCGGCATTCAGTCTGAAGTCTTTGTAACATGCACACCGTTTGTTGCCGTTCTGATCGACAATACAGGTTTGTCCACAACCCAGGTAAGCGCAGGCTGAAAACAGTGTACCAAATCAATGGTTTTCAATTCCGACTTCCGTATCATTTAATTCGCTCCTTTTATTTATATGTATGTTGATGGGTATGGACAAACACTTACAAATGATTCATAAAAAAATAACTATATTGTTCCCTTTACCACCAATATTTCTTTCAATCTTTTAGTAAAACAAATTATAGATTTTAAAGCCAATTTTTGATAAGCCGCTTACCATCTGTTAGATAGTCAGAGAGAGGAACCTCGCACATGTTTCCCGTGTAACCTTTGGTGCAGTTACAGATGTTCACATTAGTTCCGTAGAAATAACTAGAATTACAAGATCAATATTTATTTATGCAATTTATATTAGCGTTTGTACCCGTAACCATGATGGCTGTGGAAAAAAACAAGATAAATCTTATCTTTTCAAACATCAATAAACATGATATAATGTCTTATCTTCTGAAACGTCAATAAAATGATAGAGGTATTGGATGAATCGTCTAAGTCAATTGAAATTGAATTCATATTTTAATTCAAAATTCCATTCCCGTCAATATGTTGAATTATCTACTACCATCTATCATGCCCGTGTAATACCTTGGTTCTTCATAGTTTTCAATTTATGAATGTAAGGTTAAAGTCATTGTATGAGAAATTCTAAAAACAACTTTGGACAAGATTTAAGCTAAATTTTTCATAATTTCGTCAGACTTGCTGGAATAATACATTGTATAAAGTTCTTATTTCCGTTTATTTACAACGTTACTGATGAAAGGTTGAAGTCACTGGAGCAGTAATTCTTGGATTTCTCTTTGACAAAATTTCAGCTACTTTGGTACCAAGCCAGCATACATATCTTGGTTCCAGTTAGTTTTTATAAGGTCATTTACAAGATAATTTGAAAGTTGTGTGCAACATCTTTTTTTAGATTTGCAGGAATATCTGTATTAAGTTTTTGGTTCATATTTATTTTCGATGTCATTGCTACTTAAAAAGGATATTTCAAAATGCTCTGTGAGCAAGAAATAATTATATTTTTAATTAGGAATGAAACATTAGTCCCTACTAGTTTTTAAGATCAAAGGCCTGAAGGGCGACAAAGGTGTCGAATGCAATATCATATACATTATAGGGTTCTCAATAAATTCAGAGGGCAGTTAAATTAGAGAAAGTAAGAGAAGAAATGTTTGAGTGCCACAGGAGACATTTCCTCATGTTTAAGTACATAAATAAAACATTACAATCATTTGTAAAATGTCAGCAAACTGTGTTTATTTACATAAAAAAGAAATAAAACAGAGAGCTTGAGCTGAAGTTGTTTATCCTAACAAGTTCATACAGGTGCCCTCCTCTTGCTAGATAATATCCCCTCAAGACTACTTAGTTTACAAAGACTATAATAAATAAATTAAAATTGCAGACGAAAAATGCTGCAAAGAATATATCTACTTCAGAGTGAGACTACTTGTTCATAAAAGTTATATCTTCTCTTCATGTATGATGTAACAATTATATGGTATTAACTCTGTTTTTAATAATGTCTAACAATTCAAAAGTTCAACGTAATATGTAGAAAGGTTATTGGAATTCTGAACAAGATTCAATTCCCAATGAATGCTACCTAGCCTGGGTTTCTTCGCAAAATAACCTTTTATTTTCGTCACAATGCACACGCTATTTTCGTTTTGCTTAATTGAGAATTGGGATCGGGATTACCGAAAACAAAACTGGAAATAGTCTGTGTTTTTTGGAATAGGAACCCGTACCGAACGGTGACAATGCATAACCCAGTTTAGTATTTTTATCTGTTTCTACTGATCTGAAATAAAAATTCTTGGTGACACTACGAGACTATAGCTATAAATAAAACCAAATTTGAGCAGGTTATTTTGTAAGAACTTAATGATATCGTGCAACACAAATTTCGCGGAGAAATCTGTTGCGTAGTAAATCCGTCCGCGAATAATGAACTTTTCTTGCCAAACAATCGTTATTTAACTATTGAACAAAGATACAATAATAAACAACGACATCAACAACAAAAATAGTATTGTGTCTTTCAAATATCAGGAGACGGATTAATATAAGTTATCAAACTTGTTTCCGAATCCATTATGAATATTATGTATATGTTTAAATGCTTGTTGATTATGAATAAAATATGGTTTAAATAAAAAATATCAATTAAATTCAATGTTTCAAAGTCTTGAATCGTAGGAAACATTCAATACCAATAGGCACTATTTGATTTCGCCCATTGAGATCGAAAAGGCGGTGTAGTGGCTAAATCTTGCGTGATCGCTAGAGGGCTCTCGAGCAAGCTTGACGTCTTAAAAAAGCATAAAATACGCCTTAAGTATAGTGGTAATTTTCCTGTAAACTAGTCTTTGCTGTGTATTTTACGTTTAAAGTACACTTGATAAAATGTCTTACACCAAGATGTGTTTTTTTCCAAGGTAAAATATATAGTTCAAAATAATTTATTGGAAATCCCAAAATTTCTTGTGTTCTGGTTTGCAATATTGCTATCCAATAATATACCATGTTACGGAGGGTTGTCCGCTTTACAGACCCTTCCTTGAAGAAGCTGGATCCGCCACTTACCGGCATTCTCCCCCGTTCTTGCACTGATTGATCCCCTTTGCTGGGTCGCAGTGTTCCCCATACTGGCAGATATTCCCCTGGTATCCCTCAAAACAGTGACACCCGTAGATGGAGAAGTCGGCGCTAGCGTAACAGTTTCCTAGGTACGAACATTCCTGAACAGAACAGGTGCGCTTAAGGCGTGGAGACGACCGGTCCAAAAATTCGTAAGTAATATTAAATCCGTACACGTCTACGATATGGTCTAACACGCGAACATTGATGTCATTTATTTCAGAGGTTGCAAATCTAATGACAGCATACGGTTTATTGGATACTATGTGTTTAATTTCGCTGTTGGCATTTAGTGTGGCAAGCTGCCTAGGCTCGATATACTCTCTCTGATTGGAGTAATGCTCAAATTGCCATACACTGACAAATCCTTTGAGGTAAAATTGAGTCAGATATATGGCTGTGTTTCTAGTTTGGGGGTTATAGATCACCCACTCACAACGAATAGGGGTGGGGAATTCTTTGGGGAAGTTAGGAGACTGAATGACACCCTTGGGGTCTGTTAATCGTCCTCCGCAAGCTTTGAACACGGTGACGCCCCGTATCCCGGTTGTAAAGTAGCCTATCAGAATTAAGGAAAGCAGTTGCTTGAGGTTGTCGTCCGCCATTCTTCCTCACCGGAAGTCCTCATCTCGCTGTGACTTTTTCACTCTAAATCCTGAAAAAGAAAAGATAAAATTGTAAATTTGGTTAAAGTACATGTAATATGTCTTTGGTGAATGCTTTGCTGAAAATTTTTCTAATCAGTAGTGAAAGCTACATTGAGCTAACCAAATTGTCTTGAATCAGCTGTTAGTCTCTGTAAATCCAAGTGGTATCATTCTGTTTCCTATATAGTTTTTTTTTAATTACCCTTGATTATTTGTGTGTGTACATTGAATGCGATTGTAAAAGGATGTGGATGACCTACAGCGATGGAGTACTCCTGACCTCATTATAAACTTTCTGTTGCATTAATAATACATATCGTTAATGATATGGTCATCCGGCTGAATTACCCAGGTTTAAGGTTAAAGGTTATCAATATTTATTGTATGTAAGAAATATCTATTGTATGCAGCAAAAAATAAAAGATAATAATGAACGTGAAGACCTGTGGTAACCGACAATTGTTCATTTCATTTCACTGGAGGTGTGTGGTAAAATGAAAAAAATGAAGATAGCGAATAATGATCAATTTCATAACTCCTACAAAGAATACAAATTTAAGAGTAGGTCAAGCACGGATCCTGAACGCACCAGAGGTGGGATTAGGTGCGTAGGAAGAGTAAGCGTCCCTGTAGACCGGGACTCTACCTCTTCATCAGGTATTGTATTGTTTATTGGTCTTAAGCTGTATGGCTCATCAGCGTAGAACAAATGAATATGTTTTAACAAGAGAAGTTGTACACAGTATGAATATATAAAGGTAAACGGAATAAACCTTAGTCAAAATTAGTGGACGGCCAAACTAAGGTATGAAACCCGTCAGAGATAGCTTTTGACCTGATGAATGGTTGTGTTATAATGCACCGATGAAATAAACATTTCTACCTCATAATTCAGCTTATGTATATACAGTGTTAAATTAATGTGGAAACATCTGTACGGTAAGACATCAATGTTAATCAATATAATTAAAATAGTGCATTTGTATGGCAACACATTGATACAATTTCATATAACTAAAACAGTGCAAAGTAACTCTTCAATAGAATTCAACATACTAACAATCTAAAGTAACCTTTTCTAATGCTAGTGATTAAAACGGTGTCGTTTTAAAAATAAATGATACTTTTTCTACTTAATATTTTTCCCTAAATTGAAAATGTTCCTTCAAACAGGTTTCAGTTGATTCGTGGTAACCGTCCGAGATTGATCTAATACGTTCTGTTCATTAATTCATCTTTGTTCAGATTAAGAACGGTAATGTTTTTAGCCGTTGTTGTTTGCCTCTCGTCTTTGTATTTCAAGTAGCAATAACCCATTACTCTCAGTATTGTGATAACCCTGACATGGCCAGAAATCCTCCACAGTCCAGCTTCTGTAATCTACCTGTTAATGCAGGAACTGGCCGCTTACCATTAATCTCCGTGTAAAGACCGTCACAGAGGACACTATCAACACAAACAAGAACAACTCCAAAAGCACTTCCCATAGCGCCCCCTGAATCCGCTATATTGTCAAGTATTTAGATATCATAAACAATTTTGTTTTTCAGGTAGGTCATTTGTATGAGGGAGGTAAACAAGGGGGGGGGGGGGGTAAAACAAGGGAGGTAAACAAGGGGGGTGGGGGTAAAACAAGGTGTAGGTGTAATTGATTCCCTGGCCATTTTGCTTTCATGAACATAAATCATCACGTGTTGTATTTAAAAGGTGAACCGATTCGATAGGCACAGATAACAAATTTCTTCACCTGCAACATGACCGTGATGCGAGGTTACTCTACATTAAAACTGAGTAATATACAAATCAGCGGACAAAATAAATGGAATCAATAATCTGGGTGATTAGCTTTCGCGACAAACGTGCATGTATGTTTCAGGATCTGTTCAATATTCATACAATGACTGTCGCTTTCTTTATCAGCTTGACTTCATGACAGTGAAATGCTCACGTCCCCTCGCTCGCGGTCAGATACCCCTCTTATCGAGAGCCACAGTCAAGTTGTCAACGAAAATACCCCAAACACAGAACACAGGCAATATAATAAGATTACTTATTAAACATACAGCCTGGGTTTAATGGCGAGATATGAAAATGGCCAGCTAACGCGTGATTAGCCTCACCCGTCCTTCAACTCGGCGTCGTGTATTTCGCATAAACAACAGAAATAAAAGCCGAGGATATTCGGGTGCACATCGCCCTGGGTACACGGAAATTATAATAACCGACATAGCCCTTTTCTTAGAAATAGGTTCATTTTTTCATTTACTGAGATAATTGATAGTGTTGTAGTAATAAACTAAATTGTAATTGATAAGGGAATTCTATATCGGACTTGTATGGAAGAAAAAGGGGGACTGATTGTTTGTAAATTGTGTGACCGAACAACAGTCATAGAAGGGCTCAATTGTTAATTCTGAGTTTACATGACAAACACAGAGCCTGTGAAATTCTTACGAACTACAGAAGGCATTTGTGAGAAGGTTTAATTTGACTATTGTATTGATAGAGAGGGGCATTAAAAGTTCTTGATTAGTCAAACTGGTTTGTTATCTTCTAGTCAAGTTTGAAACTCTTTGCAAGAAGTTAGAATGCGATGTTTTATGCTATACATGAAAATGCTTTGTCTTCTTTTCATGAACAAAAAGAACAGTCAACTACGTGGTTCCATTCCTCTTCAATGCTTCAATGCTTCGTTACTTCTAAGTTCATGAAAATCAGATCTAAACTACACTGAGTTTTACAGAATGGACTAGAAGACATCAGACCAGTTTCACGTTTTTTGAAAAAAAAAGATTTGCTTTCATAATTTTATATCAAATATTAAAACTATAACTCATTAAAGTTGACAACTAAAATTTGGACCTTCTTATTGCAATGATAAGGACAACATTTTGGCCTTAACTCTGTGTAAACAAGACTTAAGTCTTGCTTTGTGCTATAAAGTATTCTAATTTTCCACAGATACAGATTTAACTTTTAAGTGGCACGTTTTACCTAAAGAACACTTGAAACATGATATATATCATAAACTTAGATCGATAACCATGATACATTCTCAAAACTTTGTATACAATAACACACCCCAATCTTTGTTTACACAATAAACAATAAACTCCTTAAAACGAGCTTCTGTCAGTGTGTATAACCTTAATATTTTTGCGAAACCTTTTAAGCACATTAGGAGTAGATTTTGATTATTAAAAGTGAAAAACAAAAGGTTTGGGAAAATCGTGAATGAGTCCCTTTTTAAGAATGATACATAACCCCGTGACTTGCAAAACTGTTTCCAGTGGAGTTTAAGAAAACCATTTTCATTGCGACTAACATAAAGAATCAACATGCTCGAGAATTCATCCACTTACAAAGATTTACGTAGTTTTCGTTTTCGCAGCTAAACTATGCCTGGAATATCACCCTCAATCAAGGCGTCATAATGAAAGGGAACGAAAACGACCATATAATCTGAAGCGGCCAAATGAAGAAGGCATCTTGTGATTAAAGAACTTTGTATGTTAAAGCACATTTACCTCCTTTTGGACAGAGAAAGAATGAACAGCAAACGACAAAATCATATGTCTAAACAAACCAACAATTTATACTTCCTTTATCCATCCTCAGATCAATGAAATCGTACCTACACAACACTTCCTTTTTCTCAAGCAACAAGCAAATGGAAGTCAGCACGGCTTCCGCCTAAGTGGTAGAGGCTAAGAATGTGCTCCGCGGGATAGCAAATGCAGATTAAATAAAGATACTCTTAAGAATGCTCCGACTCCCACTGATGGTGATGTGTACAGATTATAAATTCGCTGCAGCTTCTTTAATTATGAAATCTGAATGAATCACTGTAAAAAAAAAAAAAGGGGGGGGGGAGATCTTACATTTCTGTCGCTATTATAAAGGAAAAGAGGAAAGTCCAGACATAAAGTGAAAAAAGAAAGAAATGTACATTTGCATTTAGGGTTGTTGTTCCGCTGGCATCAGTTCAATATTAATAAAACACATTAAGATATACTGAATTGTATGGTGGGGACAATAAAACAATTGCTACACGATCTGTTATAAAACAGGAGACGAGAGCATTGCTAACACGATCTCTGATCAAACAGGACACGAGAGCATTGCCAACACGATCTCTGATCAAACAGGACACGAGAAAATATGATAAAACAGGAGACGAAAAAATTGCCACACGATTTATTATAAAACAAAAGAGAAAATTTCCACATGGTATTTGATAAAAGATGAGACGAACAAACTGTCACACGATGAAATAGGAAGCTAGAAAATTGCCACACGCTATTTGGTAAAACAAGAGACAAAAAATAGCCACACGATCTGTTACGAAATAGGAGACAAGAAAATTGCCACACTATCTGTTACGAAATAGGAGACAAGAAAAGTGCCACACGATCTGTTACGAAATAGGAGACAAAAAATATATGATAAAATTGCCACACGATCTGTTCAGGCCAATTCTCTCTAATCACCTACCCAAGGCACCAGAAGAGGCTCTACATAAATACTAAAAGGTGGGAGTACATGAAGACTGACAAATGACCAGTCTTTTCCAGTTAGCGAACGATCTTCAATGTCAGATCCAGAAATTGCCTGCTGTGTTCAGATGACCATAAAGCCGCAACGCAAGGTCAGTAGAAGAAATTTCAGCACACACTGAATGTGTTTTGTACAGTAGTAATGATATTGTCTTTTACTATCGAGCACCTGCCGCATCTGCAAATTCGTGACGTCATCTCACTTTCACGATAACTGACTGGTATCATAGAAGACATCGAATACATGTTTTTCTTTATAAGAATTTGAATAAAAAAATATCCATAAATATTGTATTGCAATAAATGAAGATGTTTGAAACCTGTTATAAAAATATATTTATTCTTTTTAAAAGAGGGATTCTATGATACGTGTATATTGCAAATTAATGGATATTTCTTTCTGGTCACATTATTCACGTGAAGAATATTCCAGAGACACGAACTCCGTAGTAAGCAAGTGTCCTCGTGTTTTATCCAATAAAATATACTCGGTACAACATGACAAAAACAGACCATGTTACATGCCAGAAAGGATACAAGATCAATGGTAAATTGATAGTAAACCAAATCGAAAATAAAATATGAAAATTCTTTTAATTGATTATTTAGATTAGATTAGAAACAGTACTTTCGTAAGATTAAGACTCTTTGGGAGCATCGGCCTCTTTGTTGTTTATTTCGCCAGGTCATGACAGGACAAAACTTGATTATCACTGAAGGACAGAAAGTTTGCCAAAGCGCCTTTTCCATTAAAGGCGTCAGTATACTAAGTATGTAATCTATTCATTGATGCCATCATATAAACAGGCGCGTATGTGATAGTGATTTTTATTCAAACCTGTAATGTTATACTGTCCTAAAATATATATTTTTTTTATCCAGTTATAGTTTTAGATTTCATTAACTCATTGAATTTAAAGTAGTTCTATCAAAATGAAATTTTTTTTTCAATGCCACATCCCCCCCCCCCCCCCCTTTAAATCAGTAGTTGATCAGAAACTAAGGACATTATCCATAAATATCAAAAACTTTGTTCTAATAAACCAAAAAAAAAAAAAAGATTAAAGTTCTAACAGATTTCTGGAATTAAAAGAATATTTTTTTTTCTATTTTTAAAAAACAAATCTTAGAAATGCTTAAAAACATATATACTACATACATAATCATAAAAATCAACGAAACGTTCGCGGATTTGGCTTTTTTTCCCATGTTAACACACAGGACTTTTTTTTTTTTTTTTTAATTATTATTTTTTTTTAATTTTTTTTGGGGGGGGGGTATTTTTCTGGACATACCTCGTTTGTGGAAATGCTCACATGTATTTCATCCTATCGACACCTGAGTATTGTGTTTAAATGCAAAGTTCAAAAGAAACGTATTTTGTTGTTGAAAGTGTAATCCAGATTACATTAAATCTTACTCAGGGTTACAAAGAAAAGCCTATTAAGCAATTAAATTTCATATTTCAAAAGAATCAGAAAACATACAAGATCAATGCTATATATGTTCTGAAATAAGGATAAACCCCAGGTCGAGAGTGTATACTAGTCAAGATGTTCCTAAACAATAAATTGAAGTCCAAAGTTCAAAGAATTTCTTTGCGTCATTACGCGTGTGTACACTTTACGAATAACATCTGAAATCTTCAGTAAACAAACCTATACAAATAAAATTTTGTACCTCTTAACAATCAAATGATACACATACATTTTACGTTACTACTACATATGATGTGCTTTGGTTTGAGAGTCGTGTTTTGGTATGGCGGCAGCTTTGATTGACTGCACGCAAGATACAGCTGATCAAGGTAAGAACTCGGGACTTACCTGATGAGGGTTCAGATGACGTTCCGCCACGATAAGTTCCACATCACATAAAATCATCCATACGAACTCTGATGTTGGTGGGGAATCTGTGTTTTGTTTTCTGTACAATCAAAGAGAAGCTGCACGCGCAGATCTGTTGTGTGTTAACGCATGCGTTTGTGGAGTATTTACATGTACTGACCATCCCTTATCGCCGTGTCGGTCGATACTGACCGCCAGCTTATGGTGTGTGTTTGATTACTCAAGGTTGTTGTGCAACATTCCTTTAAAGATTAAATTCTACTTACAAAGTTTAAAGTGTATGCGTGGCTATTTAATGGCGTGTTGGAAATGACACTACGTTAGTAGAATTGGTACCTAAAGCTCCACACTCCACGGTTACATGTGCCGTATTGATCGGGAATATGCTAGTATCGGAGTGCACAAAAGTCAGATTTAAAAATTCGCCCACTCGCTACATCACACGGATGCGATTAATTCTCTTGGTGGAGCGGACACTTACGGCTTCCGCCTGACCTTGACTTTGTTTATTCGGACCATTTCTCTATTTACTCTGGTCACTTAATAACCTTGGTCGTGTGAATTAAAAAAAAAAAAAAAAAAAAAAGTTATAAATAGCAGTGGAGAGACGATAAGTAATGGCAGTACATGATTTGTGGGGATTTTGAAATCGTGCTGAAAACAGTGTTTCACAGATTTCAGGGCAAGGAAGACCCAGGTCCTTGTTTTATACGCACACCTCTCCTATGCTGATATTGCATCCAAATGACACGCGAATAACGTTAATTCCCACGTAGTGTGTTCTTACTCCATTGTGACATCATAGTACAGTAACGGTGTCTGGAATTTTTAAGTGTTTTTTTTAAAAAAAAAGCAGTACTGCACTTAAGACTCGTGCAAAGATTTATCTTGAACGATCCTATAATTAAATATTACTTTAATTTGATGACTATTTTATTGTACTGTGGGAGCACATCAATGAAATTATAATGATTTTGATATATTGCTCACGCTTCAGAGATATTTTGGCAGGGAATTTATGGTTTCTATACAATTTCTGTGCATGTGCAATATTGAAAAATCAGAGTTATCTGCCCTTATGTAATAAAACGGTCCATTTTTTTTATTTTTTATTTTTGTGATAAATTTAAGGGTCATATCACAAATCACTATTTGTAATCCTTGAACATTTGGGATAAAAATGATTCAATTTACACAACTACTGTAATGCGTAAGATCTAACTTTACATTTTTATTTGCAACAATCAGGAACTATCAAAATATGCTAACTAATTTTGTTTAAGAACGAGATTGAATAGAAGGAAATTGTCACGAAAAATGATGTATTATTGAGAAACGTCGCGTACGCCCATTAAATAGTACTAGTTCGTGACTGTCCTCTGAATTGGTAAAAATACTCCACATCTTCCTCGCTCCTTTCTGTATTATTTCTTTTATAAATCCTGTCAAGTTAGACTTCCCCAAGAACAAAGAAAGTCGTGATACCTTGTGCTTCCTTTCGTAACCGGGAGGTCGTGAGGTCGAGCCCCGCTCGTGCCATGGCCGCGTCAAACCTAAGACGTAAACATAGGTAGTGACTGGTCCTTCCCCAAACGCTCGGCATTTAAAGGGTCTTTTGGATATGACCTTAAACACGGAAGTCCCGTGTCACGGTAGGCATTGGCACGTTAAAGAACCCTCACTGCGACGGCCCTGAGTGCTAAGCATAGGTCTAAATTTGTGGTACTTCACCTACAGCTGGTGACGTCTCAATATAAGTGAAAAATCCTCAACGGGACGTAGAAAAATCAATCAAACAATAATTTCTTCAACAAAATCAAAACACTCTGTCACCTCTCGATGTTTTACCCCAAAATATTCAATATATACCGAAAAACTTTGTTTGGAAACTTGTACAATTTTCAGTATTGTTATAGTGTTATTTGGTCTTTTGACACTGGGTCAAACACAGAACACAAATATCAGGTTTATTTCAATCAAGTAGACTTACACAAATCAGAGGTCTGCATTTTATGTTCTTGGTTGTTTCTTTGTTAGAGGCTAAAAACGTAAACCATAATACAACAGAGAAGAGGGGTTTTTTTGGTTTTTTTTGTTTGTTTGTTTGTTTTTGTTTGTTTTGTTTTTTGGTTTGTTTGGTTCATATTACTGTAGTATTGGGTTAATGTCAGGGACAGTAACTCGCTGTTAAATATTACTACAGTAACTGTACAACGCACGAGTTACTACTCCTGATATATCGAAGGCCTACATCCAAATCAATAAAACAGAACAGTACTGCTAACAAGAGGCCCATCATTCACTCGAGCTGTAAGCTGTTAGGACCGGCATTTGAACTTGAATCTACACTATATAAAACAATACAAAAGATGCTGTACATTATTTTCATTCATTGCAGTTCAATTACATTTCATTACATATTCCTGTATCTCCGCAGGGATCAGCTAAAGAAAGGCACCCTGAGGATGTTTTACATTGATTTCATTGTAGTCCTATTGTTCAGAAGAAGTTGAGTTTTAAAATCAGTTCCCTATTTAATCCTACACAAATGATGCCTTTATAATAATCAGATTTATTAAAGAGGATTGGAAGATTTTCTTTTTCTCTGTTTACATGTATTCCCATATCAAACTTTGGATTCAATTACACACCAGGGACCACCAAGTGAAGATAACGAACAGTGATCAGTCTGATAAATCCTATACAGAATAAAAAAAAGAAGACATCACCATTGCCAGAGAAGGGCTGCAAAAGTTAGGCTTCTGTTCAGCGCTTACGGCCTTTCTTTATCGTGCCACACCTGCTGTATCAGTTTTGCGGTCTCATTCGAAGGGCCGTCCCCCATTTAGTTGCCCTTTACGATAAGTAAGGGGTACCGAGGACCTATTCTAACTCGGATCCCGACAGGAATCTCTCTTGATTGGGTACGGCGTAGTTGGACTGACTTGAATCTGTTCTAAATAAAGGTGTTTTTATATAAAATTCGTCAATGCCAGTCCATAGTTCTAGTCTAGAGAAGATTATTTTCAGGCACGCTACTGACAAACAAGTTGATGTTACAGGGGTTTCAACAGTATCATAAAAAGTCAACATTTCGCAAATTGGGTGGTCGTTATAATGATCTAGTTTGCCAATTCAACCTGTCTGGCGTATTTCATACCTATTGTTAGGCCGTTCTTTACGCACAGATTGTGACTACGGAATACTCCGTTTACCTGATCAAGATAAAGGTTCACGGCGGGTGTGGCCGGTCGACAGGGGATACTTACTCCTCCAAGGCACCTGATCTCACCTGTAGTATATCCAGGGGTCCGTATTTGCCCAACTGATTATTTGTATTCCTTGTGGGAGTTGTGAGATTTGATCACCGCTTATTATCTTCACCTTTTCACTAGTTCTGTATTATTGTAAAGTGTTTTGTGAGTTTAACAGCGGATAATATAATTTTCCTTAACTTTCCCTATGTTCTAGTTGATCGGTGAAAAATTAGAATAACACTAAAATAAAATATTGAACATCAAATTATCTTTATACAATGATTTCTTTGTCTAATATCTTTTTTCCACAGGTTTATAACATTTCAGTGTACGATCAGACCAGCCTCTCGAGCGGTCCTGCTTGATCATTTTCGATATACTTGTTGATTAAATCTCCAGTGGTGTCCTACAATAGTTTAAGGCATCGCATATAAAACATGCCTTAACTCTAAACGCTAACTATTTATACCTTTTTGCACTCTGTTGAGTCATTTCTAGAGCTCTAACACGTATGGAATACAAGGGAAAGCTTGTGGTTGGTAGAAATCATTTATTCAACGACGAGTTTCTAATGACAGAAAGCTCCACTATAGCATCTTCCTTTGCAAATGAAAAAAAAAACCCAAAAATCTATTCAATAAACCTGAATTTCCTTAAATCCAAGGATGCTGCATACCAAGTTTTATTGTTAGCTCAAAGGTCCTGAGGGAAAAAATATAAAAAGTTTACAACAACGTTGACAATGGCCTTGGTGCAGGTGAGCTTTAAATACATTTATTTTGATAACATGCTAAAAAAAATCACATGGACATGAAATCACCAAGAGAAATGAATGACTGGAAAGAGGAAAGGATTATTTATCGAACTATACAAATAAATATACCACGTTTTTGAACAGGCCTTTTCACAAGAAAAATGGCGCATGCTTAATCTACATCAATTTTGAAATGTTTTATTTTTTAAATTAAATGCTTAACGAGACAAGGGATCTTGAATTTTATGGTCTCACCCGAAGCATCCTTACTTTTACTTGTAGAGACGGGAACAATCGCTAGCTATTTCATTGACAACCAAGACCTCTCGTGACGGGGATCGAATCCACTTCTAGGTCTCATAAAATCTTAATTTACATTTGTGGTGTTGATCATTGGCACCAACGTCGTGGTAACTCTTTCATTAACATTTGGGGCTTTGGCCGCGTGTTTGGTACCTATGGGGTCAATGTGCAGCATTTTGTTTTGTCAGAATGCAGCACTGGGCTAGTTTGTCTTGCACGGACATTCCAGACAATGGGCATCTTTACAAGAAAAGTTTGATGTACCAATACAAATACTTTACATGATCGATTAATTCAATTAGTGAGCGACTTTTATTGCCTACGTATGAAACTTCAATACTCTACGTTTACAAGCTTTTATTATCCAACTCTGCTCATCGAAACTCATTTTTATTGTCATCTGATATCTGTAGAAAATCATATGAGTGACTGAGATTGAAAACTGTCATTTATTACTTAACAAATGACGAAAGAAATCTTCAATTGAAGATTCGAGGTGGGGGGGGGGGGGGGGGGGGGAGGGGGGCTAGCTAATACAATTCTACATCAAAGTACCTGTAAAGCAATGTCTGATTTCCCCCAAAGACGACAAAATCACGAAAACAATGCAACGTTATAAAATGATAAATCAAAAAGTATCAAACAAACCCAGAGCAAAAATATTGGGTGGTTTTTTGTTTTGTTTTTTTTTTTGGTTGTTTTTTTTTTTTTTGGTTTTTTGGTTTTTTTATGTTGTTGTTGTTGTTTTTTTTGTTTTGTTTTTGTTTTGTTTTTGTTTTTGTTTTTTGGGTTTTTTTTGTTTTGTATTGTTTGGTTTTGTTTCCTCTAGAGTTCCACCTCCGTTATTAACAATGGTCACCATAATAAGGCTGCGGCAAAGCGGAGTATCTCTTCCTAACATAGCGTGTCAAACGATAGCATTCCTGTTAGTGAGATTAAAATCAGAAACAAACGGAATCTTTAATGGTTTCTTTCCAGTCCCTTTGATCTTTGTTATCTAAACTAGTACACCAGGGTGCACCAGGAGGAACTAAGATTTCGTGTAGTACACATGTAATGTAGCAACCTTGTAAGTGCATTTGAAATCAAATACAAACTAGACAATAAGGATGTCTTCCCTTAATGTGGACATTTTACCTTCTTTGCTGAAAATCAATAAAGATATAGATCTTTACATAAGGTTTCATTTCCCTGAAAATTCTATAAAAACTGAACAAGAAATAAAACTAAATTTCATATTTGCAAAGAGTTTTAACATTTTATATTCATTGGCCTGATGTTTAGAATAAAACCCTGAAAACTAAAAGGGATTGGGATCTATATGCAAACGTCATTTCGCAAATCTAATAAAAATTAGGTTTAAAAAAAAAGTACGTAAATTAAATTTTGTACACAGTAATTTTCCTTTCGGCGACCTTGGCCTGTAACTTTAAAATTAATAGCATTCAGGGATTTGACATGCTTCATTCATACCAACAAAAATTTGATGAAAACGTATAGCGTAAAACTTGTACACGAAAACGTAGTAAACTTGACCTTTTAAATTTCACTAATTACGGGCATGCATGACCATGCAATAGTGGTCAATATTTAAATTTCCAATGTTTTCGTCTTTGATATCTTTACGAAATGTAATGATAGTCATTTCCTCATGAATACGCTGCAGTTGTGATCAACGTGCGTATGAATCTAGATAAATATAGTACATTTATTTTAACGACTGAGAATTCAGACAGAAAAGAGAGTGCACTTGCACATCCGTGTAAAATAATAGATATCAGCCTCCAAAGACAAACATCTTATAGCATAACGGTAGGATTTTCGTCAACATGTCAGAGGAGTAAAAGTGCTTCCCATTTAAAGTGAATGAAAAGGCTACGGTAACAAACAGTACTCGACCTCGCAATTCCTATAGAGAATACAAATCAGAGAGGTGGGCTAACACGGACCCCTGGACACACCAGAGGTGAGATCAGGTGCATAGGAGGAGTAAGCATCCCCTGCCGACCAGTCACATCCGCCGTGAGCCCTATATCTAACAATAATAGTACTGTCCAGGTATGGCTGTTGGAGAGAGGTGTTGTTAACTGAACCAATTTAGTTTAAACAATATTTATTCAATACATTTATGACAATATGTAATTACAAGACTCGAGTAATAACAGAGACTGGAGAGCAAGCCGTGCAATGACTTACAGTGGCTTGAATGTAAATCCGCTGTCAAAGTTCTGATACACCTGAAAAACTGATGTGAATAAATTTCTGATAATAGCATGTAACTATATATTATTACTAAAACAGTTGTTTTTATGAGTAAGACAAGATAAATATACAGTAGACAATATAGAATATACACTGTTCTTTATTATTATTATCATTATTATTATTATTATTATTGGAGTAAGACAAAAAAAATCTTAACTAAATGATAAGTACATGACTGACTCTTGCGGCTGACGAAATACATCGTTCATAGGTAAGCAACCACACACTTGTATATTCATTATGTAGCGTTCGTAAACCTTGTACTCTCTGTGATAATCCTTTATACCAGAATAAAAGATATTCCCATTTTCTATGTCTGAGAGATCATTTGATCTATACAACAATAAATCAATAACAAGAGGGTAATTGTGCATACTGTATTGGGAACGTGTTCTAACGTGCGGGACCGATCACGGTGGCTCAGTGGTAGAGCTCTCGCCTCGTGAACGGAAGGTCGTGAGTTCGACTCCCGGCCGCGTCAAACCTAAGACGTTAAAATAGGTAGTGATTGCTCCTTCGCCAAGAGCTCGGCATAGAAGTGAGAATCACGGGTCTTTCGGATATGACCTTAAAAACGGAGGTCCCGTGTCGCAGTAGGTGTGGCACGTTAAAGAACCCTCACTGCTAAAAGCCGTAAGTGCTAAGCATAGGTCTAAATTTGCAGCCCCGTCACCGGTAATGGTGATAGTCGCCGGATAGCTGAAAGATTGCTCAGGCGACTATAAACAAAACAATCAATCAATCAATCAATCTAACGTGCGGACAGAACATAGGGCAATGAACTGAGCTTTCTGTCGGTAAGGTAATGTTCTGAGCTTTCTATCGGTAATGTTCTGAGCTTTCTGTCGGTAATGTTCTGAGCTTTCTGTCGGTAATGTTCTGAGCTTTCTGTCGGTAAGGTAATGTTGTGAGCTTTCTGTCGGTAATGTTCTGAGCTTTCTGTCGGTAAGGTAATGTTGTGAGCTTTCTGTCGGTAATGTTGTGAGCTTTCTGTCGGTAAGGTAATATTCTGAGCTTTCTGTCCGTAAGGTAATGTTGTGAGCTTTCTGTCGGTAATGTTGTGAGCTTTCTGTCGGTAATGTTGTGAGCTTTCTGTCGGTAAGGTAATGTTCTGAGTTTTCTGTCGGTAAGGTAATGTTCTGAGCTTTCTGTCGGTAAGGTAATGTTCTGAGCTTTCTGTCGATAAGGTAATGTTCTGAGCTTTCTGACGGTAATGTTCTGAGCTTTCTGTCGGTAATGTTCTGAGCTTTCTGTCGGTAATGTTCTGAGCGTTCTGTCGGTAATGTTCTGAGCTTTCTGTCGGTAATGTTCTGAGCTTTCTGTCGGTAAGGTAATGTTCTGAGCTTTCTGTCGGTAAGGTAATGTTCTGAGCTTTCTGACGGTAATGTTCTGAGCTTTCTGTCGGTAAGGTAATGTTCTGAGCTTTCTGTTGGTAAGGTAATGTTCTGAGCTTTCTGTCGGTAATGTTCTGAGCGTTCTGTCGGTAATGTTCTAAGCTTTCTGTCGGTAAGGTAATGCTCTGAGCTTTCTGTCGGTAAGGTAATGTTGTGAGCTTTCTGTCGGTAATGTTGTGAGCTTTCTGTCGGTAATGTTGTGAGCTTTCTGTCGGTAAGGTAATGTTGTGAGCTTTCTGTCGGTAATGTTCTGAGCTTTCTGTCGGTAAGGTAATGTTGTGAGCTTTCTGTCGGTAAGGTAATGTTCTGAGCTTTCTGTCGGTAAGGTAATGTTCTGAGCTTTCTGTCGGTAATGTTCTGAGCGTTCTGTCGGTAATGTTCTAAGCTTTCTGTCGGTAAGGTAATGCTCTGAGCTTTCTGTCGGTAAGGTAATGTTCTGAGCTTTCTGTCGGTAATGTTCTGAGCTTTCTGTCGGTAATGTTCTGAGCTTTCTGTCGGTAAGGTAATGTTGTGAGCTTTCTGTCGGTAATGTTCTGAGCTTTCTGTCGGTAAGGTAATGTTGTGAGCTTTCTGTCGGTAAGGTAATATTCTGAGCTTTCTGTCGGTAATGTTCTGAGCTTTCTGTTGGTAAGGTAATGTTCTGAGCTTTCTGTCGATAAGGTAATGTTCTGAGCTTTCTGACGGTAATGTTGTGAGCTTTGTGTCGGTAATGCTCTGAGCTTTCTGTCGGTAAGGTAATGTTCTGAGCTTTCTGTCGGTAATGTTCTGAGCTTTCTGTCGGTAATGTTCTGAGCTTTCTGTCGGTAAGGTAATGTTGTGAGCTTTCTGTCGGTAATGTTGTGAGCTTTCTGTCGGTAAGGTAATATTCTGAGCTTTCTGTCGGTAATGTTCTGAGCTTTCTGTTGGTAAGGTAATGTTCTGAGCTTTCTGTCGATAAGGTAATGTTCTGAGCTTTCTGACGGTAATGTTGTGAGCTTTGTGTCGGTAATGTTCTGAGCTTTCTGTCGGTAAGGTAATGTTGTGAGCTTTCTGTCGGCAATGTTGTGAGCTTTCTGTCGGTAATGTTGTGAGCTTTCTGTCGGTAATGTTCTGAGCTTTCTGTCGGTAATGTTCTGAGCTTTCTGTCGGTAAGGTAATGTTCTGAGCTTTCTGTCGGTAATGTTCTGAGCTTTCTGTCGGTAAGGTAATGTTCTGAGCTTTCTGTCGGTAATGTTCTGAGCTTTCTGTTGGTAAGGTAATGTTCTGAGCTTTCTGTTGGTAAGGTAATGTTCTGAGCTTTCTGTTGGTAAGGTAATGTTCCAAGCTTTTGGTCGCTCCGCACGCACATGAAAGAGATTATTTAATGAGCTGCACTCGAGTCTACGTAAAAGTACATGTAGTTAGGTAATTTAGGAACCTTAGACTTCAAATACATTAGACATTAGCTTATTCCAGAAGCGTATTGTATTAGGGGAGATAGAATTGTGTAATGCATAGTTCTTGCTTTGATTTTCTTTGCCTGGTATTGGAATTCGAGTTTGATGAGTTTGGACAAAGAGATCTTAAGTTTTGATTAAGTAGAAATTTCAATATTTAAGCATTTTAAAATAGTAATTACAAAATGGAACATTTACAAGTAAATACCATGTACAAAATTGTTCGCTTTAAACATGCCAAGAACTTTGGCAGTGGCGTAGCTGCCATTGACGCCAAAACGTTCGGGTGTACACATCAATTTGACAACAACAAAATTTATTGTTGATTTTTTATTTTATTATGCATGATTTTATAGCTAGAAAAACCCATAAATGTAACCTAAAAAGCCACAAAACCCATGAGCTCCGGGGGTTTCGCCCCCTGGGCCCTCACCAGGGCATTGCCATCGACCCACTGGGGGCCTTAAGACGACCCCCAGCGTATTCTGGATTTGTCACTGTACGTTCACGTCACTTCAAGGTTAGCTACGCCACTGTTTGGTAATGTCCGACTGTATATACTGCAGCAATTCCACTGAAGTCTGTACTAAATAATCCGAGGAAGAAATGATTTAGTAAGTGTATCGACATGGTCTGAGAATGAAGTGTTTTAGTAAGTTTGTCGACATTAAAGTTGTAATTAATAACACTGTCATCGCTAAGCCTCAGTTAGAATGCACAACACATCAAACAAAGCCGCAGCTGATTTGAAAACTTCTGAGATTCACGTGTACATGACGTATAGTGGCCTCTCCCTAACATCCTAAAATTTTATAGACATATTGTCAGTGTGCATTTTTTGTGATACAATGATATCTGTCGTGATATTTATCGTTACACGTTACTGTCGTGATATTTATCGTTACACGTTACTGTCGTGATATTTATCGTTACACGTTACTGTCGGGATATTTATCGTTACACGTTACTGTCGGGATATTTATCGTTACACGTTACTGTCGGGATATTTATCGTTACACGTTACTGTCGTGATATTTATCGTTACACGTTACTGTCGTGATATTTATCGTTACACGTTACTGTCGGGATATTTATCGTTACACGTTACTGTCGTGATATTTATTATGACACAATGTCATTGATCTTGATATTTATTATGATACATTGCAATGGGTTGGAATATTTATTGTGACACAGTGTCAATAGTCGTGATATTCACTGTGACACAGAGCCATTAGTCAAGGCATTTATTATGATACATTGCCATTAGTCGTGATATTTATTATGATACACTGCCATTGGTTGTGATATTTATTATGATACGTTGCTATTAGTTGTTATATATATCATGATACATTGCCATTAGTTGTGATATTTATCATGATACATTACCATTAGTCGTGATATTTATCATGATACATTGCCATTAGTTGTAATATTTATCATGATACATTGCCATTAGTCGTGATATTTATCATGAAACATTGCCATTAGTCGTGATATTTATCATGAAACATTGCCATTAGTCGTGATATTTATTATGATACGTTGCTATTAGTCGTGATATTTATCATGATACATTGCCATTAGTTGTGATATTTATTATGATACATTGCCATTAGTCGTGATATTTATCATGATACATTGCCATTAGTTGTGATATATATCATGATACATTGCCATTAGTTGTGATATTTATCATGATATATTACCATTAGTCGTGATATTTATCATGATACATTGCCATTAGTCGTGATATTTATTATAATACGTTGCCATTAGTTGTGATATTTATCATGATACATTACCATTAGTCGTGATATTTATCATGATACATTGCCATTAGTCGTGATATTTATTATAATACGTTGCCAGTGGTTGTGATATTTATTATGATACGTTGCTATTAGTCGTGATATTTATTATAATACGTTGCCAATGGTTGTGATATTTATTATGATACGTTGCTATTAGTCGTGATATTTATCATGATACATTGCCATTGGCTGTGATCGCTGTTGAGATAGAATATGATTGGTCGTGATATTTACTATATCAAAAATACAGAAAGAAAAATGCAATGTGATGTCAAATTAGGAGGGGAATGAACTAGTTTATTATATTTAATTATGTATTATTTAAAGACAAGCTACTAAGAGAAAGGAGGTAGAAAATTCATGCAGGGCTATCACACTATGAATAAGCCTAGGCAAAGCATATTTGTGACAATTCAAGGTATTCTAGCTTTTTATTCATAATCTGCTATCATCTTACATATGATTTACATAGTTTATCATTTAAATAACTGTATACCTGTGCAGTGATTATCCGGTATCATGGTTCGTATTATATACTTTGTCTCAGAATCCGCACGATAATCACCAGTTTTGAACAACTCCACACCTTAAAGTATCAGTTTACAAATAGAATATATTCTCGCTCTTTGAAACTATTATAACAAAGTACTATAACGGAAACAAAAGAGACAAATTTTCACCCTATTAAGATGTTAACTTTGAAGAAGTCTCAATAGTTTATATTCAACTGTTCCACTTCATATGTTACCAAGCACGTCGTTAAGGGAGAGGAACTTTATAATAAAAGAAAGTGTATCGATATTAGATTTGTATGCAAAACATCATTGATGCAAGTTTGATGAACAAAAAGAGATGTGACTTGAATACAAGGGTTAAAAACCGAACAGAACACGCCACTTTGTTGCGAGGAAATAACCGTATTCCCTCTATTGTTGTGCAGATGAAAATGACTTTTAACGTTCGCAGAAATAACTGTCAATCACTTAAGGTGGTTTTGAACAATACACCCTTCAAAATTTAAGGAACTCGCACAAATGCAGTACGATCGGTGTCATGGAGTTGAAGATTGCTCTTATGCGAACGATAATGATATCCAGACTTCATTATCCAATACAGAAGCGGATTCCAGGGGACTGGAAGAAATTAATTGACCGTTTCACACGTACAGCCTTAATGGATGAACTGACCATACCACAAATAAGGAAAATGGCAGAGTCAATTTACTCCTCTCCAACTCTGTAAAATTACATCAGATGTTTGAAAATATCAATCCTTCTTCTTCCCAACTGAAGTACATATATGTGTATCTGCTAAGTGGTTCGTTTATATTGTGAACAAATGTATTGTTCCAGTGCGTAGAATGTTTAAGTATCTCACGATAAAGAACCCTCACTGCTACGGTCCTGAGCGCTAAGCATAGGTCTAAAGTTGTACTTCACGTACAAATGGTGACGTCTCAGTATGAATGAAAAATTCTCAACATGACATAAAGCAAACAAATAAATAAATATTCCTTTGAAATGCAGATTCAAATGCAAAATAATCGGTCACTGTTGCAATAACATTAATGCAAAACGGAACAGACATTCTCTGCTAGATAGCGTGTTAATCATTCATACAGTTATGTTCTTCCTCGCTTCAATCATCCGAACGTAATTTCTTTACTACTAGAATAAACATAGAATAAACAACAAAACACAAATATATGGAGTGTGTTGAGTGTATATATAATGTCCTGTAAAAGAAAATAAGATCTCATAATCAAGATTCAAAGTACTGAAAGTTTATCATATCCGTCTTTCACGTTATCCGAACGCCATCTGCCATGGACCTCAAAAAATCTATCATTGATGTTATTGTTTGCTGCCTGAAATCATAAAAATACTTAATGAAAGCTTTTTTATGATTCAACAAAGAAAGTGACCAAACAAATTGACAAAAATTAACACAACTAAGACTGCAATTCACGCTTAATGCTCCCGCGGTGATCCGGGTTAGAATAAGTCTTCAGTAACCCTTGTTTGCCATAAAAGGCGACTTGATAGAGCGGTCCTTCCTATGAGACCGCAGAAACCGAGGCCCCTTGTCACAGCAGGTGTGGCACGACAAAGACCTCTCTCTCTCTCTCTCGATCTCTGCTGAAAGGTCATAAGCACAGAGCATAGGCCTAAATTTTGCAGCCCGTCACCGGCAATGATGACGTCTCCATATCAGTGAAAAATTCTTCAGCGGGACGTTAACAGTATACAACCAAATCAAATCTGAAGCCTCATAAAAGCTCGCTAACAACAGCCCTGTCAATGCCGATTCACAATGTCCCATCTAGGCAAAAATAAAAGCCCCATACAGGCTAAGCTAACACATAATGTATATAAAATATCGTTGTCATTTGTATATTCCGGTTTTAAAAAATAAAACTTTAAACAGTCAGTATTCCCTACTAATACATTGCTTTGAAACCACGGCTCAGCAAGCACACTCAGGCATGAGATCTGTTCGCTAGACGTTTCGAGGCTTGTGCTGTAACAAAATCTCGAAACGTTCCAGAAAATGGCTAAATTAAAATATGTAGACCTCAAAGTTGCCGACAGCCATGTAGGAACAACAAGAGTACCTCTAGCGTTACACGAAATCAAATGTTTAATAACGAATCACTGCTGAAAGCTAAATCAGGGAGAACTTATCATCTTTACCCCAAACCGTACGGCTAGTGAATTATCAGGATATCAGCTAGCTTTCGGTGGGTCTATCATCACCAGAACTTCATGTGTCAAAATTCTCGGAATGTTTTTCGACAGCAAACTGTAGACTAGAAAACGTGGATGAACAGGAATACAATTTCCAGAACCATATCAATCAAAATGTTTTATGTTGGTGTAAAGTTTTGAAATATTGTAAATGTAATCTAAATACGGGTGTTGTAGAAAAACTTGTTCATGTTTTGTGATATACATATAGATAATATTACATTGTATATTTTATTATACATATAGATAATATCACATTGTATATTTTATTATACATATAGATAATATCACATTGTATATTTTATTATACATATAGATAATATCACATTGTATATTTTATTATACATGCTATGAAATTACTCATAACAATTATACATATAGATAATATCACATTGTATATTTTATTATACATATAGATAATATCACATTGTATATTTTATTATACATATAGATAATATCACATTGTATATTTTATCATACATATAGATAATATCACATTGTATATTTTATCATACATATAGATAATATCACATTGTATATTTTATTATACATATAGATAATATCACATTGTATATTTTATTATACATATAGATAATATCACATTGTATATTTTATCATACATATAGATAATATCACATTGTATATTTTATTATACATGCTATGAAATTACTCATAACAATTATACATATAGATAATATCACATTGTATATTTTATTATACATGCTATGAAATTACTCATAACAATTATACATATAGATAATATCACATTGTATATTTTATTATACATATAGATAATATCACATTGTATATTTTATTATACATATAGATAATATCACATTGTATATTTTATTATACATATAGATAATATCACATTGTATATTTTATTATACATATAGATAATATCACATTGTATATTTTATTATACATGCTATGAAATTACTCATAACAACGAGGACTGTATATACCTCGAAAAAATGTACTATTGTCTTTAATTTACATGTGTGTGTGTGTGTGTGATTGAAATCAATATTACGGAAATAGCAAATCATATATACGAATTCATTTTAAAAAAACTACTACTTTTAGAAACCTGTCTCCTAGCTAGGCGGCCTAAGGGGTCATCTATGGACTCTCATTTGATTTTTGTGGACCCTTTAAGGCAGCACAGCGGCATATTAATTTTTTCACCCTCTTTGAATAACTTTTTTAATGAATCGAACCTTAAATCGTCTTATCAACAATGTTATTTATTGTAATAATCAACAAATTAAATCTCGTGTGCAACAATAATTAAAGAATACTCAATATATAGATTTCATACCTGTATACCAGATAAATATCCTTGACTGTGCATTATAGAATAGGAATGAATAGAATATACCCTGCGTGGCACAATAAGAAAATATTTTTGTTATTTTTGCGAGAGCTTAGCCAGGGTCCCATCCCTGACAGCTGCCCTATAAATTTGTTTGTTTTTAATTACTATTATTATCATTATTGGTTTAGAATAGGTTCTGGGATATAATACATACACACACACACACACACACACACACACACACACACACACACACACACACACACACACACACACACACACATATATATATATATATATATATATATATACATACGCACATACATATACATACATGCATATATATATATATATATATATATATATATATATATATATATATATATATATATATAAAGAAAAACAAAACAAAAAACAAAAAATCAAAACTTCCTAACGTCCCTTATAACAGCGGATGTGTGCAGGACACTCGTTAGATCTCTGATAACATCTCGTCTTGATATAGAAATGCACTTCTTTATGGTGTTAATCCAGCATCTTGCAGAAGTTACAGAAACTTCAAAAACTGCTGCCAGGCTAGTGACACATTCACGGAAACATGAATAAACATGAGCATATTACACCAATTCTCATATCGCTTCACTGGTTGTCTGTGACATACTGAACGAAATATAAAATCCTGTCGTATATTTTCAATATTTTATGTATCTATTGTCCTTTGTTGTAATATTTTTCACGTGTAACGCGCTCTAGGGTAATTTTATTATTAGATATGGTGCATAACGTGTAAACGCATCACAGAAAAAGGAATTTTCTCATATACTATATTTCTAATATACTAATTTTAATTTTCCAAAACTAGACTGAAAAAGATGGAGCAACGGAGGGGCGAAGGAAGGAGACAGATTCATGGAAGCTCTAAGGGACAGTTATTTATTCCAACATGTTACAGAGTACACTCGGACTAGAACTGATCAGGCCCCTTGTGCACTAGATTTAGTGTTTACAAATGAAGAGAACATGATTGACAACATCACACATAGTAGTCCGTTAGGGCACAGTGATCATTGTGTTCTGGAGTTCAAGTTCAAGTGTTATTACGAACAAGCTATCAACATCAAAAAGCGATGGAATTTCGCCAATGGGAATTATTGAACATGTCAACAGATATGAGCATAGACTGGGACAAGCTATTCGAGGGTAAAACAGCAGAGGAACAATTTCACATTTTCATGAAGATATACGATGAGGCAAAAGACAAACATATTCCATTGATAAATCCATAAGTGAAAGAAAAAGCAAAAAGAAAAACAAAAAAAAAAACAAAACCAAGAAAAAACACCCCCCCCCCAAAAAAAAAACCCAAGAACCCCCCCCCCCCCCCAAAAAAAACCCATAATTACCTTCCGGTAGATGAGAAAATAATTCAGAAAATCAGAGAGAAACACAGATGCTGTACATGGAAACTAAAGATGGAAAACGATAGCAGGATTATGCAAGGCTAAGAAACCAAGTAAAAGGACTTACACATATTGCAAAATTGAGAATGGAGAGGGAAATTGCGAAAAATGTGAAACGGGATCCGAATAAATTCTGGCAATGTGCCAACTCCATGAGGAAAAACAAAAAAAAACGGATTTCTGAGCTGAAATGTAAAATGGAGAACAGAAAAAAAACCAAAAAACAAAAAAAAAAAACCAAAGAAAAAAGAACATGAGAAAGCGGAAGTGTTAGACAATGTTTTCAGCAGTGTGTTTACCATTGAACCAGATGACGATTTACCAAATATGGACAGCATCGATATCAACCAACCATTTGATGATTATCTATTTAATACAAAGATTGATTGATTGATTAAATATTGTTTAACGTCCCGCTCGAGAATCTTTCACTCATATAGAGACGTCACCATTGCCGGTGAAGGGCTGCAAAATTTAGGCCTATGCTCGGCGCTTATGACCTTTGAGCAGGGAGGGATCTTTTACGTGCAACACCTGCTGTGACACGGGACCTTGATTAGTGCGGTCTCATCCGAAGGACTGTCCCATTTAGTCGCCTCTTACCACAAGCAAGGGGTACTGAGGATCTATTCTAACAACCCGGATCCCTACGCCTAAGAGGAGACATGATAGAAGTTTACAAAATATTAAGAGGAATGTATGACAGGGAAGTGACCAACATCTATCAACCAGAGGAAACATCAACAATGAGAGGAAACGATCTTAAAGTGACGAAGATGCAATGCAAAAAGAATATCAGGAAATACTCGTTCACAAGCCGCACAACAGATATATGGAACAGCCTTACCAAATGAAGCAATACTTGCCAAAACTGTAAAAGACTTCGAGATCCAACTAGACAAATATTGGGGAAAGCAAGACGTGAAATACAACTACAGAGCAGAAATACAGACGCAAAACTGGAAGTCACAAAAGTGTAAACTAAGTAAAAACAAAGAAGAGGTGGACACTGTGGCAGTCTAAGCCAGCGCCCACTGATGATCCTGTGGTATCCTAAGTTATAATAAATGTACACTAATAAATAGAAAAACAATGATAATTTCTTTTGAATTTACACCCGATCCAAAATCCTGTTCACATAGACAAAAAATAGAAATGACCCGGAAATGCGTGTCAATCCCGTCCTTGTTTGGATTTCTCAACAACAAAAAAATCTCAGATTTAGTTTGAGCTTTCTTTAATTTGAGCAAGCTGAGTAAAAGATAAGATCGTGTCGTGCGATCGCAAGGTTTCTAAAAATAGCTCGTCTAAGATCAGAAGCGTCGTCATCATCATCACTAATAGACTCATCCTGGCATTCATGTACAACATCCCAACCATATTTATCAGCAACGGCAACAATTCTGTTCCTTTTGTTCAAAAATGCTTAACAGTAGAATTCAAAGTGTCAACAGCCGATTCAATATTGTTACTGTTCAGGAAATTAACAGCTTTCAAGATATCATTTTCTCTTTTTGCATTGAATTCTAATTGGATTTTATTGCTTTGAAACTAAGTCCGGTGCCATTTTATCCGTTGCTTTAAAAGCCGAGTTCAGTTCACGGACAATTTCCTGTTTGTGTATCTGTCTGGAAAAAAATAAAGTCCAGATTTTCTGCAGTCGTAAATTCGTTTGAAGAAGCATTCATTGGATCGGGTCGTAGCCTGAGCTCGATTCAATCATACGAACTGCAGGTAACAAGCGTTTTCGAATTGATTGATTGATTGATTGTCAATGATACTTTATCCAGAACAATCTATTACATGTATGTACCATGAACAAACATTTACACATGTACTTACTCGTACTAAAATAATTCAATATACAATAGTACTTATTGAGAATGATGTATCCAGAAAAATCAGCCAAAATAAAATAATAAATTGGTCCACACAACACTCCCCATAGGTTTGGGTGGCAGGGGACAGGTTTTTTTTTTTGTTTTGTTTTTTTTTTTTTGGTTTTTTTTGTTTGTTCTGAAACATGTAGGCAGGGGGTATACACCAAAGTCAGGTTATGAAATATTAATGAAAAATCATATCTCCCCTTTATGTCATTGTTTGTATTTCATATTGGTGTAGTTGATAATTTATGACCCTAAATTACATGTAATCCACGCATACTGGTGCTGGTACACAAAACATGCAGGTGCCCCTTTCTCATTTTGATTGTCTCTCATTTGGGCTCTATCCGCACCTTCCAAGCCCCATCATAGTACTGTGCGAGGGGATTTAGATAATGTACACAGTCAAGAATTCTATCTGCCCTTCTTAAAAATCTACCTTTTATATGGGGCCATCAACCTTCCCTCTCGGCTACAGACATTTTCCTGGACCATGTAGGTTTTCATCCAAATTTCGTCCGCAAATGACCACGTGGCTTAGTTTCGTATATGCACCCATCTCTATGCTAGGAATCATGGTGACACCTTTATATTGCATATCAAGTTTTACAATAAGCACTCAGCTACACTTGACATGTATTTTAGAATTATTTTACACATTTTTGCACATATAATATCCTTCAAATATGGGATATTTCCATCTCTTAAGAATGTGCCAAACTGTCCCCAGCTACCTTGGAATTGTCGGCACATTGTTAATTCGGCCCATTGACAATTCGACCAAGAAACTTACACCGTATGATACGAACTAAAAAAAACTTTGATAAATTTGTCTTTTTTTTTTTTATTTAATCAGTTTTACAAATATCGTAGGAATTTCCATTCATGTTTAGTGTTTAGTTATCATTTCCGAACCAAATAGTTACTACTTAATTTAGTTAACCAATCACTGAAGACAATTGTCCGATAATTATGAAAAAACACAAGCGCATCCTTTACAAACTGCAAATTAGGAATACAAGTACCTTGTACAGTGATCCGAACACTTTCCATTTATATTTGCAAAATTACATCCCTCCGTCTTGTATGTTAACAGGCAAGATGAATTATAACGAATAATCACATGTAGAAGACTGGTAGAATTGTCTCGTCATTATCTGTTCTGTTTTACCGTGAAGACAACTGCAAAGTTGAGGTCCCCCATACTCGGACCTTTAATTAAGGTCTCGGATCAACCGTTTGGAAAAGACGCATTCGTGTTTTCTCCATAGCTATCGGAAAAAACAAGGATTGGATAATGAATAAGCGAAGACACATGTATTTGGTCGGAAATGAATTTCATGAATTTCAAGCAGGAATAGAAGTACTAGCAATACTACTTTTTTCTTAAATTGATTAAGCAATTTATTTCAGCTTGTATAGTGTTAATACATTTGGTGGGATCAAGTTTCTTTGCCGAATTTTCAATGTGCCGAACTATATAGCTAGAGCTGATTTGTCAGTGGGTCTTGCTATGAGTATAAGTCGAATCGTCCCAAAATGTGGGTCCAAATAGTCACTTGGGACCAAACGTCCGAGATGAAGAAAGCATTATGGAAGTACTGCATAGCAATGCATGGCACATATCGGTCCCAAGTCAAGCCGTCTGCGTAATATTCTGCGTGATCATACGGCAGCAGTTTATGCACAAAAATATAAAGGCCCCATAAAATAAAAGCCATATTACATGACAGATTCAGATTTGTCAAAAATATAAAAAAAAAATAAAGATAGTGACATATAAAGGATTATGAAAACCTGAAATGGTGCAGAAAATAAACGACACCCACTCACTATTGAATGCATTAATACAAATTAAATTACCTTGTATATTCAAAGATTAATGCTTTCCTCAAAGTTTAACACGAACAAACTAAATTTGTTTGGAATTTGGTTTGTAACTTGACATGATAAAGCAATTATGAAATATCAAATGACTATCTGCAAACATTGTTTTTTTAAAAATACAGAAAACTGAATATTTGCGTTTATCTTTTATGACCAAGGGCCATAACTCAGCATATGATAAACGGACCGGAACAAAAATTCGTCCTTGATCTGTAACTTGTCATGCTAAAGCAATGTACGAACTATCAGATGAAATCTGCAAGCATGACGGGAAAAAATGTAAAAAACTGATTTTCCTGACTGACAGACAGACTGCAAATCTAAAGTCCCCCTCGGCTCGGCCTAATTACATATAAGCAACATAGCTTTAATTTGTAGAATACCTCTTTCGTGTTACATTGATAACGTACTGTGGACAACTTAGGTTCGTACCCGAGTTAGTAGGGTAAATATTCCAATGTTCTTTCTTATTCCTGTATATGTAATACTCCAACCAATCACATCCATCCATCGTTTGGAAACTCACACATGCGCAGGACTGATATAATGCTACACACTAAACCTCGTAGGGGGCCTCCGTGGCCGAGTGGTTAGAGCATTGCGCTCAAAATCACAAGGCCTCTCACCTCTAGTCGGCACTGGTTCGATTCTCGCTCGCGCTGATATATGTGAGGAAGTTTGCCAGTTTACTTTCGGATGATCGGTGGTCTCTTCCCGGGTACACTGTATCTGAGTCTTTCCTTCACCTACTAAAACTGGACGCCACCAAATAAATGAAAAATTGTTGAGTGTGGCGTAAAACAATAAAACAACCAATCAATCAATCGTAAAAGGCAGGGTTAGCCGGATACAATACGTCAATAAGAGATGAAACTGTCTCCGTTTGATTACACTTCGAGTACGAACTGAAGTCTGTTCTGGATCGCTGATCATTCATGTTGTGTGGAAATCCGTTGGTGTACGTGAGAAAATATATCATCTGCAAAAGTAAGTTTCTTGCGGTCGCAATATAATTAAATGGTGGCCATCAAATGGTAATTTTTTTTTAGACCTTTGCGTGGCGCTCAGGCCGGTAGCAGTGAGGGTTCTTTTACGTGCCAAAGCCTGCCATGACACGAGACCTCCGTTTTTAAGGAAATGTCCGAGAGACCCGTGATTCTTCTTTCATAAATCCCGAGCGTTTGGCGAAGCAGCACTCACTACCTATGCTTACGTCTTAGGTTTGACGCAATCATGTCAGGAGCAGGAATCGAACTCAGGACCTCTCGGTTATGAAGTGAATGCTCTATCACTGAGCTACTGCGACCGGTGATTTAATTGAAAATGCTGAAATAATCAAATTGTTGCTTTTTACTTGTCATATTGTAATTTTTGTATTTACACCCACGAAGTAAATTAAAAAATTACGATATGACATAATTATCACGAAATTAGTCTGCTTCATTAATTCAATATTTAATTTATAAACTCTTTTATAACACGAGAATGAATGTTATCTATCACCGATTTTTATCATATTCAGATCGGGCTTGGCGGAAATTTGAAAATATTTCTGAATTTCCAGAAGACTAAACCATGCGAATTGCCATTCGAGGTAATTTTACAGATAAGAAAACTAATGTAGCGTTTATAAGCCTAATTATTAATTTGTCTATTCATTCGTAAATTTATGCAATTTGTGCGTTCAGTGTGGTGTCCAATATTCAGCCATATTTCTCATTTAATTTGCATCGAACGTAGAAGTACAGTATCTAACATAGAGCTTCTTGCTCTTATTGATGTCCAAAGTTACGTGTAATTGACTATGGTGACAGAAAAGGGAATTCCAAAATTCTTAGTACACAAAATTAAAGCTACACTTCTCGGCCTGATTTTAAAAATTGCATAAATACCACGGAAAAGATATTCAAGGATAAAATACAAAAAATCAAGGTCAAAGGAAGAGAACTTCCGAAAATCTTCGTGCTCAAGACGGATATGACGCCATTATTGACTCAAGGTTAAACGACATGTTAAAGGTCACTGGAAAGGAAACTCCGACACTGTTCGCGAACAAGAACAATCACACACGGATTGATGCATTCTCCTATCGTACAATCTCGGGCATTTTTGACAAGTAGAAAAACAACCTCGAATGTATAACGATAATCTCTATTTTTATATCAAATCAAAATACGGCGAAAAAAAAGTATTTAGTGTATCCTTTAATAAATATTTGCTAGAAACGACATATCCCCGAAGTAAATCTAAACACATGTTGATAATAACTAATTAGTGACCTACACAATGGTTGGAAACGTAGATTTTTATTCAAACTTCGTACTTCTGGTGAACGTAATACGCTCCATGCGCCTTTCCAGATCTTGTCGGAAAGACCCTAGAAGTTGCGATTGTGCATTCTCTATCCAGAGTTGTCGTTCATACATCACATGTACCTCTTTGTTTCTGAATTCATTTTTATTTTTATTCATTTATTTTGAAATTTCATTTGACAGTGTTTATACTCTAAAGCATCTATTCACAATAACTGTTTTCAATCTTTGTTTATAAAAATTCAATATTAGTTTGCGAAATAATTCGTTTGAAGATAATTATACATTTATGTAAACGTCTCTAGTGCAATATAACTAACACTGTTTTGCTTAAACTATGCACGATCACAATGGGACGTTTTTAAAAACTTATTGCTCATTCCCAAATGGTGGCGTTGAAGTCGGTGTTGACAAAATAACGAAGCGACTAGATATGCTCTGCAAACCTGGGCATGACAGACAACTGTGTTATGTTTCACTTAACGATGATTGTCTAAAGGAAAATCGAGAGATGTGCGATTTTTACATAAAGATAATTATCTAGCCATGCGCATGTTATATTCCTTCGTAACTCGAATAATTATAATAGTGACAGTATTATAGACAACTGGAACTGTACAACATTACTTTTTATTGTTAAACTGGATGCAGTTCAGTAACAAAGCATGTAAAGAGATGCAAAAGGACTGATCCAAAACCACATTAAACGATGTAGCAAGGATTGTTTTATTTCAATAGCATGAAACGCCTACCATCAGCCACCCACATGCACCTGGAATACGTATGGCTTAAAACATGCATACACTGTGTATTAATTTCAATAGCCAAAACTATTTCAACAGAAAAAAAATTGATTGGTTGTATATTATTGAACGTCCCACTCGAGACGTTTTCACTAACAATTCATCATTATGACAAGCGGGATGATTTCAGCTTCCTCGTTGTCAACTTCCCATTTTTATGTATTAATATTCCTTTATCAACTCATGAGGTGTTATATCTCTCAAAAGAATCGATACGCAAGAACTTGTTCTGCGTATGATTAGTTTTTAAATTGAGGCAGACTACTGACAAACAAGCTGGGGATTCAACAGTCTCGTTTAAATTCAGCATTTTGCAAATTGTATGGTCGTTATAACGATTGCTCTTTCCAGTACAACCTGTCATTGGGTCAAATGCTGTTTGACATGTTTCATACCAATTGTTAGGTCGTTCTTAGTACACTGATTCTGACTACAGATTGCTCCGTTTATTTGATCATGATATAGGGCTCACGGCGGTTGTGACCGGTCGACAGGGGGTACTCACTCCTCCTAGGCACCTAATCCCACCTCTGGTGTATTCAGGGGTCCGTGTTTGCTCAATTCTTTCATTTCCATTCCTTATTGGAGTCATGACTTTGATCACTGTTCGTTATCTTCACCTTTTTCATGCAGTACTATAGTGCAGATGATATGATGCCATTTATTACGCACACGATTAATACCAATGTCATATTATTTTTTGTTTGATTCTTACATTGCTAACTAGTCATCCGCGACCTGAAATGGTACTATGCATTTTGTGGTAGACTATCCGTGCTCGGTTTTGATTGTTTGAACACCATCTTTATGGTTGTACCATATATATGATTATACAATTTGTTCTTTTCTTTTCGTTTTTACATTATGTTCTTTTATATCAGGGAAGATAATTCCACAGCAAGAGATTTTTTTCTCATGTAGAAGCTTTTGAAGATTTCTGCTTCATAAGAGTATAAAAACAGATCAACTAACAAAGGAACACAATCCGTGCCCATGGGAATGCCAACAGACTGTTGGAAGACCTGATCATCAAAGACTACGACGGTATTGTCAATGATGAACTCTAGTACCTTTTTAATATCAACTTCAGAGTACTTGTGCGTGAAGATGAATATTTCCTGGTTCACGAAAGGCTCATTACACTTAAATTTGTTTAATTTGTTTGTTTGTTGTTTTCTGCCACACTCAACAATTTTTCAGTTATCTGGTGGTGTCCAGTTTTTTATTGGTTGAGGAGAGAATCCAGATACAATATACCCGGGAAGAGACCACCGACCTTCCGAAAGTAAACTGGCAAACTTTCTCACATATATCGGCGCGAGCGAGAATCGAACCCACGCCGACTAGCGGTGAGAGGCCTTGTGATTTTGAGCGCGATGCTCTAACCACTCGGCCACAGAGGCTCCCGTCACACTTAAATAAAAGGTTCAATACACTTGGATATTTCTTTGTTCATGAAAGACTCATTGCACTTGAACCGCTTTCGTGTCTTTTGTCGAAAAGTTATCACAAGCTTACAGAGGTGTTTTTTCATACTATTTGCACGTACCTTCGTGATATCTGAAGACATAAAATCCCTAGAAATTAGCGGAGTCTGATTACTTCAGTTTATACCCAGTTAATCTTGTACATCCTAGGCATTAATGATCCATGCTTGTAATAATATATCAGAAAACTGTGTTCAAGAGTAGAAGTTTGAAATGATCTGAGAAATTGATTTATCTTAGCAGCAGAGATAGAGTGTTCGTTGAAATGCCTCTGTGTACTTTTCATGTGTACAAATTCTCTAAATCTGTCAACATGAGGTTTAATGTTATGGGACGTTATTTACAGACGGGGACGGGGGTGAATGAGTGACGGACATCCCTGACCGGTAGATTTCCCCTTAGATATTACAGACTTGTGAACGATATTTCAATTAGCTGTTCATGTACGATACAAGTTCTTTTGCTGAAATCATTATAAAAATCATTAATGCAGAGATCAGGTTGGACGCTTTTTTTCTTTTCTAAATAAACAGTTCATTTTTTTTATCTTTATTTTCACAAACTTTCATTCAGGGCCTGTCATTATTCGATGTTTGATGTAAAAAGGATAGAAAATCAATATTCTATCAAGTGAAATTTTGCATCAAAGAAACGTATTTACCATTTATCAGCCCTAAAATATAGAAGTCTTCCAACGTCTTCTTATTTGCAAATGTTATCAACATTAAACGATTTTTCGAATCTATAATCAAAAATAATTGAAAATAAAAAAGATCGATGACGATAGCGATTTTGTTTTACTTGGAAAGCGTTGTGCACATCAATTTATTCCAGCTAAGATATTTTACATTTCGTGTCTCCTGCTAGTTTGAAGAAAAACGAGAAAATCCATCTATTTATTATGTCATTGTTGATGTCGTTGAGATTCAATTAGATAATTTGCAATTTCCAATTCCTAAAGATTTCTATTGTAAAATAGTTCCATGTCATAATTTCTATGAGCTATTGAAAAGACCGTAAAACAAGGCAAAATATGATTGAAAGCGTACCTTTTTGAGAAAATCCATGAATAATGACATAATATGAAAAAAGTGAAGAAAACGAACAGTGATCATTCTCATAAATTCCACAAAGAATGCAAAATTATGAAAAGGGCATACACGGGCCCCTGGACATACAAGAGGTGGGTCAAGTACCTAGGAGGAGTAAGCATCCCCTGTTGACCGGTCACACCCTATATCTTGATCAGGTAAACGGACTTATCTGTATTCAAAATCAGAAGGTAGAGAACGGTCTAACAATTGGTATTCAACATGTCAAACAGCATTCGACCCAATGACAACTTGTTATTTCCAAAGTAGGTCGTTACTAATAGCGACAATAGAATATGCAAAAAGCTGACTTGACGATACTGTTGAAACCTTTGCAATATCATCTTATTTTTCAGTAGCCTGCCTTTATTTAACAATTAATCATACGCAAGACATGCTCTCGAGTATTGAATATTGAATCAGTTGAGCGACATAAACACCACAAGAAGGTGATAATTTGGGAGTTTTCTCCATGATTATTTTATTATCTCCCTTCAAACATTTCCCACTAATATCGAGAAGTCACCAGCTGTAGGTGAAGAGTCATACATTCAGACCTGTTCATTGTGTTAAACGAACCGTAGCAGTGAAAGTTCTTCATCGCACCAACACCTGTTGCGATACCGAACACCGGTTTTTAAAGTATCATCCGGAAGATCTGCGACTCTCGTTTAAATGTTGAGCATCTGGCGATGGAACAGTCATTGTGTATTTTAATACCTTAGGTTTAACGTGGCCAAGGTACGAGCGGGGCTCAAAACTACGACCTCCAGATCACGAGTGAACGTTCTAACCACTGAACCACCGCAACCTCCAGATCACGAAGTGAAAGTTCTATCAAAGAACCAGGGGCCTCCGTGGCCAAGTGGTTAGAGCATCGCGCTCAAAATCACAAGGCCTCTCACCTCTAGTCGGCGCGGGTTCGAATCTCGCTCGCGCCGATATATGTGAGAAAGTTTGCCAGTTTACTTTCGGATGGTCGGTGGTCTCTTCCCAGGTACATTGTATCAGGGTTCTCTCCCCCACCAATAAAAACTGGACGCCACCAGATAACTGAAAAATTGTTGAATGTGGCGGAAAACAACAATCAATCAATCAAAGAACCACCGCGATCTCCAGATCATAAAGTAAACGATCTAACCACTGAACCATCGAGACCTGTATTCATTCAGCTTAGATAAGAAACATTGGAGATATACTGATTTTAAATTGTTGGCGAAAAGGCATCATGGCACCTAGGTCTTTAATTTCTCATATTTGAATTTCTAAAAGATGGTTATACTGTGGTTGTAATTTTGACTGTAAGGCATGACTACTTATGCTGATGAGAGAAATACAGAACTGTCTATACTGTCAATAAAGATGTCACAACAAATAATTCTTTTCCCATTTTCTTTCAATTAACAAAAAAGAACTTTTTAAATAAGTTTGGTTTCAGAAGCACGGATCGCATGTATCAACCATGATCAAATTAAGATGTGTGATTATTGTTTTGCTATCACAATGTAAGTATAGGAAAAAACGTCTTAATCAATGCATTCTTCACGAAAATATTAACTGCTGTGAAGGAAAAACTTCAAACGTATTGTATGACAACATATGCCAGAAGTAGTGTAAATCAAATGTGGATTCTAAAAAAAATTCTAAAGAACTTTTAGTAAATCTAAATTTACAAAACTTTTCTCCAATCAACAACATGAAAACGTATGACTTTTCAACACTTTACACGATCTTTCCTCCCGATAAATTAAAGACCAAATTTTGACATTATAGAGAGATGCTTCTTCAACAACAAATAAAAAAGAAAATGTTCAAATCTAGTTATCAGTCTTTCAAAAAATTACTTTCATAAACACCACTTTGATCTTATGCACAAGTACTTTGAAGTTGATATTAAAAAGATGTCAGAGCTCCTAATTGACAATATCTTTGTAGTCTTTGGTGATCAGAGTTTCTAATTGACAATATCTTTGTAGTCTTTGGTGATCATAGGTTCTAATTGACAATATCTTTGTAGTCTTTGGTGATCAGAGTTTCTAATTGACAATATCTTTGTAGTCTTTGGATCAGAGGTTCTAATTGACAATATCTTTGTAGTCTTTGGTGATCAGAGTTCCTAATTGACAATATCTTTGTAGTCTTTGGTGATCAGAGTTCCTAATTGACAATATCTTTGTAGTCTTTGGTGATCAGAGTTTCTAATTGACAATATCTTTGTAGTCTTTGGTGATCAGAGTTCCTAATTGACATTATCTTTGTAGTCTTTGGTGATCAGATGTTCTAATTGACAATATCTTTGTAGTCTTTGGTGATCAGAGTTTCTAATTGACAATATCTTTGTAGTCTTTGGTGATCAGAGTTTCTAATTGACATTATCTTTGTAGTCTTTGGTGATCAGAGGTTCTAATTGACAATATCTTTGTAGTCTTTGGTGATCAGAGTTCCTAATTGACATTATCTTTGTAGTCTTTGGTGATCAGAGTTTCTAATTGACATTATCTTTGTAGTCTTTGGTGATCAGAGCTCCTAATTGACAATATCTTTGTAGTCTTTGGTGATCAGAGTTCCTAATTGACATTATCTTTGTAGTCTTTGGATCAGAGTTCCTAATTGACAATATCTTTGTAGTCTTTGGTGATCAGAGCTCCTAATTGACAATATCTTTGTAGTCTTTGGTGATCAGAGTTCCTAATTGACAATATCTTTGTAGTCTTTGGTGATCAGAGTTCCTAATTGACATTATCTTTGTAGTCTTTGGTGATCAGAGTTCCTAATTGACATTATCTTTGTAGTCTTTGGTGATCAGAGGTTCTAATTGACAATATCTTTGTAGTCTTTGGTGATCAGAGTTTCTAATTGACATTATCTTTGTAGTCTTTGGATCAGAGGTTCTAATTGACAATATCTTTGTAGTCTTTGGTGATCAGAGCTCCTAATTGACAATATCTTTGTAGTCTTTGGTGATCAGAGTTCCTAATTGACATTATCTTTGTAGTCTTTGGATCAGAGTTCCTAATTGACAATATCTTTGTAGTCTTTGGTGATCAGAGTTTCTAATTGACAATATCTTTGTAGTCTTTGGTGATCAGAGGTTCTAATTGACAATATCTTTGTAGTCTTTGGTGATCAGAGTTTCTAATTGACAATATCTTTGTAGTCTTTGGTGATCAGAGTTTCTAATTGACAATATCTTTGTAGTCTTTGGTGATCAGAGTTCCTAATTGACATTATCTTTGTAGTCTTTGGATCAGAGTTCCTAATTGACATTATCTTTGTAGTCTTTGGTGATCAGAGTTTCTAATTGACAATATCTTTGTAGTCTTTGGTGATCAGAGGTTCTAATTGACAATATCTTTGTAGTCTTTGGTGATCAGAGTTTCTAATTGACAATATCTTTGTAGTCTTTGGTGATCAGAGTTCCTAATTGACATTATCTTTGTAGTCTTTGGATCAGAGTTCCTAATTGACAATATCTTTGTAGTCTTTGGTGATCAGAGTTTCTAATTGACAATATCTTTGTAGTCTTTGGTGATCAGAGTTCCTAATTGACAATATCTTTGTAGTCTTTGGTGATCAGAGTTCCTAATTGACAATATCTTTGTAGTCTTTGGTGATCAGAGCTCCTAATTGACAATATCTTTGTAGTCTTTGGTGATCAGAGTTTCTAATTGACAATATCTTTGTAGTCTTTGGTGATCAGAGTTTCTAATTGACATTATCTTTGTAGTCTTTGGTGATCAGAGTTTCTAATTGACAATATCTTTGTAGTCTTTGGTGATCAGAGTTCCTAATTGACAATATCTTTGTAGTCTTTGGTGATCAGAGTTTCTAATTGACAATATCTTTGTAGTCTTTGGTGATCAGAGTTCCTAACAATCTGTTGGAATTCGTATGGGCACGAATAATTGTGTTCCTTTGTTAGCTGTTCTGTATTTATATTCTTATGAGGCAGAATTTATTCAAATGCTTCGACATGAGAAGAAAAAAAATCATTTGTTGTGGCATTCAACTCGACATTTAGATATATCGACGACGTTTAATCTATCAACAATAATCATTTTAATTCATATGTCGATTCAATATATCCCAGTAAACTCGAATTAAAAGATCAGAGGGCAATTTGATACGTTATTGAACATAGATGTTAACGGCAAACTAACAAATCAACTATATGAAAAACGAAATGATTTCAATTTCTCCATCGTCAACTTCCCTTATTTATGTAGCAATACTCCATCAACACCTGCACATGGTGTTTATGACTCTAAAATGATTGCTCTGCGTATGATCAGTTTTTAAATCGAGACAGGCTACTAAAAACAGTTTGAAGTTACAGGGGTTTCAAAAGTCAGCATTTTGTAAATTCTATGATTGTTCTAACGATTTAGTTTGCCATTACAACCTGGCATTAAGTCAAATGGCGTCTGATGACTTTCATAGCAATTGTTAGACCAGTTTTTTTGCACACTGATTTGACTTCGGATTACTCAATTTACCTGATCAAGGTACAGGGCTCACGATGGGTCGACAGGGGATGTTTAATACTCCTAGGCACCGGATCCCACCTCTGGTATATCCATTTGTCCGTGTTTGCCCAACTCTTTATTTTGTATTCCTTATAGTAGTTATCTTCACCTTTTCATTCAGCCCTGGAACTCTGCTGACCTCACGATACAGGAATCGGTATGATCAAATCTCTTCACATTTGTCACCTTGTCCTTTATAAGCCATTGCAGTATTATCCTAGCTTCATAATAGCACATTAGAATGGAAGATACGGGCATTGGCAAATCCCTATCTCTCGCGTAAAATTCTTCGTCATTTTAGTAACTTATGGTCAGTAGGGCTATTGTTCAGTTGGTGAGAAGTAACACAATTCCTTTATGAAAAGTTATTCGGAAGTTGTGGGTTTTTTTTTTTCGATGCACTTAAAAAAAAGAAGAGATTATGATGATCAATAAAGAATCTACTCACTGATGGAGGAAAATTAGATATTAAAGTTCTGAATATAAAATATTCTCTAACGAATTTATGGTGATACCTTAAATCCAATATATGATTTTATTAAAAAAGAGGGACATATTGTTTTGCAGCTGTCGGTGGGTCGATCTGTAGACCACATGTTGTTCGCTCAATATATTGAGAACCATCCACTTGATCGTAATTATATTTCATGTGTGGGTTGCTTATAAGTAGAAGGGGACCCCTGTTGATTTGTAGGTCAACAGGTCAAGGGCTAATCCACTGTGGACATAGGAAAACATTGTCCACTCAATATCTTGAGAACTCTTTCCATAACAGACATCAATCAAACTTGATACACAGGTACATTGTAAGGAGTATTTAACCTCTATTGGTTTTGAGGTCACATGGTTAAAGGTCAATCTACTCTTGACATAGGAAAATATTGTCCACTCAATATCTTGAATTGTTTTGGTACTACTATCAGTTAATTGATGCATGTGTATAACCTTTTCAATTTTGCACCACAGGGGCATACGTGTTCCTGATCTTGTATTTCAAAACAGAGATATGTGGATTACAGCGCGGTAGCGATTTGACGCTAGGCTTCTCATTGTCGCCTGCGCCGGTCCTGAGGTCTCTGGGAGTTGATATATCGCCATTTAATATGGATTTTTCCCCCACGAGTCACTAGTTGTTATATAGAATCATTACTTTCCATGATTTCGATCTTCGTGTATTTGGCAGTCTTTGGAAATTCTTCGGAGAAAAAGAGTAAGTGAAAGATAAATGATTGCACTTCTGTAGTAAAACCATTGATGTCGTTTAACGTGTACATATATTAACTGTGTATTGTTTATTTAATAACGTAATATGCTCAATTTATCTACACTCACTAGCATTATGGATATTAAAATTTAACATTTAACGGGTTTTTTTTTTGTTGGGTTAGAGTAACTAAGATTATAAGACTCTCTGATCTAGTCTGTCAGCAAATAGGAACAGTGTACGGCAGTGATAGTGTGATGACACCGTTATTGTTTTGTTTTTCATTGTGATGTCGGGCAGATCTTCTGCCCCACAATGCCACGCAGATATTGTCTATTGTCCATATTCTTTCAAATAAAAACAAAAACGCGTTGAAATGTAAATATGAGTAATTTTGATTTCCTCTTAAAGGGGCATGGTCGCGATTTGAGCTGAAATTTTTGAAATATCATTATTTACAATATTTCTAATGGTCAGCAAAAATTTGAAAGTCAGTTGTTGAGTTACATGAGAGATACAGAGCTCACAATTCTTTGTAAACGAGGCTCGTGCCATGTTTTTGTTTACATAAGTTAAGTATGTTAGTAAACGAATCGCTTAAAACAGTTTTTTTTCTTTCAATTTACAAGGTAATTCTGAACACAGAGTTGAACAGATTCTAGTGTTTTTCAAATCTCATTTTCTTTAAACATTATATTTTCTATAATTAAGCAATCTATATATGCCACAGTTGCAATTTATTTAAAATATATCTATGCTCTAGAATTGTATAAATATTCCAATTGGTGCGTATAACCAATTGAATACAAATTAGTTTTTCAAGCATGTGAGAGTGAGTATGAACGTTTTGTATTGTACAGGTGGCAATTAATTCTATTTTTAGCCCAACCCAATATACGATTGACTGACCAGTGGTGTGAGTTGAAAATAATGATGACCAATGAAGTTTACTGAATACTAGTTGATTATGCTTGTCTTTCTAACCCGTGCACTATATAAAGTAAGAAACTCGCCAAATCCCCACTCTAAGTTTTACACCTTTACGGTCATATAGGTAGTTAATATCAATTCACTCGATGTAACAATAATTTTAACTTTTAATACTGGAAGCCTGTAAGGTTTACATCAATCTGGTAATTCATTTACCTGTTAAATATATGTAATTATACTGACAGTCGTATTCTAATGACAATCGTCTATCGTACTGTCTTTATGTTTTGTGTTTTACTTATGTCTGTTGTCTTGTGTGTTTGTGAGTGTGTTCTCATATGTTCCAGGTTCTTTCCTATTTCCTTCCTCATAGTTGTCAAATATCGACCCAGTTTTGTGTTATGTTAAACATAACGACATAAGAAAGCATAAAAACATGATGAGCCTTGTTGACATACGAAAAATTGTGTGTGTTGTATCTCACCTGTAACTTAAAAACTGACATTCAAATTTTGGTTGATCATTAGAAATACCTTAATTAAGCCACAGGTATCTGGATTTTAATCAGTAAACAGACATCAAAAAAGCAAAGAAATCTCTCTCTCTCTCTCTCTCTCTCTCTCTCTCTCTATATATATATATATATATATATATATATATATATATATATACCAGCTGTTTAACGCTATACTGGCCTGGCCCCCTCCTCGATTCAGGTAAGATATTATTAATAAATTTGCCGAAATAAACTTATTCTCCGGCATGGTTACAGGTAAGCTCAGAAATGATTTTCCTTCTCATCCATTGCTTCAAAATCTAACGTTCCTCGCAACAATCCGACAGCGGACATAATTTAACGACATTCCCACTAAGGCCTGACCACCATTTCGTGACGTCACGAAATCACCTCTCCACACCAAATGATATTATAGATGGGAAGCCAAATCTGCACAAGAATTAGTCGATTTAATATATTATTAATTCAGAACCAAAACAAGCAACACGCAAATATGATTTCTTTATTATTTCTCATTACAATATTATATGTTATCAATATTACCCAAATCTTTATGTAAATTTGATTAATCTGGTAGAATCAGATTTGTTGGTGAGGTGATAACGTGACGTCACGGCATGGTGGCCAGCCCTTGGTGGAAATGTTCAAATTATCGTTGATTTATGTCCGTTGTCGGATTATTGTGAGGAATGTTAGATTTCTGAAGCGACAGATGAGAAGGAAAATCATTTTTGAGCTTGACCGTGCCGGAGAATAGGTTTGTTTCGGCGAATTTGATAATGAAATCGGATCAGAATAGAAGGGGGGGGGCAAAATGTCGTTGCGCACCTGAAATAGATGGATGGATAGATAGATAGATAGATAGATAGATAGATAGATAGATAGATAGATAGATAGACAGATAGATAGATAGATAGAGATTTTTTCTCTTTTTTCTATTAATATCTATCTATCCATTGATTAAAATTCAGATACCTGTGATTAAGCATTGTAAACATTAAAAATGGAAAAATAAAATTTGAAAATTTTCAGCTCAAATCGTGTCCAGGTTCCCTTTAAAATAGTTTATATCTTTCTATGTGATCGCACGTAACAAACGATCCTTTTGAAATATGTGTAAAGAGGAAATCGTTTTGAAAATATGTTCCAATTAAAATCAAGATCATTTTTGATTGTATTACATGTATGTATAAAGTAGTAAGCATGTTTAGAATTGTTAACGCCGCTCAATATTGCTTTAAAATACTATATTAACTGCATTTCATTTATTCACTCGATCCACATACAAGTGATAAATGATATCAATTTTGTGTTTTCAGAAAACCCTGAGTTACGTAAAAATGGCACGTAAAAAAAATCAAAGAGATTTTTCCCTCCTTCAGTTCAGATAGATGATACTCATCTTCAATAATCATTGTGCATACCTTAATTAAGCGGTTCCGAGACCTCGCGGTTGCCTCTGGTAACGCACGTGAAAAGAGAGCAAGACAGTGACTTAGAGGAAGTTACAGAGCATAAATCGTGGCTAGAAATATACATGTCATTATTGTAAATTCAGACTTGGAGACTGAGCGGACAAACAATTACTGAAGACAGAAGAATGACATGCATCTGAATCATACATCAAATTAGTATGATGTTTCCAGAAATTTTAATATGTCATCAGGGATTTTTCGTTTGATGAACATTTCATTCGGTAGATATTATAAATATACAATACATCACCAGGACTGGGTTGCTTAAAACCTTGGTTAAATTTAACCACTGGTTAGGCTAACCACTGGGTAACTTTACTATCCACTGGGTAAGTAACCACTGGTTAACTTTACTATCCACTGGGTAAGTAACAACTGGGTAACTTTATCATCCACTGGATAACTAACCACTGGTTAACTTTATCATCCACTGGGTAACTAACCACTGGTTAACTTTACTATCCACTGGGTAACTAACCACTGGTTAACTTTATCATCCACTGGGTAACTAACCACTGGTTAACTTTATCATCCACTGGGTAACTAACCACTGGTTAACTTTACTATCCACTGGGTAACTAACCACTGGTTAACTTTACTATCCACTGGGTAACTAACCACTGGTTAACTTTACTATCCACTGGGTAAGTAACCACTGGTTAACTTTATCATCCACTGGGTAACTAACCACTGGTTAACTTTATCATCCACTGGGTAACTAACCACTGGTTAACTTTATCATCCACTGGGTAACTAACCACTGGTTAACTTTATCATCCACTGGGTAACTAACCACTGGTTAACTTTACTATCCACTGGGTAAGTAACCACTGGATAACTAACCACTGGTTAACTTCATCATCCACTGGGTAACTAACCACTGGGTAACTAACCACTGGTTAACTTTATCATCCACTGGGTAACTAACCACTGGTTAACTTTATCATCCACTAGGTAACTAACCACTGGTTAACTTTATCATCCACTGGGTAACTAACCACTGGTTAACTTTATCATCCACTGGGTAACTAACCACTGGTTAACTTTATCATCCACTGGGTAACTAACCACTGGTTAACTTTATCATCCACTGGATAACTAACCACTGGTTAACTTTATCATCCACTGGGTAACTAACCACTGGTTAACTTTACTATCCACTGGGTAAGTAACCACTGGGTAACTAACCACTGGTTAACTTCATCATCCACTGGGTAACTAACCACTGGGTAACTAACCACTGGTTAACTTTACTATACACTGGGTAAGTAACCACTGGGTAACTAACCACTGGTTAACTTTATCATCCACTGGGTAACTAACCACTGGTTAACTTTACTATCCACTGGGCAACTAACCTCTGATTAACTTTATCATCCACTGGGTAACTAACCACTGGTTAACTTTACTATCCACTGGGTAACTAACCACCGGCCAAATTTCTGTTGCTTAAAGTAAATTCAGCCCTTGGGCTTACTAACTAATGGTTACGAACATTTAACCAGTGGTTAGTATCCCATAATTCAACAACTGTCGTCTGAAGTTGTAAACAATAATGGCTTCTGTAAATGTAAATGAAGCGGAGTGAAAACTTTTCACCTGATGAGATGCTAATCTTAGTTGTATTTTGAAGTTAACCAAAGCTGAAAACTAGAGAGAGAAAAAAAAGGGGGGGGGGGTAAAATAGTTGAAAATGTGAAAGAGAAGTACAGAAGGCTTGTTTGAAAGCAAATGGAGAAGACACTATAGGCAGAAAACTCACTGCATAAAGACTGGACAGGAGACGATCCACCTCCGTTGTCACTCGAACCCGGCTGTCAGAAAATTTTAAAGACCCATCAGGATTCACTGACTAACCTAGTGATATCGAGAATTCAAGAGGAATTGAAGTTGGAGGCCTCAATATTCACGGTAGGCCTACATTAGTGTATTGTATTAAATTCAAACTCAAGTAATTTAAAGCTGCACTTTTCCTATTCCAAACATTGAGAATTGAGACATTTGACAATTTGAGACAGAGGCAATTCTTTTGTTTGTTTGTTTGTTGCTTTACGTCACACTCAACAATTTTTCAGTTAACTGGTGGCGTCCAGTTCTTATTGTTGGAGGAGAGAACACTTGGAGGAGGTTACACTTAACACGGAGTTGTAATCCACTGATATTATTCAGTAAAAGTCGGCAAAATTAATATAATCTACACGCGTACATGATAACTGGAATGCATATTGTTTACCGACAATGTGAAGGTTACTGTAATCTATGAATTTGCTCCTATAGAAGTTGGGTCCTCACACAATTGATCCAGTCTCGACAGTAAGAAACTAATTTGCATAAAGTTCAATAGACTGAATTAATTGTTTTCAAGTTTCAATCTCATTCTATCATTTCATAATTGATTCATATTAACATCACACAGATGCAGTAAACATTTTTCAGAGGAATTATCACTATATAGTTTGTTTGTTTGTTTTACGGCCCGTCGAGAATTTTTCACTCATATTGAGACGTCACCAGCTGTAGGTGAAGTACCACAAATTTAGACCTATGCTTAGCGCTCTGGGCCGTAGCAGTGAGGGATCTTTAATGTGCCAACGCCTACCGTGACACGGGACCTCCGCTTTTAAGATCATATCCGAAAGACCCATGATTCTCACTTCTAAATGCCGAGCGTTTGGCGAAGGAGCAATCACTACCTATTTTTCGTCTTAGGTTTGACGCGGCCTCCCGGTTACGAAGCGAACGCTCTATCCACTGAGCTACCGCGACCGGTCTCGCTATAAAGTAAAGATCATTGACAATGAATAAAAATTTATTTACGTACGAAATATGTGTATACATGTTTAATAACACCATATAGCTTAAATTATTTTTAATTATCATTAGGTCGGAAATGTGTAGAATCCGATTCAGACATGAAAAAAGTTTTGGAAAATTCCCAAATCATCAAAAGCAAACGACAAAGTCCTTCACTTAAATCAATTCTAACCAGAGCCTGTTTTACCAGTAATATCAAAGAAACCCCCATCATCACTAAATGCAACAAACCAAGATGAGCCACGTGCCCGTACATAACATGGATTCGAATTTTTCTTTAAAACCGGAAGTAAATTTACAGTAAAAACATCAATGACATGTATTAGTTCCAACCTTCTTTACGTAATTACCTGCGCCGGATGTGGTGAGGATTACATCGGCCAGACAGGAAACACCTTACGACACCGCATGACCGTCCACCGACAACAGATCCGAGAATCCAAATACCAGTGCACCCATGAAAGCGAACACATTAGAAATTGCGCCAAAAACATAAATCGGAAATGTGTATTTTTTAAATATTTATCTGTTTTTTAAATGAACAAATAATAGTAGGATTTGAATAGTTTAATAATATAAATTATGTGGGTATATAATTAAACAGCTACAAGGGTATGAAAATATTATCACTGTGTGAAAATGACACAACCTTAAGTGTGTGTGTGTGGGGGGGGGGGGGGGGGGTTTATAAACATAAAGGCATGATTAGGGATTGGTGAACTGCGGCATTAAACATAGCTGTGAAGGGTTCAATCTGTCTCCTCCTCAACTTGTTAAAGAGAGATACATTGAATTTTATAATAATTATAACTTTTCTTAATGTTGTAGGAAATCGAACAATATCTTGCATTGAAAACATGGTGGGACAGCACAGTTGGGGTTCCATGATGTCGCTGATGTACCTGATTAATTACTTACAAAATGGTTACTTTTTTGTACTCTATGTCATCGAAATCATGATTAAAATGTCTATAAACTCCGGGTTTCTTGTGTCATTTGCCAATGTTTACATCAAAAAGCAAGCGGGCAGCCGTGTTTAACCACATGTTAAAAGACTGAACCCACCTCTGCAGATTGGTTAACTTTCGTCAATATTTAACCAATGGTTAGACAATTCATCCACTGGTTTAACTTTTGAGCAACAAAATTTAACCAGTGGCTAAACGTTAACCAGTGGATAAGTTATTTAACCAGTGGCTAAACGTTAACCAGTGGATAAGTTATTGAACCACTGGTTAAGCTTATTGAACCAGTGGCTAGTCGTTAACCAGTGGATAAGTTATTGAACCAGTGGCTAGACGTTAACCAGTGGATAAGTTATTGAACCACTGGTTAAGCTTATCCAAGGTTTTGAACAACCCAGTCCTGATGGTCACTGACAAAAGTCAGGCTACTAAAATTACGAGTCCTAAATCTTGAATTTTGGAGACCACCTTTGGGAATAGTTAAGAAGCCCATGATGTTATTTTTGTTTACGAGTGTGTGATCCACTCAGATATACAATTTTACCTAGTCATTGTGGTTTTTATTTTTATTTATTTATTTATTTTTGGGTTGTTTTTTTTTGGGGTTTTTTTGGGGTTTTTTTTGGGGGGGGTTGTGTTTTTTTTGTTTGTTTTTTTTTTTTTGATATATTTTATTTGACTTTCACCTTATAGTAAACATTCGTACCTAGTCATTGTGTTATCTAGCAAGAGTTCGGTGTTTCTTGAGAGCAAATACACAAGATTCTAGTCTTGTAATTTGCAAAATCACATCCAGTAAACGTCTTCCTGTAATAAATACTGAAAAACGAAGGTGATATCTTAGTCTTGTCATCGTATCATATTGACATCAAAACATTCCAGCCGTGCTATATCATTCAGATAACTCCATAGCTTATTAGTCGAGTGATAGAAAATTCATTAGAAAGCCAGATTATATTTCGTCCATCTCAATTTCCAACAAACATTACTTCTGCCATGTGGGCCGCGTATTAATATCAAGGAGTACTCAAACTACAAGCACCTAGATATCATGACGATAATAAAGTTCTAGTTGCCTTTGACTTGAAATAATTTCCAAAGCAATTTTCTTACACATTGCTTAGAATAGGGAAGAGAAAATCTTTAATTACATATGTACAGGGCTTGTTATTATACAGATCTTAAATTAATAGAAACTGATTCGATGTAGAACCATGCCAATGATTGCTATAGTAACGACTTAAACGTTAACATGATATAAGTTTCTAGTGGTAGATACAAAAATACAGGACTTTAACAATACGTTTGTAAATAAACTGGTGTGTCTCGCTATTGTAAGGTCTCAGGCACAATGCTCCCTCAATAAACCCCCTTCCCCCAGTTATAACACTCCGCATATTGCCTGAAAATACTAAATAGAATTTTTCTCCGTGTTAACACCCATGTTAAAGTGTCAATCTCGCATAATGTCATATGCCACAGATTTTCACAAACAAACGGTCACATTTTATAGGCTTTACCCTCAATAATAATTTATCACCCTCGATAATAATGCCAATTACCTATTACCCATCGGTAATCACGGATGTACTTCAAGAACGATACGATGAATTATGACAGGATGGACAAGGTATTTCAAAGGTCAGGTTAATTACGAATAATAACTGAATAAAACTGAAGATTATCTAAATGTTCATATAAAATGTAACCCAAATCAATTAGACTTTCTTTTGACTGCTCCATGAATTGTCAGTACCAATGAATTCGTTATATTGCCATCCCCGCTTTATTACTCAAATTGGTGATGAACAGAAGTTGGCAATATGACGAGGGAACGTGCTACTAACCAGAGTCAGTAGCTGAAACGGAGCGTTTATGATAAAATTTTTCGTAGCTTTTCATTCCTGTGTCTTTGTAAACCTCTCACAGTTTAACCTTCCTCTTAGAACCACTATACAAACTAAAAGCAAAGCTTATTTTCCAATCTCAACCATTAAGGTGTTTATTTAATCGTGTTCTTGTCTTGTTTGTTTGGGATTTTTTAAAATGAATACAATATAAATTGAAATACATCTTTGAAAACAAGGAATTCAAGTTGTTTTTTTTTCAAACGAATGTTATTTTATGGTTCAAGATGAATTAAAAATCGAAAATTTTCAATGGAAACAAATCGGAAGACATGCGTCGAGTAGATCCCGGTCATTAATTTGGTTGTCTCTAGCGCCACCCGCAGTTCCTTTCGAATTTGTATTCATTATTTATTCAATTCGCCGAGAAACCGCATTAAATGATTTTAAGATATGCGTGGAGCATTTGATTGGCACCACTGCACAATTTCAATAAGATCTATCCGTAGACTGCAATGCTTGCGTCCCAAAGTAAACCTGCATGATGGTCTTTTCTTTGAATGTGTTGGAATTTATTATTCTTGATCGACGAGCTGAACGACTTGTATTTGGTGGTCTATTGAATTAACTTCCACATACTTTCCTGAACATGTATGACAAACGGGTAAATATGTTATTTCATAATTATCAAAGATGCATTAAGCCTAGCATTGGGCACTCTTTGCTGGAAACCCCCATCAGTAGGACAACATATACAATACCAAACTAAGAGTGTGTTTCACACTATCTATTATCGAAGAACCAATGAGGTAAATTTCTGTCTATCTAATATGTGGCTTTGAAATTTGATGCACTCTTGCCTTACTCGAACACAAATGGAGATCAATATCAAATACCCATAAGTTGACCTAGACAGTAGATACAAAAAGGTGGGTGTGTGTCAGTACAGAACTATAAACCTTCAATAACCTTCTGAACAATTACAATAAATGAAAACAAGCTGTGTCTAGACAATTGATATAGCACATCCATGTCTAATTTTCCCGAAGTCTAGAGGACACTTGAACAGAATCTGTAATCAAACATTGCAGTGCCCATTGTCATCTATATAAAAGCAAGTCATTACCCATCTCCAAAAAGGCGGACCTCACCCTTTAAAAATGCCCGTGTTTACCAATTATAATTCTGGGTACCACATAGCTGTTCACTGGAATTCTTATTCTTTTCAAAGCGGCTTCATTGACTCCCCTCTCCAATGAACACGTGGCAGTATCGGTGACTATACCAATAGTGTTGATTGTAGTATTACTGTTTTCAATAACACATCCTATACAGTAAAACACACTTATGACGTAGACGCTTATAACGAATTCATTCTTTTTTTTCTGGCCTTGGATATTCACTATAACCGTGTTTGACTGTAATTTGACACGCAAGGCAGCTGATATAGCTCCTTTGTACGTGTTGGACCTATGTTGTGTGTTATTGACCTCTGCAATGAACAGCTAACTATGAGGTGCGTTTTCTACCTTAAGTAATATTCTAACTCTTGGGTAAGTCTCTTTCAAACTCATAACCCTTTTGCCTTTCCAAAATATGGTATCATTATGGCGGTTAACTCAGAATTTGCAATAGCATAATTCACTATGGAAGACCCAATGATCCATATTCTTTTTTGCACCAACTACAGATGAAAAATATAAAAAGTAACGAAGCTTGAGGCGTAAGATGGATTATGAAACCCGAATTCCTAGTGTACTTGAACAAGCACGGGGTTTCCATGGTTCGCATTGACCTAAGCAGTGGAAGTTGAAGAAATGTCTTTTGTACTCGTATGCTTGTTTGCCTAACCCTTTTTTATTCGACAGCCATATCAAAAACTGATGTTACATGGTACCTTGTCACTGGTCTACCTGAAAATGACAAAAATGTTCCAGGAAGGTTGGCCTTAATGAAAAGATGAAGATAACGAACAGTGATCAATCTCATGACTGCTATAAGTAATACAAAATAAAGAGTTGGGCAAACATGGACCCCAGGATATACCAGAGGTGAATCAGGTTCTAGGAGGATTAAGTATCCCCTGTCACCGTGAGCCCCATATCTTGATCATGTAAATGGAATAATCCATATTCAAAATCAGTTTGCGAAAAAACGGCTTGATAATTTGTATGAAACACATCAGACAGCATTTGATCCAGTGACAGGTTGTATTGGCAAAAAAAATCGTTATAACGACCATTGAATTTGCGAACCGTTGACTTTCAACGAGAATGTTGAAACTCTTGAAACATCGACTTTGTGTCCTAGCCTGACTCGATTTAAAAACTGATCATACGCAGAACAGGCTCTTGCGTATCAAATCAGTTGAGAGACATGAACATCATATGCAGGAGATAATGGGATATTGCTACATAAATATGGAAAATTGACTAAATACAAAGCAGATGAGAGAGACTCTGTGCTCTTTTAATTCGAGTTCACTGGAATATATCGAATCGACAAATGAATGAAAATGATTGTTATTAATAGATAAAACGTCGTCGGTTTAATGGAGGCAGGCTAGTGACAAACAAGTGTATGTTACAGGGCTTTGTACAGTCTCAGTTTGTAAAGTTAGCGTTTCGCAAATTCCATGGTCGTTATAACGATCTGGTTTGCCAATACAACTTTCCATTAGCTCAAATGATGTTGACGTGTTTCATACCAATTGTTAGGCCATTCTTTGCACACTGACCCTGAATGCGGATAACTCTGTTTACCTGATCAAAGTATAGATATGGTTCACGGCGGGTGTGACCGGTCGATAGGGGATACTTACACCTCCTAGGCACCTAATTCCACCTCTGGTAAGTACAGGGGTCCGTGTTTGCCCATCTCTGTGATTTCTGTTTTCTATACGAATTACGAGATTGAGTACTATTCGTTATCTTAGCCTTTTCATCTAAATGTTCAGCTGAAGGCCACAGCAGTAGATATTTTCTTCTCATGTAGAAGCTTGTGAATAAATTCTGCCTCATCAGAATATAAAAATAGGTCAGCTAACAAGACCTGATTACCAAAGACTACGAAGATATTGTCAATGAGGAACTCCAGCATCTTTTACATTCAACTTCAGAGTACTTGTGTGTTGAATGAGAGTGGTGTTTAACAAAGTAATTTCAGAATGACTGATCACTAGATATGAATAGTTCCTTTTTCCTTTTTTGTTAAAGAAGCAATTGTCTGTGATGTCAAAAAGTCTATAATTTATCGTGAGGAATGGTAAAGTGTTTTGATGATTTCAAATTTACTACAAATTCTTAAGATTTTGTTTAGAATTTACATTTGATTTACGCCACCTCTGGTATATGTTGTGGCACATTACGTTTGAAGATTCTCCTTCATAGCTGCTGATATTTTCGTGAGGAGCAAAGATGACGGCTTGGAAGAACATTTTCTGGATTCCGCAATGCATCATTGTTTGTAACAGTTTTTGTGAAGTTCAGAAATCCAGCATAGGTACTGTAATTCATATTCATCCATCCCATTTCCTGAGATATTAAATGTGTCGAAGACTGAACACAGAACAATTGGTTTTTTTTTAAAATGTCTGATATGTTTGTTACAAAATGGTAAAGTCTAACGACCTCCACATTCTGTGGTTTGTCTCTGCTGACCCAGTTCCCCGTCCATGTTGATCAGCCTAGCAACAATCTTCATTATATATATATATATATATATATATATATATATATATATATACACGATATATATATATATATATACACGATATAAAGGACTCTAGCCCAGGATTATAGGTCTCAACCAATCTATTAATAGCTTTCTTCTAGCGAGGTTGAAAACCATAACACATGCAAATCCTTACAAATTGTTTAGACCTAATGCTAAATATAAAATTAATTTCAGATGGACCTAGAAGTCACGATATGAATCCCAACTAACCTGTTCAGCCCTCTACACATTTGAAGGCCTATACCAAATTCAGAACCAAGGCAAACTTTATTTTGCATACCCCAGAAAAAACGCCTCGTTTTGAACGAAGGCAATTTGAAAGTCCAATCTTCATGTTCGAACCATTGGGAAGTCTTGTATAAAGTGTGATCTAATCTTATAAAGGATATTTACTCTAAGATGTACGAACAAGCTTGCGATTATGCTCTCTCATTCATAACTAATTCATATTCAATATTAATTTTGATTTTTATATTAAAAACTTTTGATCAAAATCAGTTCCTAAGGGATCATACTGTATCGCATAGCCGAGTGATTTGGCGTGACACAAATTTTGGTGTACAACTGTATATAGAAATACATACATGTTGTACAACTCTACATAGAAATACGTACATTTTGTACAACTTTAGAACTGTAGGTATGTGGGAAAAGTTCTGGTCTGTCCAAAATATTTACCAGAAAGCTACAGTTCTGCAGGTACTATACACTGAAATACATGTATATACAGGGCTTATAACTCTACTGATATTCAGATATGAAAAATATACATATCATAAAAACAAAAAACGTTGGTGTCTCCATAAATTGTCGCCCGAAGAAATCAAACTGTCAACCCTTTGTTAATAGGAATATGCTGGAAGATACAAAATGTATCTTTAAGATTTTGCCATTAAATCGCAAATGGTCAGAAAAACATTTCACTTCAGTTATGTCAGGTTTCGTACACAGGGATGGTTTACACGGGTCTTATCAGTGATCACATGCTTCTTTGCCTTCATTATTCATATGTTATGGTTTTCCATAGGTGATACTTTGGTGAAAGTTACTTCCCTTTGCCCGCCATGTCTGAGGTCGACTTGCTCAAATCCCTTCATCACGTTACCAATTTCAACTATTTATACTGCCTAACTAGGGATATGTAAATCATTGTTTTCCAGAAACATATAAATATGTTAAAGTTTCACTTATTTTTAAAGTAATAATTATATCATTATTTGTTTCGCAAGTTTAAATTTGGTTACACAAAAAAGAAATATCAGCCTCTGGAACTCCAACGAAGGGAAATACCTTTTGATAATATGACGTCATGTGAAAACTATCTATAGTAACAAATTATGGTTTTGATTTATACATTATGCGTTTTGTTTTTCATTGAACATATCTATATTTACTCAATTTGTTCTGTACCACAGGTGCTCGTGGACAGGATTTTCACGCCACCCCACACCCTTCCCTGTATTCTTTCATGATCATAAGGTTCATCTATTCAGATTACTTATATGACATTCATAAAAACTGTTTCTTTGTGGGATTTGTTTCATTTCATTGAAATAACAATAGGCCCATGTGCTACCTAGTCATGACGCTGCTCTTGTTCAGATGTTGTGATTTTTCCCCCAGTGTTTATTCCCATGAAACCCCGTGGTTAGAATAGGTCCTTGATAGCCCTTGCTTATCATAAGTCCTTCGGACGAGACCGCAAAAACCAAGGTCCCGTGTCACAGCAGGTGTGGCACGATAAAGATCCCTCCCTACTCAAAGACCTCAAGCGCCGAACATGGGCTTATATTATGCTGCCCTTTACCGGCAATGGTGACGTCTCCATACGAGTAAAAGATTCTCAAGAGGGACGTTAAACAATATCGATTAATCATCTCCATGAAAAATTTTGACACCATATTGTGGCCCGAACTTAGCCCAAAAGGGTAACGACAATTAAATTAACACAACATGGATATTGCCTCAGATTCCTCAATGCTAATAAGACTAACACGACCTTGCTGTTCTCGAAAAGAAAAGTTCTTTCGCTTTAGGCCTATACATGCATCGTATTAAATTTGATCCACCCTTACCCCAGGATTATTAACTTGAATAAAAAAAATTGAATCCACACAACTTAGATTGATTGATGATTGATTGATTGTTTGTTTTCGTCCCGTCGAGAATTCTTCACTGATATTGAGACATCACCAGCTGTAGGTGAAGTACCACAAATTTAGACCTATGCTCAGCGCTCAGGGCCGTAGCAGTGAGGGTTTTTTAACTGCCAACGCCTACTGTAACACTGGACCTCCATTTTTAAGGTCATATCCGAAAGACCCGTGATTCTCACTTCTAAACGCTGAGCGTTTAGCGAAGGAGCAATCATTACATATTTTTTGAGTCTTAGGTTTGACGCGGCCATGGCAGGAGCGGGGCTTGAACTCACGACCTCCCGGTTACGAAGCAAACGCTCTAACCACTGAGCTACCGCGACCGGTCCACACAACGTAAAGACATCTACATTTCAATATGATTTAATCTGGCCCCACTACTGGTCCCATATATCATTGTGACTTCACCCTACTCCTGAATTTCACAAAATTAAATTTCAATTAACGGAGTACGTTTTCATGTTAATATGAATAATCATGACCCTGCTGTATTGAGATGAAAAATTTAAAGATGTTTCCCTATATATTTTTATGTAAAACATTGAACCCCTATCGTCGCTTCATCCTAACCCTGGAGGAGGTCAAGACTTAAGCAAACTTGATCTGTACTACCTGGGTATACTTGCAAATTGATATGACTAAATCATGGCCTTCTTGTTCTTGAGAAGAGGTTTTCCTATCCCCATGTAAACTTTTAATCCTGTCCCCCAACCCTAATTCTGGAAGCCACAGTTAAAGAAACATGAACCGACAGAAAAAGATTTGGAAAGATTTCCCCCGTATATTCACATGTGAAACTTTAATCTCCTATTGTGGCCCCACCATTGTTCCGGAGACTACAATCTGAACAAACTTGAATCTGTACTACCCGGGGATGCTTGCATATTGATATGACAAATCATAGTCTACTTCTTGAGAAGATTTTTAAAGATTTTTCCTATATATTTGACCCCGTATTGGGGACCCACCCAACCTCCTGGAGCATGATTTGAATAAACTTAAATTTTCACTATGTCAGAAAATCTTTAAATAAATTTGTACTTTTCTGGCCCAGTGGTTCTTGGTAAGATTTTTAAATCACTCTTGTTTTTGCAATTTCTTGATTTGTGGAGAGAGCATGACACTTTATTTAAACAAATTTGAATCCTCTTTTACCATGGATATGTACTGTGTTGATTAAAATAAGCGCAGTAGTTCTTGAGAAGATGAAAATGTGAAAAGTTTACGGGCAGACAGACAGACAGACGCCGGACAACATGTGATTAGAAAAGCACACCTGAGCTAAAAGGTCTTTAAAATTCTAGTGAAGTAAATCAATACCTCTTAAGTTGAATATTTTGTGTAAAATATATGTTAAATACCCAAGTCATAGACAAATGTAAAACATACAGGGAGGAGATGGGGGGGGGGGGGGGGGGCGAAAATACTGTGTCCACACACACCTGTGTTCTGAAACCAAAATTATGGTTTTTCATTTCTCTAAGGCAGGGCAAAAAAATCAGTTTTTGCCTACTTTTGTTTTTCCTTTCCCTTTAGTTGTTTGAATTGTACAAATTTATACAATGTACATTACTTAGTATCTTCAACTTAATAGCTTTTGGAACTATAAATACAGAATAAGTCAGTATTTATTATTTGCGTGATGGTTTGCGAATGTCTTCAGAAGTTGAAAGTATGCCATGTACATTTGAAAAGATTGTGTACTGCATCGATATATAGCATAGTACACAAGGGCCTCCGTGGCTAAAAATCACAAGGCCTCTCACCTCTAGTCGGCGTGGGTTCGATTCTCGCTCGCGCCGATATATGTGAGAAAGTTTGCCAGTTTACTTTCGGAAGGTCGGTGGTCTCTTCCCGGGTACATTGTATCTGGGTTCTCTCCTCCACCTACAAAAACTGGACGCCACCAGATAACTGACAAATTGTTGAGTGTGGCGGAAAACAAACAAACAAACAATCAATCAATATAGCATAGTACATGAACCAAACTCTCATACATTGATAACTATGTTCATTCACATGTTTAATTTACAAGAAATAAATTTGGAATATGAACAACAACCCTAACCTAGCAGAACTACAGTGAATGACTGACTGCAGGGAAGTAATAAGCTTTGATATGAAAACGTGGAGATTTCTAAATGGTTTGCTAAAATACGTATTATTCAATGCATTTAATGGAAACATATTATGCTTGTTGAATAGTCTTAATGGCTATCAAGACGTTGCGGTCGAATTTGACACTTGCGTCAAAAAGTTTCCTTGTTATTTCTATATGATTATACTTTGTCGCCAAATGCTTTCGGAAATTGGATGTGCAAAAGGGCTCCGATTAAAAATATTTAGAGGATCTGTTTTAAAGAAAACGAAAATCAAAATACAGCAAATAATTACAACGCTTCGTATCAATAGGATAATATTTAATGGACTGACACCTTAAATAAAACATATTATTCTGAAAGCAAAAAATGGAACGTTAAAGTGATAAATTATCGCAACATCTATGTATTTCGCATTTGGAAAAAAATGAGACAAAAATCTTGAAAAAGAGAGACTTGTCATTATTTCCATATACGTTCCTCAGATAGCTCATATTATTACCCTTGACTTAAGATGACATACATAATCACTTAAGATACATTCATTATCTGGTCATGAAACACCGACTTCTTACTTTAGAAATAGGCTGAATATATCACTTATGATAACGTCTCCTGTTGAATTCCCCATCACGATCGCAAACTCGTATACGTACAGCAGCCCAGTCCTCGTCCTACAAAAAGCGTAAACTGACCTAAACCAGGTTATAAAGCATGATATGTCCCATAATTAAAATCATCCCAATATAATCAAATGCAAAAAGACAAAACTACGGGTCTTTGTTTATAAAAATGTGAATCCGCTGCGCACTGATCCACCTAGCCATTGTTCCGAAGAAGTGTCGAACTGTTTAAGCAATTCTGAGTATAACTGGTTGGTTGGTTGTATATTTGTTTAACGTCACGCTCAAGAATTTTTCACTCATATGGAGACATCACCATTGCCGGCAAAGGGCTGCAAAATATAGGTCTATTCTTAAGGCGCTTAAGGCCTTTGAGGAAGGGGGGATCTTTCTCGTGCAGCACCTGCTGTGACACGGAGCCTCGGTTTTTGCGGTCTCATCCGAAAGACCGTTCCATGTAGTCGTCATTTACGACAAGCAAGAGGTAATGAGGACCTTCATGTATTCTAACCCGGATCCCGAAGTATAAATGGAGCATTCAAATTTGAAAACGTAGTTATTAAAGGTTTGCAACGAGTTCTTCACAACAGAAAATATGTGTAGGCTGTGAATGCGTACTTCGCTGAACTTTTGAGATCGACTTTGAAGTCACCCCGACAGAAAGGACGGAAAATTGACATCACACGAAGCAAGTCTTCAAATAGGCTTATCAGTGAATGCAATGATTTGCGGTTATTGATTTTATTAGAATTTTAAATTACTTACTATTGCATGCAACCTTGTCGCCAACTGAATCATACACAGTAAAATATAGGCCTACAAGGAAGTGACTAATCGTGATCCACAAAAGTCAATATGGCGGAACGTCATTTGGTAAAATATGACGCATTTTATGCTTTGAGAGGCGGATCAAGCAATAATTCATTTTAAAATGAAACAGTAAAATTTTCAAATAATTAATTTACCGTTATATCGAATACGCTTTCCTTGTTTCCACGCTATTATCTAAACTGTATGGAGTTCTTGCCCCATTGCTTGTCTACAAGAACGCGCACGTCTTGTTTGACACCGACAGATATCTGTCTAACAAAAATACCTTATCGTAAGTTTAATTCTTTAAATTTTCTATATATTTTATAATAGGTCTATAACGTTAAAAAAAGAGAAAGAAAACGTAATGTCATCTTAGGTTGTCATTTCGTTTTCTTAATGTAACCCCGGTGAGCATAGGGGTCTATTAGTCATTTCTTTATTCTTTGATCTGTGGATTAATGTACTGTGCTTTGTAATTGATTGTCTTTGTTACCGCCTAGCGACCTTATTCAATGAAGGAACGTGTATGGCTCTTTTATAATACTTTGTCTTTGTCTAAATCTTTTGATCGACAAGAGTTTGTCTAGCATCAATTTAACATCAGAGGGAGCTGATGGTGAAATAATTCTCTGATGAGTAGAATATAATCCGCGAATCTAACAGATATTGTGTATTAAAATTTCCATATGACCAAAGAACCTTTTTGCATTGCATCTACGGTCTGCTGACAAATCATCAGAAAATTATAATCTTTTTTTTTTTTTTTTTCTTGTTTTCTTTTGAAGTTGATAGTAATTCTTTCTTTCTTGCGATAGAATGCATATGGCAAGATCAACGTTCGACTTTGATATAATAACAGACAAGGTGAAAACTCTTGTCATCTTCGAGCTTCATGGCGAAATTGTCCGATTTTGTAATGATATAGTGTGTCGTTATCTGCTGTTACGGGGGATATAATGCACAGTCACCAAACAGGTGTAACCATCTAACCCTCCCCCACCCATTGTTGAAATTCCCAGAAGATAAACCAGAGGTTTACTCCAGGACGTATCTCGCCGGTATTTTACTGTGTTTTGTTTTATTTTCTTTAGTTTCGTAAAAAGAGTGAAGCGTTGCAGTTTGTATTTTTTCAAAAATGAAATTTATCTTTAATTTTTCATATTTTCATTTTACTTCCATTTCTGTCGGAATTCCCAGACGTTAAAATAGTCATACTATATTTATCAAGATTCATGCACATATATTGTACACATTCATGATGAATTTAGCTATCATTTCAATTGATAAAAACATCGAAGGCAAAAAATATTGGAATATAAATATTTTTCGTTTGGATTCCTCATCATCTGAACCGCCCACGCATTGGTATGCGTGCCATGGCAGTTGTCATGCAATCACAAAATTCTATCTCTGGGTTTGGATGGTTTTAATTACACATTTCTAGTTTTAGATATGGGGAAATTACTAGCTTCGTCGAAAATGAAAAAAGAGAGAAACACAGACAAAAACATGGTTTAAAATTGTGCGATTTCCGTGAAACTAGGATAATATAATGGGCAGCTGGATAATGTGAGAGAAAATTGCCTGAAAACGGAATACGAAGAGGAAGTGTGCTGATCGGCTGCTTTGTTATGTACAGTAGTTCAATTTTGTTTTATTAACTTTCCAAAAGATGATCACACTAGTAAAGTTTGAATGAAGCAGTATTACGTCAGTTGAGGTATGAGGTGAATGATTTTTACAAATATCCCATAAAAATATTCTACACAATATTTAGTCAAATGTCATTGGAATTATGTTTTGACAGGCGGATTAATATCAGCGATTGAATCACAATATAACCTACTACAACCGCGCTGTAATATTACTTGCTTCCAATATTGACAATGGTAGTATAAAGTCCGAATTAACACGTCAAGTATCGCGTAATTTCTTCCGATTCAAATATATTTTGTATTATATAGTGCAAACACGGTTGGATATGTTTTGATGAGTTCGGACCTCTCTAAGTAGTTCTATGCTATTTTTCCAAATAATTCCTCACATGTCGTGTTATTTACTGTCATCTGGTTTAAACATGCCGTTTACTGTCGAATCGTAACCAGGATATCAGTTCTGTATCGTGCCGGCGTCATCAGAATTTACAATGATGTAGGCGTCATCAGAATTTACAATGATGTCAGACGTCATCAGATGCGTCATCAGAATTTACAATGATGTGAGACGTCATCAGATGCGTCATCAGAATTTACAATGATGTCAGACGTCATCAGATGCGTCATCAGAATTTACAATGATGTCAGACGTCATCAGATGCGTCATCAGAATTTACAATGATGTCAGACGTCATCAGATGCGTCATCAGAATTTACAATGATGTGAGACATCATCAGATGGGTCATCAGAATTTACAATGATGATCAACAAATTAATTAGTAATATTTTGCTGAATGAAGCAATAAAGTTTTATTCCAATATACCAAACTTGCTAGCGCGTTAATGCTTCATGAAAAGTATGCAGGTGTCAAGCGTTGTGTTTTTTTTTCAAAAATGAATTTTATTTCTTATATTTACATTTTACTTTCATTTCTCTTAGAATCCCCATCCATTCAAATAGACGCACTATATTGATCAAGCAGTTCTGAATTCAAACGCGCATTGTGTACAACTGCAGCGCGATCGTGAGGAAATGTTATTCATTACAATCTGAAAAGGTATCAAAAGCAAAAAAGCAAAATCATTGGAAATATATATATATATATATATATATATATATATATATATATCAGGTATAGTAGTGCGTTTTATTCCATGAAAATGTTTTGTTTATTGTGTTCTGACCAAAATCCAATGACACTTAAAAAAAAAATCAGAAAAAATTTGTCTGAAACAATACATGTAGTAAAAACGGGGTTTTGCGTAGAAATTTTTTATATTCTTGTCTAAACCTCACAATTTGAAAAGACACTGAGGGTATCCATCCCCTATTGTTTTTGTAAATTTCAGGCAGAAATTGATTTCAAAGAAAATTTAACAGGACTATGAGATAATGTTAATAAGTTTTCACAACTTTTCAGGAGGGTAACTTTTCCTTGTCCATAACTCCCTTCAAGAACAAGAACTTTTACATGATTTGGACATATTTGTATTGGGGGTCTCCTGTACTACGATTTACCAGTCAAGAGGAAACGTCATTGACAGACACGTTTTCCGTGTTACTGTCCAGTCTCTCCTTAAATTTCCAACAGGACTTAAAACCTAGATAGGCAAGTGTGTGCTGTATATGTTCTGAAGCACATATCCTTTAGATTTATAAATGTGTGGCCAAAGATGAGGAAGTAAGGAATTTCCTTAATGATTTTTTTACTTTCCTGTGAACTTAGTTGTAGAATATGTCGTCATATTTTGAATTTGATTCTTGGTTTGAAATACACATGATCTGGGTTACTAATGATGTACAGTTTGGTCCACGATAACTTCTCAAAACGGGGTGGATGGTGGGAGGCGGGCATATATGACCCTTATCCTTCTTTCTCCTTTGTACGTTGCATATTTTAATAGAACTATGTCTCTTCCAGAATCCCGGAGTTTAGGCATAGTAAAACATAAAGCAAAAATTCCATTCAAAGTATGTATACACATGTATACCTCTCATCGAGGAACCCCGTGGGGATCCAGGTTGTTAGAATAGTTCCTGAGCACCCCTAGCTTGTCGTAAGAGGTGACTAAATGGGGCGGTCCTTCGGATGAGACCGAAAAAACCGAGGCCCCGTGTCACAGCAGGTGTGGCACGTGAAAGATCCCTCCCTCCTCAAAGGCCATAAGCGCCGAGCATAGGCCCAAATTTTGCAGCCCTTCACCGGCAATGGTGACGTCTCCATATGAGTGAAAGATTCTCGAGCTGGACGTTAAACAATATTTAATCAATCCATCCATCTCATCGCGGAAAAAATGATAAACGCCTATAAACCATGTTATTTCTAGCGAAATTGATTGATTTAACAAGAGTAGTAGACATGAAATGGAAATTAGCCTAGAGTCAAATCCGGGTATTTGCCACTTTCATTGGCTGCTGCCGTTACTAAATGCAAGCATTCGGAGTGCTCTGGTCACTATCATGAATTGTACTAAGGCAAACCTTCGGAATGCTGTTATTAAATTTACGAGGTACTGTATATTGCATATCAAAAAAGCATACGGAGGACTCAGAGAGAAAACCAAAATGCAGCTTTTTAAAAACAAAATTTCAGTGAACGTGACATTATGAACTGCAGTTGTTCTGCAGGCATATTTCTCTTGTTGAGTTCACGCAACATCGCAGTTCATTGAAAACGTTATCTATTTTCATAAATCCATTGAATATTTAAATTCAGTTTGAGCTAGTACCACGAGCAGCAGTTCACAAAGCCTACTGTCTCTTGTATCTTCGATTTACTGGGGGAGACACCGGGCACTGAGCCATTGACTAATTAGGGGACTATAAGATTCCGTCAGCAGGAAATGTGAAGGTTACGGGAGAGTTGGAAAGTCTGCTGTAATGTCGCGATCTGAGATGATCGCCATTCATCAATATATGTAATGACCATTGTAATCACAGGTTGTAGACGTTTTAAGTCGAACATCGAGTCGAATTGTGAGACTCAAGGAGTATTTTCCCTGACAGACATGTCTTAACACTGGAATTTGATTCCATAGAAGTAGAATATGGGATTATATCAACTACGTCACCAATTCGGGGATTTTTTTTTATCAAGACAAACTTTCTATGCTTATCAGATTAAAATGCATTGATATTCTGAGAGTATTTCATTTTATTTTTAAAGCAATCAATCAATCAATCTTTTTATTTTCTTGCAATACAAAGCAGAAAAGCATTGAGAGGAATATCAATACGAATATTACAAAACAAAACAAAAGCACACATGCTTGATAAAGCCACTATAAAGAAAAAAAATGTTAACCTGAATGTTTATTGTTTAAGCCACTTTATTTGAAGATTGTGGGCTGGGATGTGTGGTAGCGTTTGGTCGGTTTGGGGGACTGGTGTTTGGTGTCTCTGTTGAATCACATGTCAAACATCGATCAACCAGAAATTCTTCAGACGTGAAACTTCAGCGCAAGAGCTCGTTAAAATCTCTCAATTGCTCTCAGTTAGTTCAAAGTCACGCAATGTTACGATAGTAGGAAGGAAGTCCGGAATCATTGAAATTAAACTGTAAAGTATACATGGGGCTGCAGAGGCTTTCCCGGTTGTGTGGCGATATTCATCTTCAAATTAATCTGCGTAATGAAATCTTGGAAATTCGATAACCAACTTGACAGACAAAGCTCAGAAACCAATTACCGATATTGTCTGATCAGGAATCTGTAACAGGTCAAGGTGCTTAAAAAAACACATGATTCTGGAGACAAAATGCAACTCATTATTGTACAACAAATCCCGAGGCAAACCTCACGCTTCCTTGTGAAGTATTAACGTATCATACGGTGTGGATGCATCCTTGAAAACGCCTAGTAAAATTACAAACTATAAGAAATCTAAATATAATAATAAAATATTATTCAGAATTCATATATTCAGACGTTTTCATTCAGAGAGTTTCCTAAAAGTGAGTGAAAACGGTACAATTTACTTTTTTTTAAAAATGACGGGGAAAAAATGACAGAAATTCAAATCAACTCTCTGTAGATGCTTTAGTCAAATTTTGGGCTATATACTCCAACCACTGCACTAGGGTTTCTTATGACAAACATAAATATCTGTGTGACAATATTTAGGTTAATCGATCTTTCAGTGATGTTTACGCTCTCGCCGAATTCGTCATTTGCCATTGACAATGTAGTCCACGCCGTAAAAAATACGATTTGGCACACAAAATAATTGGAACAATTATAACTCTATCGTACAATTATGCGCAATTGGCAGCGCTGTAAAAATGATGGCTCTGGTATGATATTCTAGGTGTGTGCGCAGAAGCCAATATTGCGAATGTCAATCATTGAAATCGCAGCCTTGGGGAGGGGACGCTTTGTCGTAGTCCACGCCTTGCCGTTCCCGACAGGCAATTGACTTTATCAAACCAAGATTAGTATTCGCTCAGTGTGTATTGATCATTCTACTTAATACGGCATGCAAATTTGCTGATTCTTTTTTCCCCTTGATCTTCATTCTACTACTCGTTATATTTGCTTTGATCACCGTACAACATTGAAAGGCGATGTAATGACCAGTTTAAGCGCTTAGTCCAGCGCCTAATGTAATGGGATCTTTCACATTTTGCAGGAAGCTATGGAACTGGAAACCAGAGCGTGGAGAGCGTTTTGAAAACGAAGAACAAGAACGTTGCACGTGCTGGTCAGCGGAGGTGACATCATCTACCAACATGGCGTTGATTGAACAAGGTGATACAGCGGCACCCGAAAATTGCCAAAGACTCGTGATTCTTGGGTCAAGTAAAGTTGGCAAAACTTCCATTGTGTCTCGGTTTCTGTGCAATAAATTTGACGACAGCTACACTCCGACTATTGAAGATTTTCACAGGAAGATTTACCGCATTAAAGGAGAGGCATACCGTCTGGATATCCTCGATACTTCCGGAAATCACCCATTTCCCGCCATGAGACGTTTGTCCATAATAACAGGTAAGGAATATATTTTTTTGTATTCTTTGTAATATTTATCTGTAGATGGAGAGCGTTGTCCAACACTCACCCCTTGAGACAAACCAAAATGCTACAGTGTAAAAAAAAATCTGAATGTACTTCAGTAGTGCATATAGTGGATTGTTATTGCATAATTGGTAACAAGTGGGAATTTAATCGGATATCTTCATCTTCGGGTTGCAAGTTATACTGTATAAATAGGTTATACATTCCCGTTTTATTTCCTCTCAAGAGGGAATTAAAACATCCCATTTAGAATTTACTTTCTCCAACTATCGTCGATTGCGTCATTTAATGTCGCAGTAGTCTTAAACAGACTACACTGTAAATTTACATTTCAACATGCATACTATGTATTTCGATGATAACTAAATTGTTTCAAATGTAATATTCTGGTACGCATAGTGTGTTAGCGTGACGTTGATTGTTCTCCAAATACAAGAATTTTGATTTCCATTGTAGGAGATCTGTTTCTCTTAGTGTACAGCATAGATAGTAGGGAATCGTTTGAAGAAGTGGAGCGTCTGTGTCAACAAATTCTAGAATGTAAGACGCAGTGTAGAACTAGAGTAGGTGAACGAAGACGGAAAGGTGGAATTCCTGTGGTTGTTGTTGGCAACAAGTGCGACAGGGAAAAATCTCGCGTAATAGATCCGGCCGAAGCGCTGCATCTTACCGAAATTTACGAAAACTGTATGTTTATAGAAACGTCCGCGAAGAAAAACATCAACATCGAAGAATCCTTTACAAGACTGTTTGACATGGGGAATCTTCCGTTAGAGATGAGTCCTTCCCAGCATCGGAAGGTCCATCCTTTCTACGTAAGCGGAAGTGCGTCACAAACCGGAAAAAAGGGTATGTCCATTAGGAGAAAAATGTCTGACGCTTGTGGGACAATTGCTCCAAATGTTAGACGACCTAGTATACGTACGGATCTCATGGTGGCGCAAATGCGAACGAAGACATCCAGTTTGTCCAAAAGTGATGTTAAAGAAAAATGCGCGATTCAGTGATAGGGACTTTATCACTGATGTACAAGCATAACAGCAATAATCCTTCCGCATTTTGTGTGCATTTTGAATATTACCATTTTATGAATATATGTGAGTCCTCCGTCGTTGTTTGCTTAATCAGATAAAAAAAATACAATGTGACAGAGTAAAATTGATTTATATTGTCATATTGTCAATATGTACGTAATCTTTATGGAAAAATCTTGAATCGTCGTTAACAAGGAGACTTAGTATTGAGTGGAATATTGGGTATTTTCGTTTCATCGTTGTACGGTTAGTGAAGGAGACGAAAATGCTCGGTGCGCAAGAACTGTTTCTTAATTACACCCGTCAGTAGCTTCGACCTTAGTAAAAGACGATCGCATCCCTCCACCGCACTTCTTGAAACGAAATACTGTCCTTCGATCATATAAATGGAATTTCAAGCGAGCGCTGTAGGGGTGACTTGAAATTAATGTAGTTCAATTTGAATGCAAATAATGGTGATTGCGTGGACAGTCTGTTTTTGATAAAGAAATCGAAGAAATTGCTCTAAAGACAACAAAACAAATTTGTTGAATAATGCAAAAAGCATTGGAATAAAATGCGAAGTTGGCATTACAGACAATGGGTGTTAGATCGAGACCAAATTACCCCATATCAATCAGTTCTCGAGAACGTTTAATTGAAAGAGTATAGCTGTTTGCAGAAGACTAAAAGTTAAACACACGCCAAATTAATTTATCTTCTCTGTCGCAAGACAAACTAAATCATCGCCATCTTTGGTATTTGCGTGTTTCGAGACATTAATAATTCTAATCCGAACACTAAGGTGCAATCCCTAACCTCCCATGTCTTGTGACGTCAGAGTGTCTCGTGTTGTCGATGTTGGGAGGAATTTAACGCTAGCCACATTGTAGAAGGTTTAGCTTTTTTTCTCGATGAACTGAGATGTAGATGAAATCAGATTTCCTGGGGCTCTAACACAGAGTACATTACATCAGGTTCTAATGTCCCATGCAGGAATCGATCCCTGTATCTGTTTAATCTAGAAGGAATGTTATACGTATTATGGGGTTTATTTATACTGTTTTGATTTTTTTGTAACGAAAACAGATAGCTAAGATTTGCATGTTTAGGCACGGTATACACTAATGTAGATAATAAAAGCTTTCCAAACAAAATATACAAGACAATAACAGATATGTTACACTTAATACCTTTACTCAAATTGGAACGGTATTTTTATCAAATTATATATGAATGATGATTTATCCTAATCTAATAGCATGCTGACTGCTGTTAATTACAACATAATTACAATTTTTATGCATCCCTTTGAAAAAGAGGGGACATATTGTACACTGGTACAATGTAACGATTAGATGACCCCTATCGATTTTTACGTCACGTGGTTAAAGGTCAATCCACTCTGGACATAGGAAGATATTCTCCGCTCAATATATTGAGAACCCTGTGCTTGACAGACATCAAATTTGATACACTGGTACATCTTAAGAAGTAGATGGCCTCAACTGATTTTAAGGTCACATGGTCAAAGTTCAAGGGTTAACCCATTCTGAACATAGGAAGATACTGTCCGCTCAATAACCTGAGAACTCTTCCTTGACAGACATCAAACTTGGTACACTGATACATCTTAAAAGTAGATGAACCCTATTGATTTTGGGTTCATATATTCAAAGGTCAGAGGTCAAATTGGGTATAGTAATATATTGTCTCTAATATTGCTTGATTAACACCAAACTTGGCACACTGGTATATGGTAAGAAGTATATGACCCCTATTGATTTTGAACTCACATGGTCAAGAGTCAATCCAGTCTGGACATAGGAAGATGTTGTTCGCTCAATATCTTGAATTATTTTGGCATTACTGTTAATAACATAATACATGTGTATGGCTGGGTTTCAAATGTATGCATATCACCTATGTATGAGCAAAATAACTATAAGACAAGTGGCTCAAGGGCCTCAAATTTGAAAATTTAGTCCCATCACCTAGGTCCCACGGGACAGTTTGTGCTTCCTTTATAGCAAGGTGCATTTGAAGTTACCTGTGCGGCACTCACATGATCAGGATTCACTGCGGTTTGTGAGTAAACGTGAACATTTTCAACTTCCTCTCGGGCAACACGTAGTATTATTAATTTGTACCAGCTTTGGTATATAGCATACTTGCGGTGATGGAACAGAATTGTACATTTTGTGGTTTCTGTCCACTGGGAGCTCAAAGGTCGGGATCAATCCTAAAACTAGAAGCCAGTGGGTCACGAAGCTCACCTGAATCACCGTGTTCGCATGCAAATTGAATGATTGATTGTTTTACGTCCCGTCGAGAATTTTTCACTCATATTGAGATGTTACCAGTTATAGGTGAAATACTACAAATTTATACATATGCTCAGGGCCGTGAGGGTTCTTTAATGTGCCAACGCCTGCCGCGACACGGGACCTCCATATTTAAGATCATACCCGAAAGATCCGTGATTCTCACTTCTAAATGCCGAGCGTTTGGCGAAGGAGGAATCTCTACCTATGTATACGTCTTAGATTTGAAGCGGTCATGGCACGAGCGGGACTCAAACTCACGACCTCCCGGTTACGAAGCGAACTCTTTAACCACTGAGCTATCTTAACCCGATTCGCATACAAATGAGACACACATACATGTAGTTGTAACGCAAATAAAACCAAAATATCCGCTACACAAACATATACACTAATATAATGGCCCAGGATCTCAAATCCGTTTTCCAATCGAGGTAGGCTACTGAAAAATAAGTTGATGAGTGGTCTCGCTTAAGTAAATATTTCGAATTCTACACTTGTTATAAATGATCTTATTTGCATATACACCATGTCATTAGATTGAAAAGAACTATAAGCCGACGACATTTTGATCCAAAAAGTTCACTTGAGGTTTATGTGTGAGTGAGGCCAAAGAAATATAATGATTGATTACTTTTTCTAGTAAATAAAATGTGTATATAGAAGCCCTCTCTACTAAACTTGTGAAATTCATGATCCCTGGGTCAGGGTTGCTTACGTTAAACGAGGGTGTTTATGGTTTATAACTGAAAATGCATTTTCTCCACTTCAATACATCAAACAATAAACTGAGTTTATTTTAATAGGGGATAGACAGGAGTTGTGGAGTCTATGGTTCCCCAACTCAGGGACTCAGGTTTCTTTGTCAGATGTTCAGATTTCTAGGTCAGGGACTCAGGTTTCTTTGTCAGAGGTTCAGATTTCTAGGTCAGGGACTCAGGTTTCTTTGTCAGAGGTTCAGATTTCTAGGTCAGGGACTCAGGTTTCTTTGTCAGAGGTTCAGATTTCTAGGTCAGGGACTCAGGTTTCTTTGTCAGAGGTTCAGATTTCTAGGTCGGGGACCCAGATTTCTTTGTCAGAGGTTCAGATTTCTAGGTCAGGGACTCAGGTTTCTTTGTCAGAGGTTCAGATTTCTAGGTCAGGGACTCAGGTTTCTTTGTCAGAGGTTCAGATTTCTAGGTCAGGGACTCAGATTTCTTTGTCAGAGGTTCAGATTTCTAGGTCAGGGACTCAGATTTCTTTGTCAGAGGTTCAGATTTCTAGGTCAGGGGCTCAGGTCCAAGACGGAGTCTATATGAATATTGAAAATGTATCAAATCTTTGAAAATTTTCTACCATCTAGTAATTAACCTGGTTCTGGGATGCCACTACTAAAATTGTAAAATTTATGGTTCCTGAATTAGGGATTCAGGTCCCAGGACGTGTCTGAATTGATCAGGATCACACGGTGAACATGCATTAAATCTTAAGAAATATTGTAGTATATTGATTTCGGTCAATCCATGAGTTTATCGCACCAACCAAGAGAACAATATCGACCGATGACGAATCAACGTCCTTTTTTTGTCAACACTTATAATCTAATAATCGCTGTGTTATACTCAGGTGACCATAACAGCCTGTGGACCTCTGATATATTTTGACATTTGGTTGCTGATAAAATTCAAGGGGAGCGGCAGCTGGACAAATACCCTGCCACCAATATCCAATTTGCAAATCTTTTAATATATTTTTTAATGACATGACATATTTTGAAGGGAAAATGATTTTTGGTTTTTTATTTCATTTCGTCCGTAATGTCGTGAAAGAGGTCCTTAAGGGATAATTATATTGAAAGTCAATATTCAGCCCCACCAATAAACTCTTAAGTGAGCAAAATATTTGTCTCTGTATAACAATATTTAATCCCTGTGTAACCATTACTTCAAAGAGGATTTTAAATTATAACCCGCATACAGGGATTCATGGATTAATGCAAGGGCATGGTGGTTATCACAAGTAAACCGCAATGCAGTTGTTGAGTGTGGCAGAAAGCAATAAATAATCAATCAATCTTCTCTGCTACTATATATATTTGAGTGAAACTAAATGAATGATTATGATGCCCATGAAGCTAAATTGTGAAATTCTTGGCTCCTGAGTCAGGGATTTAAGCCCTTGGATAGGGCCAATAAGGCCACATAATGAAAATGTATAAAAATAATTAGGAAATAGCAATGCAGTACAGGCAGACCTGTTGATCAATAGTTTTGAAAGATTTGATAAATACTTTAGCGTTTTGCTGCCACCAGGACACCATAAGATTATAATAATTATGTATTGAATCCCCCGTCATCTCCTGATTACATGTACATTTTCTACATGTCCATGGAAACGGCGTGTTTGTAGATTTGTTCCAGTAAATATCGCCTTGTAGCTGCACGCTTATCCAATTTCCCTGCATACCTGTCATACGGAGTCTTCTATTGAAAGATTTGTTGGGGTGTTTTTGTTTTTGTTTTTTTGTTTTGTTTTTTTTTTGGAGGGGTGGGTGGGGTGGGTTGTTTTGTTTTTGTTTTTTGTTTTGTTTTGTTTTGTTTTTGTTTGTTTGTTTTTGTTTTTTGGGTTTTTTTTTTTTTTTTTGTTGTTGTTATTTTTTTTATATTTTTTTTTTTTGCTCCGCTACACCGGAAACACGTGAAATATTCGTAGCACTAGAAATACGTCTGTCCGGCTCATTATATTCTGGTGTAATGAGCAATTTTGGGTCTTATCATCGTTATAGTGTTGATCTATAGACAATTATTTTGATCACATGTTAGCTGCTAATGGTGATCCTTAGTATTGTTATTTTTCTCCTCGAACACCGGCGCTGAATTCTTACACGAGTCAAGGATGCACAAATCATCTGCGAGAAATTCAAATCAATAAGTATTTTTGTGCAACAGAAATCTTTCATCTATTATCTTTTTAGAAGCGGGTAGTTTGGATTGATTGTGTTTTCACTCTTCAGAAACGGACGAATCATGCAATTAATCCCGTAGCAATGCTATGCGGTAAATTTTCCTCAGTGTACGCCTCGTCAACACGGAGCTTTCAAAACGAATTTCAATTATTGTTCGATTGGATCCGACATTTAGTGGGTTTTTTTTTTACCTCCGGTCCTATACCGTGTGAACAATTAGTGATACATACCATACACGGAGAAATGGGAGATTTACACTAAGGGTCATTGTACTGACCATATTTTACAAAATTCATCGGTCGGCAGCAAAAAAAAACAACAACAAAAAAACAAAAAACATTCTCAGAATAGCGATTTAATCACCAAGCACCAAAGATATGGAATAGCCTGAACATTGAATGGAGTACGACAAAGGGGGCGTATCGCATGTCATTCAGAATATTGGAACACCACAAACTTGCTAAAGGGGAAAATTTAGGGTTTTAAAGAGATTATCCTTAAAAATAAAACAAGATTTTCCGAACTTATTTGCCTTTAATTGTATACATCTCTCAATAATGTTTGATAATTCTCATTTAGGAATTACTAGTTCATCATCGTAAACTCCGTTATTTATATATCCGGCTCTTTCTGCTTTAACCAAACTCGCCAGTGGATTCATAGGTTGCACTCCAATATCAAATCTTAATAATGTTGCGCGCAATCTTAAGTTCATGTTACTCTCCCAATTCAAAACTTGAAAAACAATTCTTCTTCAACATTTATCAAAGTAAACGAAAGCACATAGCTATTTAGCAAGCCACGCATTTTTTTTTTTTACTTCCAACACAAGCAGGTACTTGAAAGTCTGCTTCCGGGGTAACGATCCCACCCCTCCGTTAATGCAGCGCAACAAAGATTCAACACATATCTTACTTCCAAACAGCCGTTATAATCAGAAAGGTGACGCTTCTTTTTATCTCAGAAAACAAACCTATCAGCCAGATGCCAGAATCCGAAAGAAAAACTTCGAGATTATTTTAGCTCGCCGCAATAGTCCATTTTTGAGTTACCGTATTCCGGCATGATTCTAACATTTACTTTGTACTCGATGCGGGCACATCAACATCCGGGGTTAGAATAGATCCGCAGTACCCCTTGCTTGTCGTAAGAGGTGACTAAATGGGGCGGTCCTTCGGATGACACCGGAAAAACCGAGGCCCCGTGTCACAGCAGGTGTGGCACAATAAAGATCCCACCCTGCTTAAAGGCCCTAAACGCCGAGCATAGGCCTAAATTTTGCAGGTAGTGGTGACGTCTCCATATGAGTGAAAAATTCTCGAGCAGGACTTTTAACAATATATAATATATAATCAATAATCGAAAGTTTTAAAGGACCAGAATGAAAGCAGTCTTTACTGATCGAGGAGTTGCATACCACATTTATAGAAAAGAAAACACGTTAATACTATATCAGCTTGCAGCAGAATTGAATTTAAGTGTGTCAAGGAACGGTGCGTCTCCATATTTCGATGGCTTATCATTCCGGTGATTAATTAATCTTTTCTAGAGAGATGATGCTCCTTGGGTTCCCTGCAAAAAAATTGTAGTTATTTTACTGAAAAGGCATGGGATTAAGATGATGTGCTGTTGCTTCACGGCGTCTTAATACCTCAAGCCATTTTCTGCAGATTTTGGGCTGTTCAGATGTCGGAAATGGAAATAATTGTACATTAGCCATAAACCCAGATCTCCCCTTCTTCCTCGTACCTGACGTACATCCTTCCACAAAACGACAGTACTTCGGCATTTCGCAGCAGACAAACTCGTTTCTAACAAAATAACTTTACCGTAAATGATGCGCCCCTCAATTTTAAAAAATCACGTGAATCAAGTATAAAGTAAATGTTAGAATACTGCCGGAATACGGTAACTCGGAAATGGGCTATTATTGTTGTGCAACCTATAACATACACTGTTGATATGCATCTCTGACGTCGTAGCGCAGTTATAAAATGTGACTTGTTGAAGGGCTAATTTTAAAATCTTTCCTAATGCAATTTTGAAGAAATATTTGACAATATTTCCACTCGGAAACAAACATATGCATGTCTTTTTGAAAACTATTTCTGATCAATCACTATACAGATTTAGCATTATCAGGAAGCAAATATACAAAACGACAATAAAATTGATTTAACTTTACTTTGCAAATATCTTTTTTTTTATCTATATCTATGTCCCATCATCAGCTATGCTTTATTGAATAATGGGATATACCACTAGGTCAAAGATTATGATGTCAATGGAAAGGTCTTGACACAAGTAACGCACATACCAAAGTTCTGTCTCTTATGTTGTAAAAAATATGACCAAGGTTAAAGGGTTATTTAGATAATTTCTAAAAACTAAGTCAAAGGTCAAGGTCACCAAATCTTGTATCCTTCTCACAAGAAATGCACATGCTAAATTTTAATGCAATACCTCTTACGATTTAAAAGATATGGCTTATATTCGAATTTTCTAAAAGTAGGTCAATGTAAAGGTCACCAGGTCAAAGATTTTGGTGTCAATGGAAAGTCCTTGCCACATGGAATACACATACCAAATGAAAAGGCGAAGATAAAGAACATCGATCAATCTCATAAATCCTATATGGAATACAAATTAGAGAGTTGGGCAAACACGGACCCCTGGACATACCATAGATGGGATCAGGTGCCTAGTAGGAGTAAGATTCCCCTGTCGACCGGTCACACCAGCCGTGAACTCTGTATCTTGATCAGGTAAACGGAGTAATCCGTAGTCAGAATCAGTGTGCCAAGAACAGTCTATAAAATATGAGAAGTCTACATTTTATGGTGGAATAGATATGACCAAGGTTAAAGTTTATTGCAACAGACAGACAGACAAGCCAAAACTACATTCTCCCGAATCTTCGATTCTGGGGAATAAAACGAACTGTTGTATAATAAAAATATACACAGACATCCTCTGAAAAACAAAAATAGATGAGATTCTATTTTGATGTTTTAAATATTTCATATGTTTATTAAATTGCGACAAAATGATGAACATGCCCTAATGCTTATAGCATAAAGATTAAAATTAAAGATCAGAACCTCCATATTCCTACATTTGTAGTAGAGCGTTAAATTCTCAGCGGAGGCATTTACTTGTTCATTTTTCAATGCGACAATCATTTGCTGAACTGTTGACGCTATATCCATGAATACTAGAGGGAACAGAACCACAAATCCATATTTTTTAAAAGTACATGTATGAGAAAATAAGTTAGCTGGGAACTAAATTACGCTATAGTTCCAGGACCCACGGGATGTACAGCCTTACAGTAAATGGCCACCATATCAATTTTCTCAGCCGAAGATATTGTTAAAATTCAGGTCTTATCTGTAGGGTATTGCTTTACGCTCCGAATGACTTATCGCTTATACAATATACCTCTTTGCATTGTCTTCACAGATTAAGAAAAAAGCATTGTTACGATATATATATATATATATATATATATATATATATATATATATATATATAATATATATATATACAGTTGAAAAGACTTCAAAATGATTATAAATTTGAATTTCATGGGGTGGGCATAAAATAAGATGGGACACGTCAAATCTGAAAAATTTGGCACTTTCAAACATGATTTTAATTTGAATGTAGAAATCTTCTTTTCTAACCATATTCCCCCTCACTTCCTTCATCCGACTATTAAAAATAAATAAAATAAAATTCTATATAATCAAAATAGACGAGACAATGTGTCGATTATGGGAATACAGCTTGGCTCATAATTTAAAATTTCCTATAAATCTTTATTTACATTTTATATATAAAAAAAACCCAAAAAAAACAAACAACTGCAAACTCATCAGATGAATTGTCCACCATACCAGCATTTTCGACAGGTTTACTATAAATGTTATAGTACAAGTGGGGCACTGAACAAGCGTAGAGTGGTTATCAGGAAACCACGTGACAATACCCAGAACCACCGAAAAACAAAAGCCGCATATAATTGTAAAGATTACCGAGTTACAGACATGCTCGACTATTGAACCGGTCGTGTCCTTCTCACACCACTAATGAGAGCACGTTCAGAAGCTCACAACGAAAATATTAGAAATTGTTAATTGTCTTATTTTAAGGCTCATGTCATTGACCGTGGCCGTATTCTTGCAGAAATCAATGGATTCATTGTAGATGTTACTGATCACAAAGGTATTCAGCCGTAGTCACTGTAGTTAACACTTTATTACAACCAGACACGCAAATATGTTTACGGTGTCAACGGAAATGTCTTCCATTTATGTTTCCAGGGTCGGTCCGCCGTTTTCAATAATTCGTACACACTTTGATTAAGGCGTTGTCTGTCGTTTTTTATTTTACTGCTGTTGGTTTTGTGAAGGTCAGGTTGGCCCTGACCTGAAACAGTACTGCCCTTGAACCTGAGGACTGAATTGTTTTCGTTTGATCCGTCTATCCACCAGACGGTCCACGATTCTGTCGTACACCCGCTTCCGGTGAGACTGCCAGTTGACGTAGCTCTGAAGTTGTCGTTGCAGAGTTTCGTCATTTGGAAATGGTGATTCCTGGTATATCAGTAGAAAAGAGCATGAATACATTTGTCTGGCTGTACAATTCATTTTAAGGAATGAAGCTAATGTTGACCTGTGTTATACGATATAATGTAACTTGGTGCTGTTTACGCTTAAAAATTCGCGAAGTAGATTATATTAAGTGTAACTGCACCAAGTTACATTATATCGTACAACATAGGTCAAAATTAGCTTCATTCCTTATAATTCAATTTAAAAAACAAAACAAAACTACTTTGTACAAGTCTTATAATTCAAATGTAAAATAGAAAATGCTTGCATCGCTCAATGATTTGCTTAGCAACACATCGACAGTGTCGAACGTAAAAGAAGCCATCTTGGTTCTTCGCATAACTGGAACATGTACTTTGTTCATGAAATTTGAAAACAGAAGGTGAAGTTTGCAACAAATTTTAATTACAGGAGATATTCGTGGGTTACATATGAAGGCCTAATGTTTACTTCGCAGCGCAAGATCGACTTTGGAGTCGCTCCGACAGAAAGCGAAAATTTATATCCTGATATCCTGCCACACTCATAATGGAAAAATAGGCTGATTTTTTGTATCATTTTGTGGAAAAATTTACAATATTGGACTTTTTTAAAAAAGAATATTATGCAGATTAAGGATGACCATAGGGGACGATTGAGGGACAATAATCGACTTCGGTTAAAAAACTTTATAGCTTTTCAGTGGAGAGAGCATGTTTTCATTCATCTTATCAATGAAAAAGAATAGAAATGCAGCGCTTTCTTAATAAAAATTCACTTTATTGTGTTAGTACCAGGGTTTAAATCTATAGTGAACTTAGTCTGGTGTGGTGCTAGCTATGTTTTCTAGCTATAAATGGAAAGGTTATCAATATTCAAAATTACTTCCAACAAAAGGGGAAAAACATAATTTATTCTCACATGATACATGTCAGAGTGGCGCAATTTTTTTTTATTCATTAACTGCTAACCACCAAATAAAGAAAAGTCAGGTCAAGGTCACAGAGAAGGTCAAGGTCAAGGGCAGAAAATAATTCCACGGTTGAATAGCTTCTACTAAAATGTATCAGTGTGAGAATTTACATAAAAATATTGTCAGTATTTGCTTTGATTGATTGATTGATTGATTGTTTGTTTGCTGTTTTCCACCACGCTCAACAATTTTTCAGTTATCTGGTGGCGTCCAGTTTTTATTGGTGGAGGAGAGAATCCAGATACAATGTACCCGGGAAGAGACCACCGATCTTCCGAAAGTTAGTTGCTTTGAAACTGGACTAAACACCAAATACGGAAAAGTGAGGTCAAGGTCAAAGAAAATGTCAAGGTGCAAAAATATTGAAGCTGTGGAAAAGATATCAACAATATGTATCAACATACAAGGTTTGATAAAAATATTTTGAATAGTTTCTTTAAAAATGAGCTAAACGCAAAGTGTGAAGGAAGGACAGGCGGAATTATGGAAGATAACATTACATATATTGTATATCCCGGCCATATTCGCGGCGGGGCATAAAACTTCATTTGAGACTCTGGCGTAAAATGAATAAATCATTTAATCTAAAGTAAAGTGCATTTCATTTCTCCACTAAATTTCAACATGTCCTGTAATTTATTTCATATCATGTACTCAATACATATTCTGTACTCTATTTCATATTCTGTACTCTATTTCATATTCTGTACTCTGTTTTATATTCTGTACTCTATTTCATATTCTGTACTCCATTTCATATTCTGTACTCTGTTTTATATTCTGTACTCTATTTCATATTATGTACTATTTTACCTATCATGTACTCTGTTTCATATTCTGTACTCTATTTCAAAATCTGTACTCTATTTTGTATCATGTACTCTAATTTATATTCGGTCTTCCATTTTATATTACGTACTCTGTTTCATATTCTGTCCTCTACTTCATATTCTATACTCTATTTTATATTGTACTATATTTCATATTTTGTTCTCTATGTCATATTCAGTACTCAATTTCATATTTTGTACTCTATTTCATATTCTGTACTCTATTTCATATTCTGTACTCTATTTCATATTCTGTACTCTGTTTTATATTCTGTACTCTATTTCATATTATGTACTTTATTTCATATCCTGTACTCTATTTCATATTATGTACTCTATTTCATATTTTGTACTCTATTTCATATTATGTACTTTATTTCATATCCTGTACTCTATTTCATATCCTGTACTCTATTTCATATTCTGTACTCTATTTCATATTCTGTACTCTATTTCATATTATGTACTCTATTTCATATCCTGTACTCTATTTCAAAATTTGTACTCTATTTCATATTTTGTACTCTATTTCATATTATGTACTTTATTTCATATCCTGTACTCTATTTCATATCCTGTACTCTATTTCATATTCTGTACTCTATTTCATATTATGTACTCTATTTCATATCCTGTACTCTATTTCATATCCTGTACTCTATTTCATATTCTGTACTCCATTTCATATTCTGTACTCTGTTTTATATTCTGTACTCTATTTCATATTATGTACTCTATTTCATATCCTGTACTCTATTTCAAAATTTGTACTCTATTTTGTATCATGTACTCTAATTTATATTCGGTCTTCCATTTTATATTACGTACTCTGTTTCATATTCTGTCCTCTACTTCATATTCTATACTCTATTTTATATTGTACTATATTTCATATTTTGTTCTCTATGTCATATTCAGTACTCTATTTCATATTTTGTACTCTATCTTACGTCTTGGATATTATTGGTGATTGTTCACGAAACCATTACTATTTCATGATCAATCACAGAAAGTCTGAATCATACCAAAAAGTAACAAGTAAGGCTCGTACGGTTACCATAGTTATAAACCAACAGAACAAAATCTTCTTTATTAGAAAATGATCTGATGAACTGAACATTTAATTTAGGACGATCAATGCGTTATCAGTCACTAATCAAGTATGCTGAATTGGATAGAAAACAGTGGTACTCTTGTATTCTTGTTAAATAATTCTGTAAAAGACGAAATTAAGGTGAAACTATGATGGACGATAAACGTGGACATTCACACAGAACGCAGACACCATTCAGAATTACTTATTCAGGAAACGTCTGCATTTTATATGAGCACGAAAGGACAATATTCTGAATCCTATCGTGTGACAACAAAGAACTGAATTGAATGCCCCAGCCAGTTTATCTTTGTATCCAAATCAGAAAAATTCTTGTAAATATTTATGTGCTTTCTATGTTTATGTAAATGACGTGACTGAAAATGAAAGCAACGTACCGACTGATATATACTCCGCATCGTGGCATCCGTTTTCTTTTCCATAAAAAACTTTTTGGATATCATTATGCATTCTGCACCGTTACTGACCAGAGACATGCTCGGCTGGTCTTGGTAGATCATATTAGCAATTCCCTGAAATGGTAAAGACCTGGGCTAATTAAATATGACGAGATACGTGTTCTGATAAGGTCATGCACAAAACATGTGATCGCGGGGCAGTTCAAACATATCAGACGACAGTAAAGACTGATGAGCGAGTGATTCCCGGGGCTTATTGACTGCTGTTTTGTCTCTTCTCCGCCCGGCTTGCTCTTCACAGTAATCCCCCATAATCCTTCGCCATGTGGATACACTAAAATTACCCCTAAGACACTATTCGACAAAATTAATGCATACAATGTTGCGCCATAATCTCTCTAAATACCGCGACTTCTTTGACGTTCTGTTGGTCGCCATTCGAGTGATCTGGTGAGATTTGTCCGTCATAAATATGATACAATCCATATCTGGTTTACAGCAGGCTTTAAACCACTTTCAATTGGAACAGCTCAGCATTTTCGGTTACCAAGAAAAGCAATATTGTTGACATTCATTGTGTTAGGATTTATTAGGCGAAAGTTTTTTTTTTAACATTAGGCTCTTTCTACTGATACAAGTTACCAAATGGAATAAAGCAAACTTACAAAGTATTGCCCTTTTTCCAAAACCTGCACCACGATAAACACGGGGTGGAGATCTGCCTCTGTTATTACGACACGAGACGGCGGACGGTTGTCGTATTCATTGACTATCGTCTTCCGCCCTTCCGCTTGAGTGGTCAGCTTGTGTTGAAGTTCTAAGAAATAGATGTGATAGTTGTAGCTAAAAACCGTGCAAAAAATAAAAAGTGGGGTGCGTTGAATTATACGTGTCATCTTCACAATTTGGTCAAGTCTTAGAGTGCGTTCGAGACCGTCATACCCATTGTTCTTGTGCTCCGTTCTTAGATTCGCAAATGACGAGAACATATGCGTTCGACCTGTTCTTGTTCTTCAACCACACTACATTCAGATACGTTGTGAGTTCTTGCAACTCGAACCCGTTCTAGTGATGCACTCTTAAAGTTTTGGGTTTGAAGTAGAGCACTGGACTGTCGATTTAGAGGTCATGGGGTTCGACTCTCTCTCTCTCTCTCTCTCTCTCACACACACACACACACACACACACACACACACACACACACATACACACACAGATATATATATATATATATATATATATATATAAACTTTTGCAGTCTTATTTCTCATTATTTTGTTTTAAATCATTGAACAATTACAATTTTCTTCTGATGCGGCCATATAAAGATTGGAGTCTGTAACGATCAACAAATTCAAATTAATGAACTGATCACTAAAATACCTGAATAATCGTTTCCAAAATAAAGGTACAAGAATGGTTTTGCGAATTAACAGTATGATTTCATTTTATTCATTAAAAAATATTTTCACATTTTTTGTTTTTTGTTTTAAACTAATATGATACTTCGTTAGGTGTCCGCCTGTGCCATGGCGGCGTCAAACCTAAGATTTAAAAATAGGTAGTGATTGCTCCTTCGCCAAAAGTTCGGCATTTAGAAGTGAGAATCACGGGTCTTTCGGATATGACCTTAAAAACGGAGGTCCCGTGTCATGGTAGGCGTTGGCTACGGCCCTGAGCGCTAATCATCGGTATAAGTTTGTGGTCCTTTTCGTCTCAATATGAGTGAAAAGTTCTCGACGGGACGTAAAACAATCAATCAATCGTTAGGTGTCCCATTTGGTACTAACCCTTTTCTTTCCTGGCGATTTCCTGCAATAACGAGGTTTTCTTTTCTTTGTTTCTTTTGTTGGAGTTCGATGAAAGATACACACCCTGAAGGTTTAATGAAGAAATACATTGTTATTATGTAAATTTCTTGCATGCTCAACAAAGAATTGGAATGTAATTACAGAGTAATGCGAAATTTTGAAATCAAAACAAAACCTTATTGGTAAAATGATTACCAAAAATATTTCAAGCGATAGCATAAAACCTTCCAAATAGAAAAAAAGATGCTGTTATTAATAAAGATTTATTTATAAAAACTATCCATACTGTCAATAACTCAATACATGCTGTTAATATATAATTACAACTTTTATTGTCTCTTGGGTAAGTTGATGAAGCAAAATTTTTAATGAAGAATTCGTCAGAGCAGTTCCAAATATTGCATGCAACATAACAACCAGCCTACCGTGTTCACAAGGGCATGCTGTGATACCGTTTTGACCAATGTCTTTTGGAGAGAAAAAAAAAGATAAAACGACCATAAAAGCACGTGATGCACGTATCTTATAAATCACCGTCAGATTTCGTTAATTCCCAGTGAGTACATGCATATATACTTTTAAAGTTATTACAGCATGATAAACAAAAAAATTTCTATCACACTAAATTGAAATTTAGAATACCCGACGGTAATTTTATTTGAATGCCGGTTGGTTTGTGTAATATATCATGTTAAACGTTGTAACACGTGTAGCTTTTGTTTGTTTGTTGTTGTTTTTTTTTGTTTTTGTTTTGTTGTTGTTGTTTTTTTTTGTTTTTTTTGGTTTTTGTTTTTGTTTTTTTGTTTTTTGACAGTGTAAAATCCCATTTGCATTCATTAGTATGATTCCATTAATCCCCATCGTATGATTTATTTGTGATGTATACTTTTTATTAGCATTACAATTTTTGTAATACGGAATTAAGAGTAGGGCAAACACTGATCCCTGGACACACCAGAGGTGGGATCAGGTGCTTGAGAGGAGTAAACATTCCCTGTTAATAATTTCCAAATTGCATTATCTAATTTTGCATTTATATTCTATAATATTATTTGTATTTTCGTATTGTATAATTTCTTATTTGTAATTTTGTATTCTATAATTTCTTCTTTGTTTTATATCATTTTGCATCTGAATATTTGTAACATATCATTTTGCATCTGTATATTTGTAACATATTATTTTGCATCTGTATATTTGTAACATATCATTTTGCATCTGTATGGAACCATAATCTTCTTGTATTTTTGCATTATATGATTTAATTATAACATTTTGCATTTCTATTCTATAATGTCCTTCCTGTTTGCATTTGCAGGGACTTGTTTATTAGTATATATCACGACGTTTTTTACGGTACAAATGAAAAAGATCAAATATGGCACTGTCTGGCATGACACAGTCTAATAGTGTAATATTACATTACCTTCGTAGTTTTTTGTACGTGGGGAAGTTTAAGGATATTTTCTTCTGGTTTATCTGGTTCTTCAGTCACCTGCCAGTCCTCTGTAGAGTTTTCGGGTTCCTGATTTTTCACCAGGCGCGCTCTGTAATTACTGATGACGTCATCATAATCAATCACACCGAGTCTGTCACGTGTGTTGTAGTAACCCGGAAGTGTTTGGTCCTTTCAAAACAGAAGAAACTAATTTGATAATTTCCAACAGGGTGTTTGATATTCTTGATAAGATGTAAAATTAAAACCAAAATTAACAAAAAATGACAACAAACATATGTAGTAGCTGGCCAAAAAACATATAGATGATTGAAGTTCTGTTGATTACCAGTATAAATAAAGAGTTTACCAGACGTCTTTCTAGCTCATAGTTGGTCTTGAAGGTTTCTGGTGCTCTCTCCGTCAGAGGACGTTTATGACGACTATGTAATCTGTAGGACCACGTGCCAAAGGATTTAGACTCCCCGTTGTCGTCTTCCAGTTGTTTACCTTTAAGATTGAATTATCAAAAAACTGAAATGAAATGTCTGCGTTTTTTCTGAGTCTTCTGGTTGTAATGTTGAAGGTACAGATGTACTGACAGATTAAGATTTAGTTGTCCATAGTGAATATAGAATTAGAATATTAAGATCGCATTGAACATAAATTTTGACTTTTAATAAGGTTGGGTGAAGTTTGCGTTGCATATCCTACCTCCAGTGTTGTGAAATGTTTGGGGGCGGCTTTTTTCGGGTTCCACTTTCCTTAACTTTTTCACAACTGATAAACTGCCCTAAAATATATCGATGTAATAGTATACTCTATATTTTATTCAAATGTTTGAATATTGATTCGTAAAAATCTAATACGGCTGACGGAGTGCAACTTATTGCTTTACGTGAGACCAGCAACATAGAAAATTTAAAAAAAAAAAAAAAATTCGATATCGAATCCCGCGTAATTCTGTCCTTGCGTGACACAATAGTTGCAGTCAAGGTCGCTGAATTCCCGCCAATTTCCCGTGTCGTCTGTTATTAACAGTAGGTCTTTTCCGTCGTGATTAGTTTTTGCCGTTTATAATGTGCTATAGAATTTTTCTCATATGATTTGAGTGGTGAGAGAACTTAAGAGTCTCGGTCATCATAAAATGCAATACAAAATCGTTACCGGATCGATACGAAGGACTTGCAAGGATACTAGACCCAAGCAACAGAGACGAAGCTCGCGCACGGGGACAGGGAAATGCTGATAGATCACACGAAATTCTTCTAAAAGGAAACGGTTAATAATCAAAACCCAGAGAGGAGGCCCTGTGTCCGGGTTTTACGGAATCCACTTGTACTAATGATATTTTATGAGATTGATCATTGTTCGTTATCGTCACCTTTTCAATTTATGGTTAACAAAGCTCAGAAGCAATGAATTGTCGTAATTAGATAACTTATTTTTCTAAACAACGGAATCGTGTATTTCTGTTGTGTAGGTGATAGATCGTGAGCCATAAAAGGTCAAGCACAATACAAGTGACGTCTACAACAGTTCCTTCTGTTTATATGTACATAACAGTTTCAAAACCCGGTCGGTGTCGGAAGCTTCGGAAGCTGTTGGCATTTTCTCTTCTTCGGATACTCGGTGCCTTTTTTAAAACTTACAAACAAAATTTCAAATCTTCGACAGATTAAGGTTTTTAAACAATGTGCATTTTAGAATAAAACTAAGATAAGAACATTTCATTTGGACCGCTCTTCGTGACATTTTTATTGAAAATGAGATTTTTTGTTTTCTAGAAAATGGTGGCAAGGGTCTAAAAAAAATAACATTTATATAAAGTTTGAACCTACTTTCATACCGATTCCGATTTAAACTATGTGTGAAGAATAATTCATAAGTTAATTAGACAATTTTGTAACAGTATTGTTTTAAAATGCACGATTCTTTCTTCATAACAGATATCAAATGCGATTTGACTGCCCCCTGGTGATCAGATCACGACAGAGAACCGTACTGCACTTACTGACTTCACTATGTAGATCCAATCCGATCTATTGCTGTCGCGGACCAAAATCTCTCCTCGACTGGAAAAAAATAATAATAATCATATCTTTATATCAAGGGCAGGATAAAAGACCGGTATAAAACAAAACAACTTAAAACATTCCTAAACTGTTGAAAGATACCCGATATGATCATGTAAAGATCGCGCGATATTCCGTTTGGGCATTCTGTGGTGTCTTTATAGTTGGTTAATTTACATGGAATCGGATTACAATCTTCATGACTGAACAATACAAGTTCATTAAACATTTATAAGGTTTTATCATTCATTTGGAGGGACCATGCGTCGTGGTTAGTACTTACTTGAAATAATGGAACATGCAAGCTTGCGGATTTTGAGAGAGGGACTCAATCGGCCAGTCACGGAGGCATCGCACCTTGCTGAAACAAAAATCAAGTACCGAGTCCATGTTATCAAGAGAACATGCCCCTGTGTTCATGAGGCGGTTAAGTTATCAGTTACATGCGGTTCAACGTCTAGAAACTCTATTCTGGTTCTTATCGACTGTTTAAAAATATTTATCAATATAAATACAAAACCTTTAAAGACCACCACCTGCCTCCATAATAAGAAAGCGGCAATCGATTTGTGTTTCATTAAGTTATCTGGGATAAGATTCTCTATGTTTTATATAGTCGATTATAGGCCTCGGGCTGCTTACCTTAGGAAGACGTTGTGGCGAGGATCTGTCACACTCTTTATTCCGCCCGCCATGAAGATCGTCTCAAAATCCTTTAAAAATTTATAAACTTTATGTAACAGTAATATTCATTTCCAATTTAAAACAATTTGTAAAGAAGATTATTCATAAAATTGAATGAAACTTTAAATACGTATTGCTATATATGCTACAAAATAGCAAACACGTGATTGTAATAAAGGCAAGAAAATAGATTTTAATATCAAAATCCTCTTATGATTTTTGCCAGAGTTAGTGACTGTCCATTTGGCAAGGATTATAAATCGAGGCCGGAGTCCGTGTACTACTTACTGTGGCGGAGATACACAGGAGTTCTGTGTAGGTCTGTGTGCTAACTGTTGCCTGTCGACGCTTGTTCGTAATCACTGCTAATTCCTACAACAACAAAATAGCGGAAGGTAAACACATCTCAGTTTCCGGACGGAAGTATTTTAATTTCCAACTTTTACATGATATTTTGGGTTTTCTTAATCCATTATGGAATCAACACCATCACATCCGGACCAACGTTTCCGGTTCTCAATTTATACCAATATTTAATTACCGGATAGAGGCCAAACGGATTCTTAGAATATCTCCCGTCCCCACGGTCCGTGTAACAATGTCGTTCCCCGTCGGTTTATCATTAAAATGTGTTTAATCTGTACTGTTCCCTTTAAATGCTATTAAATGACAAGTAATCTTTTATTAAATGGAAGATATATGAGTGTTTGTAACAAACTGCTCTCTGTAGAAGGGCTATGGTTTAATGATTATTGAAAACTAACAAAGCCGTGAAGCGATTCAAGTTAACGTTGATTAGTGCCCCGATTTATACAACATAATGCGTCATGAATGAAACTCAAAATATCTTCAACGTCCCCGAGTGATTTAAAATTTCATTTTTGACAATCATTCCATTGCTAGAAGCAGGTGTGGCTTCTTCATTTAAATTATTTTTTGAAAAAAAGAGTTTAAATATAGTTTTACAGACAAATGCTTGGAATGAAGATAACAAAAGATGTAAATAATAAAGGAAATTGAATTGTTATAATAATAAATGTGAAATCGAATTTAATTCATTTTTGTTTTACAAGTGAGAAAAAGACCAATTTACTGATTAAAGCGGTTTTGAAATGATCACATGATATCGACATTTACCGGGATTTTTTATTCACACCTGAAGTACTCTACTCATTAACATTTTCTCCTCAAACTCTTACTTATGTTTCTTCTTCCAGGATTCCGATTTTGACACCGTTAATACATGTGCTTATTTATTTCGAAAATGAATAAATCTTAGTATCACCGGAAGTCCTCGAGATTGAAATTCGACCGACATTTTGATTTCATTGTCTCTTTTTCTGACTTTGACTGTTTGGTGAGCTTACTTAGAAGACTTCAAACCTGGTACGTATGCATGATATCTAAAACCGGTCGCGTCAGAGGTAGTGGTTAAAGTGCTTGCTGCATAACCTGGAGGTCGTGAGTTCGAGCTTCCTCGTGCCATGGCCGCCTCAATCCTAAGACGTAAACATAGGTAGTGATTGCTCCTTCGCCAAACACTTGGTATTTAGAAGTGAGAATCACAGGTCTTTCGGATATGATGGCGCTTACGGCCGTAGCAGTGAGGGTTCTTTACGTGTCAACGCCTGCCGCCACACAGGACCTCCATTTTTAAGGATGAATGACACACCAGAGAAAGATGATAAAAATGGAGGATACACCAATATTTTGAATTTGAAAACTTTCATATTTACTTTATTTAAACCAAAAAGTTAGAATATCTCCTCATATCTGAAAGACCCGTGATTCTCACTTCTAAATACCAAGCGTGGCGAAGGAGCAATCACTACCTAGGGCTCGTACTCACGACCAGGTTACGAAGCGAATACGTAAGGCAGATGATGTTCGTGGTAAACATAGATCATGATATAATAGCAGAGAAATGCACACCAAAATCAACCCAAAGCAAATCCTTTCAGTCGAACTTAATATTTTTTTCTGTATTTTTGCATACTGATTACTGTGCTAGTAGTTATATCAACTTAAACCATCAACTTAAACATCAATTATAAATCATCTACTACATTCAACATTGTCTTATCAACTTAAACATCAATTATAAATCATCTACTACATTCAACATTGTCTTATATCAACTTAAACATCAATTATAAATCATCTACTACATTCAACATTGTCTTATATCAACTTAAACATCAATTATAAATCATCTACTACATTCAACATTGTCTTATATCAACTTAAACATCAATTATAAATCATCTACTACATTCAACATTGTCTTATATCAACTTAAACATCAATTATAAATCATCTACTACATTCAACATTGTCTTATATCAACTTAAACATCAATTATAAATCATCTACTACATTCAACGTTGTCTTATATCAACTTAAACATCTATTAGGGACCATCTACTAAAATCAATATTGTCAACATCTCAAGAAATAATTACTCATGAACTGAAAGTATATGAAAAATAACGACAGAACGAATCTAAGGAAAATAGTTTTAAGGTTATTGTATTCCATCTGTAAGAAAGTGATTTTAACCTAAAGTATGATACTAAAATATCCCATTAACATTTATCCTTCTATTGCAATCAAATGTCAAAGAATGTCGGATTAAACAATTGTCCTGTTTCGGTTTTATAAGAATATAAAAATCAATTACTTTACCTTCTACATTAAATAAGGCAAATACACCAATCCGTTATATTAAACAAGACGAATTTGGAAAAACAAATTATCTCTAAACATAGTCAAATTCAATATTGACTAATATAGCATCACTTGACGTTCGTCCTTCATAATTTAGTAGTTGGGAACTAGATTTAAATTCAGACGAGAAACTCAAACTTCGATCTCGGGAGCATAATATCTCATTACCAATTCATCAATAATCATTTATATTAATTAAACTATTACCCCGAAGGACATTCCTCTGTGGAGACTGACCAGGAGTCTAGTCCTGTCCTCCCCCTTGTTGTGGGCCGTCACCAGCACTGAAAAAAAAAGATGTGTAGTGTGCGAGGGCATCCGTTGTATGATACATGAGGGCGACAGTGATCATTGTATAAATCAAATGACACTCTACAAAAAGAATACAATTGCAAAATACCAAGGTCTTCTATTTCCTAGGGTGTTTTTATGAAATTGACGGATGGGCAGATGACGGGCAAAAAAATCCTCATTTTCGATTTGTTTCGCGTGAGACAAAAGTGTTATATATAAAGATTGCACACAGCTTTATTTCTCGTTGTCATTTCATTGCGGAAGGGAAAAATTATTAATTTAAAACCGTAGTGAAATCAATAACCGTAAGCATTAATTAAGTCTTGAATTCAAACCATTCACCTGGGGAACATGAAAATAACGAATTAATTATGTACAGTAATGAAAACTATTTTGCCTTCGACGGAGGTATAGGAAATAATATTAGCTAGTGTTGTAGAAATATCAATAATTAAAAATAAGTTGTAACCGCGTTTAACTCCATAATGACTGCGGCCATGAAAACTTGTGCTTTATGGAACGAAACTTCCTTTGACAAGAAACCATATACCCTAACACGTCTGTTTGTTCACTTGTTAACTGTTCAAGGCCGAAATCGCCATATCTATACACTTACGGGTTTTGTTTTAGTTAGTTTACCGATGAAGTAAAAAAAAATCAAGCCTTCTGATTGGTCAAGAGTAATTTGCTCGCATTCTATAAACAGTTTAAATCTCCGACTAACCTGTGCTCGGAAGCTCAGCGATTGGCCGAATTGCGTCATGCATATTTATAAGAAACGAGAAAATTTTCACGCAGAGAGCCACGGATGAAAGAGGTGATGAGCGACGATCTAGGTGAGGTTGATGAGTCTGGTAAGAACCATAAATGCTGTATTTTTTAATATCATTCAACGAAAGGTGTGACATCTAAAACTGGTTTTCTGAAAGACCATAATCGTTTGGGGGTTCACATCTGAATCAGTATGTGACCACAAGAACAGTTGTATCGCTTTCCGCTTTTGAGTTACCAAAGCACGATAAGCACAGGCTTCAGGCAGTCGCTCCCTGTTAAGCAAGACATACTATTGCGTTCAGACCAGAAATCCAGTACACTCAACATAGAACGAGGTGAAGAAATAATTTAACTTTAGGTACCGACCTTTAGGGAGTTAGGACTAGGACACAGATAGGATTGATATGTGGAATTTGAGCAAATATGTATGTTGAACATCTGTATATTGTTGAATATCAATATAATGAATACCAGTATGTTGAACATCAATATTTTGAACACCAGTACGTTGAACATCAATATTTTGAACACCAGTATGTTGAACATCAATATCTTGAACACTAGTGTGTTGAAGATCAATATTTTGAACACCAGTATGTTGAACATCAATATTTTGAACATCAGTATAGTGTTGAACATCAATATTTTAAACACCAGTATGTTGAACATCAGTATGTTGAACATCAATATTTTGAACACCAGTATGTTGAACATCAGTATAGTGTTGGACATCAGTATATTTTAACACTACGGAATCTTTACTATGAAAAGGAATCATTTTGTGTTGCTTTATTAGTTGACCTGCATTTGATTTTCTATGAGGCAGAATGTATTCAAACATTTTTATACAAGCAGCATAAATCTCTTTGCTGTGACTTTCAACTCCATCAACAATGTTCATTTTGATTCATATGTTGATTAGATATACATGTATTTCAATAAAGAAAACCCACCACAGTCTTCGGGATCTGTGTCACAGTATTCGGATGTTTACTGAACACAGACATAATGAGTGTTTTAGTATTCTTTGTACTGATATATCTAGTCATTTATTAGAAGTTACTTATTAATCTATGGGCATTTTTATGAGGTATTACTCTTTATTTACTGCCATCATTCTCACGTACTCCGTAATCATACCATTGTCGTATTTCTTAGCAGCGTTATCAATGTGTATTCAGACTCATTTGATTTTTCGACTGATGAATACAGCGTTTTATTATGATTGTAAAAGATTTCATGATCTTTTCTACCATGAAATATATCGTAAATTTTTATGTGCAAATTGCATTTTTATCTGTATAAAACATGCATAATATATGTCAAGAAGTTTTATTGTATGAAAACGTAGTGAAAATTAGCTTTACAATGAGGACTCCATGTTAGCTATCCATCAGCAATGAAGTTTATCCCCTTTACACTAATAAAACAGTCAACGTTTGCTAAAATTCCCCTGGAATAATAAAATTTATACAGCCTGTACCCACGATCTCTTGTCAAGATTGCTTAAGCGCTGGAAATTTTGAAGCTTTCTACCGCAGTGGTAGAGCGCTCGCTTCGTAATTGGGAGGTCGTGAGTTTGAGCCCCACTCGTGCCATGGCCGCGTCAAACCTAGGACGTAGACATATGTAGTGATTGCTCCTTCGCCAAACGCTTGGCATTTAGAAGTGAGAATTTCGGGTATGACCTTAAAAACGGAGGTCACGTGTCACGGCAGGGGTTGGCACGTTGAAGAACCCTCACTGCTATACGTCGTAAGCCTAGATATAGGTCTAAATTTGTGGTACTTCACCTATAACTCATGGCATCTCAATTCTCAATATGAGTGAAAATTTATAGACTGGACGTAAACAAGCAAACAAATAATTAGCTTTTAAAATATATTAACATGATGATGTCCACTTGAAAATCCTAGTATGTTTTTGTGTACTGGCATTGGACTGGATAACGCCATCATTACTTGTGAAAAGACTGTCACTATAACGAACGATAAAAACGTCGATATAACATGTCCTGATAATACTGTGGACACGATTTTCGCTCGCGCCGATATATGTGAGAAAGTTTGCCAGTTTACTTTCGGAAGGTCGGTGGTCTCTTCCCGGTTACATTGTATCTGGGTTCTCTCCTTCACCAATAAAACCTGGACGCCATCCGATAACTGAAAAATTGTTGAGCGTGGCGAAAAACAACAACAAACCTGTATTACGAATTTTTACCTGTATTACGACTTTTTACCTGTATTACAACTTTTTACCTTTATTACAACTTTTTACCAGTATTACAGCTTTTTACCTTTATTACAACGTTTTACCTGTATTACAACTTTTTACCTTTATTACAACTTTTTACATGTATTACGTTTTACCCGTATTACAGCTTTTTACCTGTACTACAGCTTTTTACCTGTACTATAGCTTCTTACCTGTACCACAGATGATAAAGTAAAACGATAGCGGGAGCTGGTCCTGTCTCACTATAGCCCGTAATGGATTGTACCTGAAATTGCAGTGAGTTATGCAAACACAAATATGATTCACTTAATCAAGACTTCTAATCAAACTGGTTACCTAGTCTATACAAATTTTCTTATGAAAAGCATATTTGTAGTCTCCAGAAGGTCAACATCGGCCATTTACTGGCGAGATACATTTCATATACTATGAAATTATCATAATTTGTGGGGGCTCGATTTTCGTGGGTGTCCACTTTTCACAAATTTGTAAGATCAACGAAATTTAAAGGGGCATGGACACGATTTGAGCTGAAGATTTTCAAATTTTATTTTTCTACTTTTTTAATGTTTATATAGGTTGAATATACATTTAAAGCCGATTTTTTTTTACTTTACAAATTCATTCTGAACACATTTAATCAGTTTCTGGTCTTTGTCAGGTCTCATTTTGTTTTAACGTGAAATTTTCTGTTAAGCAATCTATATGTAAACAAAAACATGCCACAAGCCTAGAATTGTGAGTGCTGTATCTCATTTGTAACTCGACAACTGATATTAGGATTTTTGCTGACCATTAGAAAAACTATAGTTAAGCATTGTAAACATTAACAAGAGGCCCATGGGCCACATCGCTTATCTGAGTTACCTTGGCCCTACCGTTGTTCAACTGTTGTGATTTTTAAAAGATTTATTTTTATCAATCTTTATTCCAATGAAGAGATATTGATCCCAACATAGCCACAAAGGATCATGATATAACTGAAAATGAATTCACAGAACACAACGATGCCTCAGCACCAACACGACTCACATGTTCATGTTGTTCTGGATAAGATAAAGGTCATAGATCACGATGTGATTTGGAAGGCATTGTCACAAGAAATCTATATACAAAATATGAAAACTCTATCTTAAATAGTTCAATATATTCATATTGATTAGATCGGATTTTTATTAAAAGTATGTCAAACTTCCGGAACAAGGTCACCAGGTCAAGCACCAAAAATATGAAAGGTCTTGCCATAAAGAACATATATACAAAATAAGAAATTTCTACCGTAAATAGTTCAGGTGATACTGATTAAGTCATATTTTTCAAAAAGTAAGTCAAGGTCACAATATCAGCGATTGTATCACAAGGTCCTGTCATAAAGAATTTATAGCAAAATTATGAGGGCTCTACCTTGAATAGTTCCAAAGATATCGCGCCGATATATGTGAGAAAAAGTTTGCCAGTTTACTTTCGGAAGGTCGATGGTCTCTTCCCGGGTACATTGTATCAGGGTTCTCTCCTCCACCAATAAAAACAGAACGCCACCAGATAACTGAAAAATTGTTGAGTGTGGCGGAAACCAACAATCAATCGATCAATTCATCCCATATTGTGGCCCCACCTTACCTCCCGGGGCCAAGATTTTACGAAACTTAAATCTTCATTATGTCAGGAAGCTTTCGTGTAAATTTGAACTTTATCGGTCTAGTGGTTCTTGTGAAGAAGATTCTTAAATGACCCCACCATTTTTTGCATTTTTGAGATTATCTCCCCCTTGAAGAGGACATAGCCCTTCATTTGAACAAATTTGAATCCCCTTCACTAAAAGATTTTTTTACTAAGTTTAGTTGAAATTGATCGGCTGGTTCTGGAGAAGATTTTAAAAATTTGTCAGTGTATTTTTGCTATTTCTTTATTATCTCCCCTTGAAGAACGGCATTAGCCTCCGCTTAAATGAATTGAACATCCTTAACCCAAGCATGCTTTCTAACATGTCTGGTTGAAATTAGCCAAGAAATTGGAGAAGAGGTCGATAATGTGAAAGTTTACATACAGACGGACAACATAGAGCTAAAAAATGGGAAAATAGAATATGGAAATGTTTAGTTCAAACTGTGAACATACCCCTTTAAAGACGTTATGTAATGTTAATAATAAGAATATATTAAGAAACCATATCCGTGTAAATTCATCCTAATGTAACTACAGTAAAACACGGTTACAGTGAACACGCATATAATGATTCGCCGGATAGCTGAAAAATTGCTCAGGCGGCTATAAAAAAACAAACAAACATATAATGATTGATTGATTGATTATTTATTGCTTTCCGCCACACTCAACAATTTTTCAGTTATCTGGTGGCGTCCAGTTTTTGTTGGTGGAGGAGAGAACCCAGATACAATGTACCTGGGAATAGACCACCGACCTTCCGCAAGTAAACTGGCAAACTTGCTCACATAACGCCGCGGCCGAGATTCGAACGCGCGCCGACAGAGGTGAGAGGCTTTGTGATTTTGAGCCCGATGTTCTAACCACTCGGCCACGGAGGCCCCCACGCATATAGGATTCATGCTTACAGTAAAACACGGTTACAGTGAACACGTATATAATGGATTCACGCTTACAGTAAAACACGGTTACAGTGAACACGTATATAATGGATTCATGCTTACAGTAAAACACGGTTACAGTGAACACGCATATAATGGATTCATGCTTACAGCGAAGTAAGTTTCATTCCCTGCAGCTTTAAAACATATTATGAACTTATTGGTTATAACGAATTACGTTTATAACGAATCATTTTTTTATTTTTTTTTTTTTTTGGTCCTCAGCAGTTCGCTTGCTATAAACGTGTTTTACTCTGTAACATTTGAATTTGGCCTACTCAAATGCTAATAATGCAATAGTATTACAATGTATATGTATGCAATCTAAAAATAACTTTGTAAATGATACTCAGTTGTCTATTAAGAAAATACGCGGCAAATTTTTTGTTCAAAATCATGTATATAAAATACACAAACATTTATACACGAAATATGTAACTTTCATGATAGGGTCCTTTTGGGATTGGGGTGGGGGAGCAATTTTGTTACATTCCATTTCATTCTGAATTTGAGGACCGATCTTCAAATCAAAATGCAAGAATGAAGATGGATTCAAAGGGAAAAAATTGAACAGATGTGTGATTTAGCAAACTAAAACCTGTACGAGCTATTTCACATAGCAGAGCATTAGGAAACTAAAACCTGTACGAACTATTTCACATAGTATAGCACCTGTATGAACTATAGCATCGTTGTATCATCCACTGTCCACTTGTCAATGCTGTACAAACAAGTAGTGTTGAGTGGATTGAAATTCACAAGAATTTCTATCTGTCATTAAATCTCCAAACAACTTTTCATCGTGACAGTTTCTTCAATTTTCTCATAATAATTCCAAGAAAAAAAAGTCTCAAAAATTGAGCACATAATGCAGATTGATGGTTCGTGCAAATAAAGCATTCTCCTGCCGAGTTTTCTTCATTTCACAATAGAATAGTAGGGCATAAAAGTAGACATATTTAAAGACAAATAAGAATTTTTATATTTAAAAGATAATGACGACTCCCAGAACAGAAAGGAAAAGAAATGTACATAATGGGAGGGACAAGACAACAGAATCGTTGAACAATGTCAACTTGAGAGTGAGGATTCCTACAAATTGACTGTTACAAAGACCATATGATATGAAATGTGAGACAGGATTTAGACAGACAGACTGTTACAAAGACCATATGATATGAAATGTGAGACAGGATTTAGACAGACAGACTGTTACAAAGACCATATGATATGAAATGTGAGACAGGATTTAGACAGACAGACTGTTACAAAGACCATATGATATGAAATGTGAGACGGGATTTAGACAGACAGACTGTTACAAAGACCACATGATATGAAATGTGAGACAGGATTTAGACAGACAGACTGTTACAAAGACCACATGATATGAAATGTGAGACAGGATTTAGACAGACAGACTGTTACAAAGACCATATGATATGAAATGTGAGACAGGATTTAGACAGACAGACTGTTACAAAGACCACATGATATGAAATGTGACAGAATTCGGACAGAACGAAAGGATATGAAAACTATGTACCTTGCTGGAAATCCTAGTACTAATTATACACGACGCAGAAAAAGAGCAAATCTTACAACCATGTATACTGAAAACATGAAAGTCGAGCTATAAAATGTTTAACAAATATACACAAAATATAGATAAATTTTATGGCAAAATATTTCACTATAAAATTTCAGGCCAGTGAACAATCATATTGTTTTCATTGTTTAATGCAAACGTAAGCATATTAAAAACGTCTTCAATTTAATCCAAATTCAAGAGGAAAATTATTTCCTAATCACACAAAGCTGGTCTTGTCACGTTCTACAGCTGAAAATGCATCTGAAAGCGACCTCTATCAGCGTGTCTTGTGTCGCCTTTCATGCTGGATTAAGTGCTTCACGCATTCAACACATGAAAAAAGAAGATTTAGTGTTGACTGCTAGTTTTCCTAACATAATCTGCGATAAGAAGACCCATACGAGTGTCATAAATCTGAAAATTGCCAGAATTTATGAATGGCTTTTGGGAGAGAACAGAGTATAAGAATACGATTTACAGAAGTATTACTTTTCGAAATAAATCAACATGCACGTGATTTAGAGGGACCCTGCCAGGGATGATGTTTTAAGAGCATTCTGAAATTTATCGTCTTAAGGGAGAAGAGATTCAAGAAAGCTCACATGTGTCAAATCTAAAAACCATTCTCGTAAAAGCGTTCTAGTCCTGGCAATAAACGCTCAGTTTTCTTTGCTGGGGCTGCTTAGCAATGAATGAAAAAGACGTTAAATAATGAAGTTAAGAAAATCCATTATCATGATGAGTGGACAAGGTCAATATATATGTCCGGTCATTACTGAGGAAATCCAAGTCCGGAGATGTTACCCTGACAGTAACAAACATTGTCCATGGCAAAGGTGAAGATTCTGTGTCCCTTGATAGAAACCATCACACTAATAACAGATATGCCAGTGCTGTCGCCATATCTAGAGGTGATTATAGAAATATTCTACTCACACACTAGCTCTGTTGTGGATTTCATTTTCTGGTGTTTTTTTCTCCCTCACATCGATAGCAATCTATTTATCAATTGAACATAACTGTGACATTTTTGGTGTATTGTTGTCATCATTTTTTATTACTTTTTGGGAGAATTAATTCTGTAACATTAACAGATCGTGGTTTTTAATCATATACCCAAAAAACATAGAAAAACATTATCATCTGGTTTGGAAAGAAAATGACTCGTTGCGTGGATACGTAATTGTCTACACTTCTCGTCGGTTCCGTTTTGAATTACAGTCGCTCGATGGCAGAGTATTGCGCAATGTTTTGTTCTAATTCTACAGCATGCAACTGTTTAAAATGGTTTAAACGTCGAAAAAAAATCTTTTTTTCTTTTTTTTTTTACCTTAACCATGTAGCAATTAAAAGATCACAACTGGAATAGAAACCAGCATATACACTGACTGATAGAATTGCGTTTCTTTATCGCCATGATACCCCAAAACATAACAATTTCTACGTAAGCTTAATTATATTGAGATGTTTCATGTACCAATGTCTTGTCGGTGAGAAACTGTTCTTCCCTTCAACATGACATTAAAACCTAAAATGTGATGTCTCAGTTGTTTGTATTATGAAAACTATAAAAATAATCGACTTTGCCTATTATATTCCTTAAATAATAGTTGTGTTGTCTTTCTCGCACGTGTTTACTCTGATACTATATCATTAGTGACTGGCGCGTGTTACTAAAATATAATAACGATATTATCCGGAATTTCCGTTAAATCCAGTAAAACACTGGAAGGAGAGAGTGAAGACTGGATGAGGCGTTGCTATGAGATGCTGTAGTAATTAAAAGAGAGCAATGGCGTTCCGCGTGTGGAACGATGGAAAAAGCCCATGACTTACGATATATTCCGGATATCATCCGGATGATTCAGAGACAAATTACGATATCATCCGGATGATTCAGAGACAAATTACGATATCTTCCGGATATCATCCGGATGATTCAGAGACAAATTACGATATCATCCGGATGATTCAGAGACAAATTACGATATCATCCGGATGATTCAGAGACAAATTACGATATCTTCCGGATATCATCCAGATGATTCAGCAGATGGTTTAGAACAATTCCTCATTAGTTGGGTTTGTAGGGCAAGTGTTCAACATAGATACTGTATTCAAAATTGCATTCGGTACCTCCAAACACAGCTCCAACCGGCTTAACTTGTTTGTTTTAAGTCCCCTCGAGAATTTTTCAATCATTATAAATTTAGACCTGTGCATGGTGTTCAAGGCCGTTGTAATAAGGGTTCCTAACCGTGTCACGTGTCAGCGCATGCTGCGACACGTGACGACCCGTCACTCACTATTTTACATTTTCGGTTAGACGCGGATATAGCACGAGTTGTGCTTGGACCCACGACCTCCCGGTCCTGAGGCAAACGCTCTAACCACAGAGCCACCAGACGGTAATACACCACGGTGTGTAATGTAAAATACTACTAACATCGAACGCCCCTCGTATTCTTCCGAAGGAGTGTTGTAATTTGAAATTTAGTTTACCAAATTTCTTCGGTTTCTTTTCTGTGGCGATTCCTTTAAATCATCTCTTCAAGACTGTCATTGAAATTTCTTTAGAAATTGAAGCTAGAAAAATTTGTAAATGCACTGTCCTCGTCAGTTTCTAAGAATCTGAACCCCTTCCAAGCTGCAGATCTGTAGCCCTGGGAAAATCCTGTCACAGACCAGAGAACTACAACCCCACCATCTGGTGTTTCCCAATAATTTTCCGGAGAGCTACAGATCTGCAGCTAAACTCCTTCCATTATGTAAAAATTTTCGTCGTTTTTACCTTTTCACCCCTTTCTCTAACTAATCCCTACAGACTTTAAAGCCAAGACAATATGCATACAACAGAAGAATCTGTCGGCTACATATCTGTGTATAGCCTATTATCTGCCATCAATCTCATCAACAATCTGTTCCACGTGCAGTCTGTATCTTTTCGTTTCACGATGTTTGAATGAACAAGTGAAGATAACGAACGGTGATCAATCTCATAAATCCTATAAAGAGTACAAAATTAAGAGAAGGGCAAACACGGACCCCTGGACATACGAGAGGTGGGATCAGATGCCTAGAAGGAGTAAGCATCCCCTGTTGACCGGTCACACCTGCTGCGAGCCTTGTATGTTGATCAGGCAAAATAGCCTGACAATCAGCATCGAGTTTCGCATTTAACGTCTGACCCCCATGCAATTTCTTACAAAGACCAGTTTATACAGAAATGGATAAACGATATAGATTATTCGTCAAAGGATCAAATCTATGAAAAAGATTTAAGGCTGAACCTTGGCTTTGAAAAATATTTGAGCTTTCTTTCGAAAAAAAAACAAAAAACAATGGAAACCCTTGTTAAATTCAGAATACCAAACCACCATTTGCCCATAGAATTAAGGAGATGGTATGGAATTCCTGTAATTGATAGAAATTGCATACTCTGTAATACTGGCAAATTAGCTGACGAATACCACTCTATGTTAAAATGCAAGCCTCTATCCACTTTACGGAAAGATTTTTTGGTTCCCAGATATTGCCATGTACCAAATACACTGAAATTTAGAAAATTAATAACATCAAACTTTAAAACATTAAAAAAATATATATATGTATATTTATTTCTAAAATCCATGAGTTAATTTGCTGCCCCCCCCCCCCTAACATGTTTATATTAAATCCCCGAATCTGTTTGTATGTATTATGTCCTCCGCTTTTATTATGTGCTAATGCATATATATATATATATATATATATATATATATATATGTGTGTGTGTGTGTGTGTGTGTGTGTGTGTGTGTGTGTGTGTGTGTATAACAGGAATTTATTTTATACCCTTGACAATGTTGTTTAAATACTCATTTATATATTTATGAACCTCGTGTAACATTGTATGAATGGTTTGAGTGAAAAAAAATTAAGTGAATTTAATTGAATCCTCTGTTGACTGGCCACCTGTATGTTGATCACGTGAGTTTCACATTTGACTTTTGACCCCCATGAACTTTGCTATGGGACTTGCATATTGCATGATATTATTTTCAACATGAAGCCCCCCTCTAACATATTATCACCATTAGGATCATTTTTATAGCACATACAGGCCATCATCAAATGCATGTATGTGCAGTTCGATCCAAATCGCTATTTCGGAGGTAAATGTCTAATGCAACAGCGAATGCAGCACTTTACTCGGAAGAAGCTAGAAAGCTTATAGGCATGGAGATGTACCGACAGGTCTCGGGATATAGAAAACGTGAAGAAATTGAGAAAACCTCGGAGACAAATCGCACATATACGTCATAGTGTTCCGAATTCAACATTTCTAACAGTATCACATACACCACGAAACAGCGTCATATATACTGAACACACATACTAAGCATCTCTAATCTAAAACCTTTCCAAACTATATATCCTGGAAATATATACTTGTTTGTATTGTGATTTAAAAAAAAAAGATTTAAATCTTTATCGATGGGTGAAGTCTAGTACAATATATAAAACAATTTTTTTTTCATAATGAAAGTAATATATTGTTACATACGTTCTATTTTTCATTTTGTAAGAGATAATTTTTGAACTTTAGATCTCAATACAGTTACTGAGAAATTTCCCATAATGCAACTTCGGCGTTGACGTAATTTTGTTGTTGCATCACACCGCAATATTCAAAAACTACCATGAGGTCCAACGTAGAATTTTCCTGCTGTGTTCAGATATATAACAAATATTTCTTGGGTATTTTATTCTACCGATTATACTTACGCCTCAAACCATCCGACCTGGCACAACTTAATCTGCATTTCATTGGGATACTCCGCAAAAGCTTTTATCTTCCGTAGAACGATCTGAAGCTGTTCAAGCAGAAAATGTAAAATCGTTAATATTGAGAACGAAAAACAGCCCCTGTTTTTTTTTTATTATTTCAATTAAAGTCATTTATGTCGGTGTGTAATTAATAACAAGTTAAGTATCTTGCTTAGTAGAATCGAAAATCCCCAGATGGTAAATTTAAGATTTTGAATTTAACAAAATTCTGTCTGAATTTTTGTATCTCTAGTTCTATCTGACGTTTCTGCCAGTTTCAGCTTTGATGTGACGTCTCCGATCTAAAATCAATATGAACAATGCTGATTTCTTACATATTGGTCTGTATGATTTGTTTCATAAGGTTTAATTGGATATTGAAAAAAGCCTAGCGTTTGATAACACGAGACCTCAAGCAAAAAAAAAACAAAACTAATCCTACTATCGCTGATATAAACACGAATTACCTGCCTTAGGTTTCACTGCAGCCCTTTTCAGCAAAATGTGAATATTAGGGTCTCTAGTTGTACTATATTTTTCTAATTCAGGTTTGGAGAAATCAGAATTAGCACAGAAGAGCGAGTTTATGCAAAATGGAAGCCCGATAAGCAAATTCGTATTGGTATCTTCGACATCGTGGTCATCCTTTCTAAAAATATTGGTAAACTCGTGTCTAAATTGTAGCTTGTGTCGATTTGATGTCTTTCCCACCATCTGTTCACATTACCAAGATGACAATATCGTGATGCCCCTTACATTGTCTACATAATATGTTGTCAATTTTCGTCTACATCAAATTTTGTAGATTTGTCAAAAACTACAATTTCCTTGATAAATATATATATTTACATTTCCAATGTTTTTGCCTTTGATATCTTTACCAAGTGTAATTATTGCCATTTCCTCATGAATGCGCGAAATACAGGTTTGAACAATGAACGTAGGAATCTTGATAAATATAGTTCGTTTATTTTAACGGCTGGGAATTTAGGGAGAAATGAAAGTAAAATGTAAATATAAGAAATATAAATTTTATTTTTTTGAAAATATGTAATATAAATATAATTATAACGTAAAGTACTAGAGTTCGTGCCCTCGTGTATTTTCAAAAATGTCATTTATTTCTTAAATACATCCATGGAAAGCGACTCCATATATTTCTTCATCAGGAGAAATCATATTTTGTAGAACATGTGATTTCTTTATCTGTCACAACAACGAAATTTAATTTCTAACGAAGTATGATGACACCCCAGCAGTTTGTTCTGCAATTTCATTGGTATGCCCTGCATCCTGAGGTCGACAATATATATTACGCATACAAAGGAACATAATATTCCTAGTAATAAAATCTATATCATATTGACAATGTAAGCGATTAATGTCAGAAATATACTTTAGACATTACTATGTGGATAATATTGATCTGACGATATGAATTAGGCCTGAATTTACGATATTCGTCGCCAGATACGTTGGTTAGGATTAAGTTTAAGGTTAATATGTGTGATTGATTTAGGATAAGCATTTTGATGCTGAATCTTATGAATATCGCTGATAATTTCCCCCCGTTTATCTGAAAGTCAACCTGTACTTTATTGGTGTACTAGTGACAATAAAACCGGATGTACGTGGGACATTTGATAAAACATTGGAACAGTCTACATTCAATGCCTAGTTTAACAGGAGGCATAAGAAATTATTGACTTTTTTTCTTTTCATGAAATTCATTAGGTATTCTTCAACTTTATTATTTATAATAATATTCCATCGATTTCGAGCAGTATCTCATATAATAGATAAAGCAAATACATAAATTTGATTAAATTTTCATGAAAGCGCCACTTGGAAAACTTTCTGAATTTCGTGTAATAAAAACTTTGCAAGCGTAATCGAGCAAGCGAATCGGACACTTGACTTGCGGGAATGTCGCTAGCCAAGCGTGACGATCCACTGGGTTGAGAAACATCGCGCGGATCGTCACGCTTAGCTAGGAAAACTGCAATTGGAAAGAAGAACAAAACTTGTTTCTGTTGTTTGATTGTTTTACCTCTTGTACCATTGTATGGGCGGGGCTCAAACTCACCACCTCCCGGTTACTACGCTCTGATGAGGCACGGTACGTAACAAATAGAAGGTATGTAACAAATTGTTACCTACCGTAGCACGAACGGCAACGCTGTGTAACAAAGATTTTTTCGTTGTTACATAGCGTTGCCAGTCGTGCTACGCATTGTAACAAATTGTTACATAAGGTGCTGCGGATGGACGCTATAAAACAAAGATTTTTTTTTACACATAGCGTCGCCAGTCGTGCTACGCTCTGTAACAAAAAATTTTTTTTGCTACATAGCGTCGCCAGTCGTGCTACGTTTAGTAACAAATTGCTACATACGGTGCTGCGGATGGACGCTATAAAACAAAGATTTTTTTTGGTTATATAGCGTCGCCAGTCGTGCTACGCTTTGTAACAAATTGTTACATACGGTGCCGCGACTGCACCTTTTATGGATGATTGTGGGTGGAAACGAAATATAAAGTCTTGTATATTCCTATTAATCATTGTGCCTGTGAGTTGGTGTATGTGTGTGACTTTCATGTAAATTCCTTCTGTCTGTCTTCTGTCTATCAGTATGTCTTTTTACCTGTCATCCTTTTTATCCTAATGTCACCATTCGTGCTACGATAGGTAACAATTTATTACATACCGTTCCGTTGTTACATATCGTGCCTCATCAATGCTCTACATCTGAGCTACCGCGACGGGTTCGAAATACATGAAGTCTTATTACTAAGCTCATCATTTTTGACCAAGGTCAAAGTTGCGGTTAAAAAACGAGAGGGACAAATACCAATATGTCAGTCGAATTTCAGTTTCGAGGGTTTTCAGTAATACCAGAGCTACCGCGAAATATAGACTCTGCGAGTATTATTTGGTTTACTTAACTCTCAGTGGCAATTTGAATAGGAAAAAACGTATTATTTGTTTTGCATCCGTTACCAGTCATCAGTATTCCATTAACCAGCTCGAAAATCTATTTCCTAAGAGGCCAATTTTCGTGATTAACATTTTTTTTCTTATTTCCTGGTGATATACATGACTATAGATATTGATGAAAAATAACAAATAAACAAAACAAAGCAAAAATAAATAGATAAATAAAAATGAAAACAAAACAAAAACAAATAAAACAAATAAACAAAGAAAATTAAAAAAGCCGGCATATTTGAAAGAAAATGGCAAATTAGAGATGGTTTCGTCACATAACTAATTCACCGGGCTGAGAAACGAAGAAAAAGAATACGTGCTTAAGATCCTTGACAGATAAAACACTTTTTTTCGAAAAATTGTCGTAATCTGATGGGAAACTGTGTTTATGAGAAGTTGACCTCGTGTTTGAAGAGTCCTAATTCTTTATTTTTACTGCACGTTCTCCGATCCAATCTGTGTATGATTTGAAATCGCGGTTATGTATGAAAAGGTGAAGATAACAAGCAGTGATTAGTCTCATAACTCCTATAAGGAATACGAAATAGACAGTTGGGCAAACACGGATCCCTAGATATACCAGAGGTGGTATCAGGTGCCTAGAAGGAGTAAGCATCCCCTGTCAACCGGTCACACCCGCATATAAAAATTTATCACTTTTTCCTTTCTGTGTATGATATGCATATATCACGTTTTTCTTTCTGGGTATGATTTGAATGCGCGGTTACGTATTAATAATATATCCTTTTGTGTTTGGTTTGAATTCGTGATTATTTATAATCAATTTCTCCTTTCAGTACATGATATAAATTCGCGGTTATGTTTGTATCACGAAAACAACGAAAATTTAACCCTCATGAACAGAAATTTCAATATCAGGAAAGTCGTGCTGAACAAGCACGTAGAAAATCGTGTGCTTATTTAAAGGAACATTTAAATTTCTAAAGAGTCCAATAATAAAGATTATAGCACTCGAGTAACCAGTATTTCTATTTCCCACCTCTGGCATATCCAGGGGTCCGTGTTTGCCCAACACTTAATTTTGTATTCCTTATAGGAGTTAGGAGATCGATTATATACTGTTTGTTATCTTTATCTTTTCTATGACAGTAATAGTGTCAAAGTATTATATGACAGTACCACGGTGTCATGTATCATATGACATTAACACGGTATTACAATATCATATGACATTAACAAGGTGTTATAATATTATATAACAGTAACACGGTGTTACAATATCATATGACATTAACACGGTGTTATGTATTATATGACATTAACACGGTGATATAATACCATATGACATTAACACGGTATTACAATATCATATGACATTAACACGGTGTTATGTATTATATGACATTAACACGGTGATATAATACCATATGACATTAACACGGTATTATAATATCATATGACATTAACAAGGTGTTACAATATTATATAACAGTAACACGGTGTTACAATATCATATGACATTAACACGGTGTTATGTATCATATGACATTAACACGGTGTTATAATATTATATAACAGTAACACGGTGTTACAATATCATATGACATTAACAAGGTGTTGCAATATGATATGACATTAACAAGGTGTTGCAATATAATATGACATTAACAAGGTGTTGCAATATCATATGACAGTAATACGGTGTATGATAATAGTTTCTGATATTGTCAATAAAAATTCATGTAAAAAAAGTGAATGGCTAACTTGAACAGAAATTGTTTCAAAATTAATGCAGAGTGAAAAAAAAATTCTGACTGGAGAAAACGTCCACAGCACAAATTCTTAAAGTAGATGAAGGTGTACAAAGTCGATATAATGTCAGAGGAGATACAATTACCCAAAAATATTTGTTGACGCTTATCTATAGAAGAATTCAATCTTTGAACACATTTACTGTTACTTATATAGTGATGTTGCTACGTAACGTTGGACGTGGAGGTTCACATGTAGATTAAAACGAATTAACATATATCTATACTGTACACGATGTCGGGATTTATATAGACAAGAGAATATATTTCAATGTAACGATATACACAATGGAAGCGGGACATGCCGCAGACATCAAAATCTCCACAGTATCGATTTGATAGGAAGATGGTCATGTATAAAATAGCTCTGGTTTTAGCAAGTCTGGATTAACTTCACTAATGATTTAAAACAAGTCGATTTACTGGATTATTAGGAAAGTCAGGTTAAACCATTATCCAATTTGTTCTTTTTGAAAAGGAAGCAAAATCCAACATTAGCTTACTAGCTGTAGACTTAGTGTTCCTTCTTAGTAACTGTTGTCGTGGTAGAACTCATTTAAATGAATGTGCAGTGATAAAATTTCATCGATTTTCAGCGGCATTCATTTACAAAACAGCAGGGTATGAAAGTCTTTATTACTCAAATCGTCTTTCGGACAGAATTTGAATATAATTTCTGAATTCTTAAGAGAAAACATCCTGAATAATTGTTAAGAATTCAGAGGGAGTGTGAAAGCATGCACTCCCCATTTTCAAATTTGTTTCAAACGCATTCTTCACCACACACTCAGTAGCTGTAGAACTTGTGATTTAACAGTCGACTCTCACTAAGCCAGATCCCGTGTTCACATCTTGTGCCACACCCCCATCTCCTAAGCCAGATCCCGTGTTCACATCTTGTGCCACACCCCCATCTCCTAAGCCAGATCCCGTGTTCACATCTTGTGCCACACCCCCATCTCCTAAGCCAGATCCCGTGTTCACATCTTGTGCCACACCCCCATCTCCGCCAGTTTCTCCGCATACTTCTCACTAAGCCAGATCCCGTGTTCACATCTTGTGCCACACCCCCATCTCCTAAGCCAGATCCCGTGTTCACATCTTGTCCCACACCCCCATCTCCTAAGCCAGATCCCGTGTTCACATCTTGTGCCACACCCCCATCTCCTAAGCCAGATCCCGTGTTCACATCTTGTCCCACACCCCCATCTCCTAAGTCAGATCCCGTGTTCACATCTTGTGCCACACCCCCATCTCCTAAGCCAGATCCCGTGTTCACATCTTGTGCCACACCCCCATCTCCTAAGCCAGATCCCGTGTTCACATCTAGTCCCACCCCCCTATCTCCGCCAGTTTCTCCGCATACTTCGCATGCTATTTTTATTCATTTTTTTAATGAGGGGGGCGTAAATTTGGCGGATTTGGGTCTACAAGATGTGGTAAGCTCATTTTTATTTATTCTTACACTGTATATATGTATACTGATGTATATAAATTTAGTGATTTTACTTTGGTGGATCTTTAGAAATCACTGAAATCGACAACAATTATATACCCGCCAAAAATGGCTATATGGCAGTGCATCGTTACTCGAGTCTCAAATTGTTTTTTGTTTTTTTTGTTTGTTGTTTTTTTTGTTTTTGTTTTTTTTTTTGTTTTTTTTTTTTTTTTTTTTGTTTGTTTGTTTGTTTGTTTGTTTTTGATTTGTGGGCGTTTTTTTTTTTTTAGTTTTTTTTTGTTTGTTTGTTTTTTTGTTTGTTTTTTTGTTGTTGTTTTTTGTTGTTTTTTTGTTTTGTTTTTTTTGTTGGGTTTTTTTTTGGGGGGGAGGGGGTTGTTTTTATTTTTTTTGGTTTTTTTGTTGGTTCTTTTTTTTTTTTTGTTTTTTTTGTTTTCTTTTGTTTTGTTTTTTAAGTTCCATGAACGCCAGTATTAATTTTCAGACTTGTGATGTAAGTAGAGAGTTCCTATAATGCTACTGCTGTTATTGTCTTACGTAGTGTATATCCTTGTCCGTACGGAGATCCTGGGGTCGCTGTAGAATACGCCTGGCCTCCAATGGTAACCTCTCCTGTTCACCAATCAAAAAAATCCAAAGTCAAGCGAGGCAACTCTACCATGTGAATAGATACGGAATCAAGGCTACACCATAGAAATTTGATGTAAATAAAAAGTGGGAGATATGAACAACATTTTGAAATAAAAAATTTTCAAATTCATTTTATTTAGTCGAAATATGCAGCTTTAGTAGAAAGCATTTTGAAAAAAAAATAATTAAAACCCCTGCTGGACTCGAACCCACCATCTATAGTTTTATAGTGGACGTGTTAGCCTACTAAGCTTCTCAGCTAGGCGGTAGAATTTGAAACGAATAGACAAATGTTGCTGATATTTATACTTTCATTAATGGTTGAAAAGGAAGTCAGCCATTGTAACGCTGTAGAGTGCCTCCTTAAGTTGAAATAAAAATCCGAGGAAAATATATCCACCCTCTACTATTAACACACACACACAAAAAAAAAAACAAATTAATAATAATGATAATAAAAAGTTTTGAAAAAAACCCACTTTTTTTGTATAGAAGACGGTGGATCAGTAAAATTTCAATCTCCAGAGGGTGAATTGTCTCGTCTTTTTTCACACTTTTTAAATTGAGTGTTAACTATCGTTGACAATATCAAACCCTGCCTATGCTTTCTGACTGTCTAATTACTGAGCGGTATATGTAATTACTATCGCCCCACTCAGAATGCCAAGCATTGCAATAGTCAAGAAACACTATTTTAGCAACTTGCGCTTTACATGCTCTTTATACATTGTGTTGAAGTAATTATATATATTAATTATGGTGAAAACTCTTTGCATCTGAAGATTTTTTTTTTATCCGAGAGGTCAGAAACATTTCTTTAAATTTCAAAAGGGTAACCCGATTGTTGGCGTGATAGTAAAACCGCCATGAATTTCAGACATAAAGTCCCAGCCCACACATCGTACATTTTTATAATCTTATCAAGAAGTAATTTACTTTGTAAAAAGGCAGATGGAAACTGCTTGTCTTTTGGGGTTGTTTGTGTCAGTTTTTCATAATGTGCCTTTGAAGTGCACCTGAATGAGGGAAGACAAATATTAGCGATTGGGTGATTATCAAGTAGTGTGGAGTTATACTGGAATTTTACCGGGAGTTGGTGATTTATGAAGTAATAATACTGAATGTATCTAACCAAATTTAATGAAGATTTTAGTATCTTCTGCAATTTAGTATTGTTTCAAAGCACGATGTTTAAACCCGGTCTCTTTAATGTAACTATATGTATATGGGTGATAAATCTCTTTGTTATCCGTCCATATTTTTTTTTATAAATTTCCTTTTCATATTTTGGTAACCAGTAGCAAACTGAGATCTGTGAATTTCCACATCTAAGTTCAATTTAAAATTTTAGTTTTGAAATTTCTTATACAGTAGATTTACTTTCGTGAAAAAATCTTTACAATATATACACTGACCTCTTTATTGGTCTTCCTGTATTCTGAGGGATCGAAATACAACCCGCCTCTGTCAACATCCAGTGTGTTCATGTACTGTAGAACGGACAGAAATTCCGAGCCATGAGATTCCACTCTGCAATAAATATCTAGTGAATAATTAGTGAAATTCCACGCTCCAATAAATATCTAGTGAAAAATTAGTGAAATTCCACGCTGCAATAAATATCTAGTGAATAATTAGTGAAATTCCACCCTGAAACAAATAACTAGCGAATAATTAGTAAGACTGCACCCTGCAGCAAATAACTAGTGAATAATTAGTGAAAGTACACCGTGCAATAAATAGCTAGTGTATAGTTAGTACGATTCCACACTACAAAAAATAGCTAGTGAATAATTCGTCAGATTTACCCTACAAACAATAGTTGGTGAATGATTAGTGAAAGTTTGCTCTATAACGAATACTTAGTGTAAATTCAGTAAGAGTCCACCCGCAACAAATAGCCAATGTCTGTTTAGTGATAGTGCATCCTCAACGAATAATCAGTGACTATTTAGTGATAGTACATCCTCAACGAATAATCAGTGACTATTTAGTGATAGTACATCCTCAACGAATAATCAGTGACTATTTAGTGATAGTGCATCCTCAACGAATAATCAGTGACTATTTAGTGATAGTACATCCTCAACGAATAATCAGTGACTATTTAGTGATAGTACATCCTCAACGAATAATCAGTGACTATTTAGTGATAGTACATCCTCAACGAATAATCAGTGACTATTTAGTGATAGTACATCCTCAACGAATAATCAGTGACTATTTAGTGATAGTGCATCCTCAACGAATAATCAGTGACTATTTAGTGATAGTACATCCTCAACGAATAATCAGTGACTATTTAGTGATAGTACATCCTCAACGAATAATCAGTGACTATTTAGTGATAGTACATCCTCAACGAATAATCAGTGACTATTTAGTGATAGTACATCCTCAACGAATAATCAGTGACTATTTAGTGATAGTGCATCCTCAACGAATAATCAGTGACTATTTAGTGATAGTACATCCTCAACGAATAATCAGTGACTATTTAGTGATAGTACATCCTCAACGAATAATCAGTGACTATTTAATGATAGTACATCCTCAACGAATAATCAGTGACTATTTAGTGATAGTGCATCCTCAACGAATAATCAGTGACTATTTAGTGATAGTACATCCTCAACGAATAATCAGTGACTATTTAGTGATAGTACATCCTCAACGAATAATCAGTGACTATTTAGTGATAGTACATCCTCAACGAATAATCAGTGACTATTTAGTGATAGTACATCCTCAACGAATAATCAATGACTATTTAGTGATAGTACATCCTCAACGAATAATCAGTGACTATTTAGTGATAGTACATCCTCAACGAATAATCAGTGACTATTTAGTGATAGTACATCCTCAACGAATAATCAGTGACTATTTAGTGATAGTACATCCTCAACGAATAATCAGTGACTATTTAGTGATAGTACATCCTCAACGAATAATCAGTGACTATTTAGTGATATTCCACACTGCAATATATAACTAGTGTATATCTGGAAATATTCCACCCTACAACAAACAGATAGTGTGTATAGTTTGCGATATTCTAACCTATAATAAATACCAGTCTTTTTTAGGGGAGTGGGGGGGGGGGGGGGTTGTTAGTGAGAATCCACCCTACACCATATTTGAAGGTATGGCTTGTTTTTTTTCCCATTCATTCTTTCTTACATTTTTCTTCCAAGACAATATGTTCTGACATATTTAAAACAAATATTTGCGCTTTATTTGTTTTAGGAATATATAATATCATTATATTTCTGCCATCAAACAAAATGCAATGTTAAATATCACACCCCCTTTAACCCTTTTCCACATGTGGTGTTCAACAGACACCCCCCCCCCCGCCCCCAGTAGTGCCAAATTTCACTCACTTTTACATGACAAGTTAGTTGAAGCGTCCTTCTTCACAATTTGTGTGTTAGAACTTTAAAGTTTTTATAGTCAAATTAAAAACGGTTGAAGTTTTTACATTGACATTAAAGACGTTGAAGTCACAATGATATCAAATCATAATTTCAAAGTAAGGATTACTAGCTGAAAGTGTTCGGTGCGTGCATGGGAGGATCACAAGTCCGTGAGGGGGGAGTGGGTGGGAAGATCACAAGTCCGTGAGGGGGGAGTGGGTGGGAGGATTACAAGTCCGTGAGGGGGGAGGGGGTATAAAAACGTGGTTTATTGGTCGGATATAAAAAAAAAAAAGTTCATTAATTTCTCATTTAATGATAAAACTTGCTGCATTAACTTCGTTTATCTATAATGAATACATATTAAACACTGGTTCTAAACTAGATACCATTTTGTTTGCTTTCGAATCAATCAATCATGCATGCCTTTTCGGGAACTGAACCATAACAATGCCGCTTATCAATCTCTATCAACAATTTCATTATTTCAGTTCCTGTTGGACTAACCTCTTCTGACTTTGTTGGCAGAGCCGCACACAGACGATGACCAGTCGCACACAACGCCTGAGTCGCTCCCCGGGGGAATCCATCTCTCGGAGCACGGGATCCGCGCCGTGGTGCTGCTGAAAATCCATAATAAGAAATGAAAAATTATGTCTAATTTCATAAAATCTAGAAGTATTTACATTGCAAAAGTGGAAATATTGACAGCATCTGCTCGTTTTACATTTTAATTCAATCTTGTTTGCTTTACACTATATATTCTGTAGCTATACATTTAATGTCCATTCATCGCCAACAAATATAACGAATTTTTCTGTTTTTAATTCCATCAGGCACAACTTCTCAGTTTTCTCGTGTTTCTGTTCGTTTAATGAAGTATTTTATGAATTGAAATTTGAGCATGAGTGCATTGAACGGAAATAGAGTATGGTACATTTAACACCTTCTCAATGCGAAATTACCTAAATTGACATAACGTAGACGTGAATAGTGATAGGTTCTTTGCAAAACATGACAAACGGAATGAAACCTATTCAAGTTCACTTGTCTAGTGTAATTTTCTGTTTCGAATGATATTTGATTTTTGAAGCAAACAAATCAGGTATATAAGCCATTAACTTACCTTTCTATGTCGATGAAGTTGTCCAGAAAATTTTGCCACTGTCGAGAGGTAATCCATGTCTTTTTTCCCTGCTGTTTAAGTTTGAGATTTAAAAATCAAATACCATGTACAGTTTCATATATCTTGCTGATTTAAAAATCGAATTTCTTTTCAATTTTTTAATGTATTCAAAATCTCGATAATTTCTGTACATTTTTTTTTACACGGGGGATTTACAATTAAGCAATTTGATCAATGAACGGGAGCGGCTAGGAACAGGCGAGTGTTAGCGCGTTGTTCGTTACACGGATTCGGTGGACAACGCTCGGTCTGAATCAGCCTGTTGTTGTCCCTCGTTGTCATTCATATGCATGAGATCTATAACATTAAACATACATACCCTTGATTCATTCAACCCTGTTTGCTTAGGAGTGCCTACTGTTCAAATCCCGATACAAAACAAACACTAGGTTTTATCATAGTGTCCAAACTTTAACCAATACATTTTTAATTGAAAAGTTTATTACCCTTTAACCTAGTAATTAAGAAAACATATTTGTTTGCTTAACGGACGAGAATAATCGTGTCATCAGTCTTTTGAGTTTTATTTCCTTTAAATAAATTGTACATTGAAGGTCTTCACGCCTCCGAGTGGTCAGTTTGTGATTCAAATCCTTCCCAAATATTTGCTTGTTAGTTTCACAACTGCTTCTTGGGAGACAAATCTGAAATTCAAATATCATCTCTAACTTTTAAAGACAATCGATCTCATTTGTGTAAACATTGATAATCTTGTAGTCACATAGCTCGATCACACGGGGTACAAGTAGTCGGGAACTTCACATTCTTATTATGAAATACAGAATGGCTTGATCGAACAGGAAAGAAACATCAATAATTATCATGAATGGCGTGTTCGTTATTGTACTTGACATTTTCAGATTTGGACAGTTCATGCAGATCACTGTGTAAGCAAGGCATCGTATCATGTGACCGCAGCAGTACAAATCCAATGTGGTACAACTGACCACGTACCACGGCCACATTACATACATCACGACAGTATCATCTATATCTACAGGCACTCAAACTCGGGGGGGGGGGGGGGGGGGGGGGGAGGGGGGTGCTGATAGGTTATTGTTCCAGTCGGTTGGTCGTCCACAGAGAAGATTATAATTCACAGTTATCCACCTTGAACTGTCGCATGTAGCTCCAATTTAGCGTTTCTTTTCCATACGTTAGTTTCTCTTTCATATGTTATATGTAATCGCAAAACAAATATCTTTATATCTTTAGCACCTCTAGCTTGTCGTAAGAGGCGACTAAATGGGGCGGTCCTTCAGATGAGACCGCAAAAAGCGAGGCCCCGTGTCACAGCAGGTGTGGTACGTTAAAGATCCCTCCTTGCTCAAAGGCCGTAAGCGCCGAGCATAGGCCTCCATTTTGCTGCCCTTCACCGGCAATGGTGACGTCTCCATATGAGTGAAAGATTATCGAGCGGGACGTTCAACAATATATAATCAATCATAATCAGTTATTACGTACATGTAAATGTTTATGAAGGTATATCGCAGAATAATGATCACGGCATTCATTTCATCTATACAATAACAGTGGTAGACTAATAAGTTATTAAAATCTACTATTGGTATTTTTCTATTTTAATTAATTGATTAATTAATTGATTAATTAATTAATTGATTAATTAAAATAAATTCTTTTCAAGAGTAGCAGGGTCACACTAAATCTTATCACAATATGTTGCGTTCCCGCGTTGAGTGGATTGATTTTAGATTCAAGTTTTTAACCTTAGAGTTAGGGTGGATCAACTTTACTATAACGCATGTATACAGAAAAGACATCCCCCATATTGTGCCAAAGGTGCTTTATTGGATTCAGGACCCCCCCCCCCCCCCTTCCGTTTGAGTTAGAGTTAAGGTTTGTCATGGTAAGCCTCATTGGATATTAACAACAGATACATGTATACATATAAATATAATCAGTTTCGCACGTCAAATCACGGACCGCGAGATTTCATGGTCCCTGCAATATGGCTTAGAGGAAGTTGCTTATCTGTGTGTGTGTGTGTGTGTGTGTGTGTGTGTGTGTGTGTGTGTGTGTGTGTGTGTGTGTGTGTGTGTGTGTGTGTGTGTGTGTGTGTGTGTGTGTGTGTGTGTGTGTGTGTGTGTGTGTGAGAGAGAGAGAGAGAGAGAGAGAGAGAGAGAAATTGGGGTTCTTTTTAAAAGTCTTATTTTTGAGTTATTTTTTACTTTAAGGGTATACAAAACATTGATGACATGTTTCTGATAGTTTTTAACAACAAATGATTAAAACAATTCATGTAGAATATTGAAAGGGGGATCCTGAACCCAAGCATCTATGTATTGTGCCGGCGAATTCAAGTTCGGTTATGCCGTGATCCTTTGGGACCAGGTTGGGGCTTTAAATTAATATGGGGTCAAATTTTTCATGGGAATAAAGGCTGAATTTTTTAATACAATGATTCAGATGATTCAGACTAAACAATATGGCCAAAGGTAGAGGATAAATATTATTCGCCAATAAAGGAAACTTACAGCTCAATATTTATTCTGCTGGTTATAACACACTCCTTTTGATCAGGTTGCACTTTTTTGTTTGTTTGGTGTGTGTGTGTGTTTTTTTTTGTTTTTGTTTGTTTGTGGTTTTTTTTTTGGTTGTTGTTTTCGTTTTTTAAATTTCCCGCTTCTTTCTTTCTTGCGGAAGTAGAGATTACGACAGTCGAAAGGAAGACGCCATGACAGAGAACGACAACCAGACAACAGAAACAATCGTTTTTGACGGTAAAGCAGACGAAATTAATGCAAATTATAACTAGAGTGTATATGCACACTAAGAACATGTCACTATAGGGCAGAATGTAGTTGTTGTGATTTCCAATGCCTAACGAAACCTTTTAACGTCCCCTCCATTGTTGTTTCAGTTAATTATCCATGTGCTTGGTCATTAGACAGTAAGTGCAGTGTAACGAAACTTAGCGTAATTTATTGTTTTGTGATACAGGATTTGACACAGACACAGAGGGTGATGAGGACATTCACTTGTGTAAGAAATGTAAGCTGGTCTTCACGAATCTGAGTGACTACCTTCAACATAAAGTAAAGCATGACAACTTCAAAGTCAAGTTATCCAGGACCAGTGACAGGCGCATGTTGGTGCCTCAGCTCGTCCAGAAACCAGAGAAAGTCACCCAGGAAAGGGGGAGTGGGAAGGAAAACATACAACAGCGAAAAAGAGGTGAAAACTGGTTGTTTCATATTAACTACCTGATTCAAAGATGAACTACATAAATTACAATTTACAGAAATTTGTTTTAGGATGCAATGTTTATTAGCAGACACTACAGCTCATTTCGGTCCGAAATTGTAAAATTACAATTTTCCCAGAGCTTTCTCTAATTTTGTTGCATGGTTGAATGTATAAACTTTGCAAAAATAACATATTTCGAAAGTTGAAAATCCTTGTTTAAATGCAAAAAATTAAGTTTTTGAAGGACTTTTTTAACAACATGTCTTTGGACACATGCGCACAGAGTAAACAATCCAGTGAGAGTTAGCATACAATGGCTAAACCCAGAATTTTGAAAGATTATGTTAGAAAAGGGTTAAAATGGAATGAGATACAACACATATGCATGCTAGAATTTACGTGGGGATATCACTACGACCCTCTAAAAGTAAGTGCTATTTTTATCAAAACATGTGGCATGCTTTATAAAAAAAACATCTGGTTATAGGGACATGAAAGGTTTTCTGTTATAATAATGATTTATAATTACTTAATTATAAGAAACAGGAAATAAACCCATACTCGAGAAGCAAGTGTGGACCCTTTTAAGGAGTATTTAAATAAGTTTATACACAACATGTGTGTTGTTATACTGAATCATGTGATGTAAAATGTCCGAGTCAGAATGAAGAAACCATTGAATTCTGGATGATCTTTAAAGTGCATTTGAGAACAAACTAATGCATCCCTAATGTTAAAAATTGTCAGTATTGTTATTTTTATTATTTATCAATACATATTTTAAAAGACACTCGATTAAAATGAGCTGTAATGCCTCTTTAGATATATTTTTTACTACAAATAGATCCGCTACCCAAAAATACATATTGTTATTAACCACCCCCACCCCCCCAGATATTTCAACCTATTTTTGCCTTTTGTGATTACACTGCTTATATATGTAGATTTGCTGCTTGGTTATTTTTATTGTTTCTTTTATTTCAAATTCATGGTTTCTATGTTCTTATTTCATGATAAATGTTATGGCGAAGTTAATTTTACACAAGCATCCAGATTATGGAATCTAATTAAATTCAGACCTTTTTGATCTGCTCCATAGACTACACTGAAAAAGGATCTGACAAAATCATGTTGATGAGGTCGTCTATATGACCTCAAGCTTATGAATATATAGTAAGAAAATCGACCAATCAGTATGTGTCATTGATATCACAGGCAAAATGTGATGCCATAATAACATCAGGATATACATAGCAATGTCTTGATTGGCTAAGGTTGGGGTCATAAGATGACCTCATTAACACAGCTTTGTCAGATTCTTTTTCAGTGTAGTCTACAGAGCGGATCAAAAGGGTCTGATTTTAATTAGATTTGAAAAAAACAGGCACCATTGGCAACCACTAATTTTCATCCCTGTAGTAGAATAAGCACTTAAAACTGGAAGATTTTGGTTTGTAGATTTTGGGAAAAAAAGAGCTTTTGAAATCTGATTCTTGCATGCCAGACATTACCAGTCCAAGTAATAAAATGCACTACCACTTCCTGTCTGTCTAAAGGAATTTTTGAAGCTGAAATCAGAATGCTTCTTATTTTATGTGATTGACAGGGAAGAAGAAAGTTGCAGAACCAGTGAATCCAGACTTGGTTATTACTGAGAAACAGTCATATTGGTGTCCAAAATGCAACATCAAATTCAACAGGTAACGAACAGAGACTTCACTGGAGTTTGGTGAAAATTTGCATTTGAGAGATATTCGTTACATGTTGACCAAGTCACTGCCATTGTAAAAGTTAAGCACCTGTTCTAATTTCCAAACATGTACTTTACACACAAGTGGAAATTCAGTGCACTTTTATTTCATTTGAGAAACAATTTTTGGCATGCAGGGAAGCCACATTGAGGAGACATGTAGAGTACGTACATGACCAGTCTGGAGAGTACACCACGTCTGTGGGGGATGGGTCAGATGGTGAGGAGAAGAGTGAGGCCCAAGAGGAGATTGAAGCCACAGTCCAAGAAGACCTTGACCCCACTGACACGGATTTCAACATCAGGGAGGAGCTCCGTGTGACAACCAAGAGCAACACCAAAGAGGTCCAAGTGGAGCACATTCCAATCCAGACTGAGGACAAGGGGGACCGGCCGTATATATGCTCTATGTGTGGAAACAGATTCAAAGAGGTGTTGCTTTTGTTTGGTAGATCTATACCAATGGTATAGAATTTGGTGAATATTTATGCTCTATACTCAATAAACTCTGCAATGACACGTGTTAATTGCAAATTTTGATATTGGATGTTCATTTTGTTCCACTTATATTTGTCAGGCACCTGTTTTGCGGGCTCACATGCTAACCCATTCAACAAGCAGAGATTTTCCCTGTTCTATTGAGGGATGTAACTATGCATTCAAAACAAAAGGCTCTCTAAAAAGGCACATGAGGAGACACACAGGTTTATTTTTATCCCTGTATTCATTGAAGAAAATTAACCAAGCATGCTTAATTATGAAAAAAAGTCTTTTTAGCAAGAACCTATTATAAAATGAGGATATTTGGAGTGCACAAAACAACACGCTTGTATCTAAATTTTGGTATAATATATTTGATAGGAGAACGCCCATTTAAGTGTGAGGAGTGTGGAAGAACTTTTACAGAATCAGGAGCTCTGACAAGGCATCTAAAATCACGGTAAGTGTGGCACGAATTTTACATGAAAACAGAGAATAAACTATGAAGAGAAATGCACATTACAATAATGCCTAACAAAATATTTAGCTCTTACTTTATGCAAATTTTCATGAATAGTCCACCACAGTTGAAAATTGATGGAGTATATATGGATTAGGGCTGTGACAGTTCCAAAAAAAATTTCAGGTCGGGTTGGTTCAGGAATTTTAATTCGGGTTGGTGTATTTTGGTTTCGGTCAAAAAAGCTATGTTAAAATAAAAATATCCTGTATGTGTTTTTTTGTTACAATAATTACTTTTGTATGTGGACTCTGGTTTAGGCTTGACATCCATACTAGAAACAGCATTGCCACTTCTGCTCGTTTTCATTCCATGCTTTCAATATACCGTAAAATAATTCATTTTTGTGGGATCAAATATGAATTCATGGGTCTCTTGATATCTCAAAAACAATGAAAACTAGTACTCATTGTAATGGGGACCGTTACAGGTGTTCTCCAAACGTTCCACTAAGTAGGAAGTGGTGTCAGTTGTTTCATGACAGGTGATTTGGACTATAAGAAACCATATTACATCCCGTCAATAACAACAGAGATATATACATTTTTGTATTATCCAATCAACACGAAGCACACTTGCATGCACGTGCATAATCGTAATTTTGACCATAGAAATCGATAAAGAGGATCAAGATATACCTAAGCTATAATTATCAATCGATATCATTGAAAAACAAAAAAGTTACTGCTATTCAAAAATTTGTAAACAAAACCTCCAATGCACGTGCATGCACATGCAGGCATTTTCAGACAAAAGGACATTCGTTCCGCACATCTACATATGGTACACTATCATCCTATTTTGATTTCACATGGATCCCATGAGTAGTTTGTGAGAACACTTGTGGACAAAAAAGTCCCAAGAAGAAAGAAATAATAATAAGAAGAAGAAGAAACAGAGTAAAACCATATGTTCCCAAACTTTGTTTGGGGAACATAATTAACCCCCAGGAAAACTAGTGACTTCACAATAAATGTTTTGGTAATGTGTTACGGTGTATTTTATATGTCCTTAACATATCTTACATATTGTCATTGTTTTGTCTATTTTTCATTTAAAAGACATTAAATATTTTGATTCACAAACCAATTTCTTCATTCAAAATAAATAGAATATTTATGTACAATATATGTTATTTATACATAGGGTGCCCTGTAAGAACAAATCTGACCTTGATTTGCCAAGATACGGGAAACGGTGGTCTGCCAATGCTATGTACGGACCTCAGGCCAAAGTGGACCCCAAGCTAATCCCCTCTGGGGAAGATGAGGAACAGGAGGTACTATGAGAATATCCTCCATATATTCTTCCCATTCATGTTTGCCGTGAATTACCTTAGTTGGATAATACTTTTCCTCTGCTGACTTGTACATTTGTTGTAGGAGGCAGTGAGGGACATGGAAACAGAATGTGCGATTGCCGAGGTCATTGCCTCCAACGAGAATGGAGAAGTCGCTGCCACGGTGGAGGAAATCAATATGGATGTGGTCACTTTGTCCACAGACAACATCCTGGAAGGAGAAATCATAAATCCCACACAATGCAAGGTATGTAGGATTCGATGCATTCGTGCTCACCATCTTTGCTAACCAAGGGAGACAATCCATGGCGAGTAAACACCACGGATTGTCACATTTGGCTAGTGAAGGTGTATGTTCACCATCATCCCCCAATGTAATGATTGTAAAAGTCCTCCCACAACATCAACCCCACCACTTTGAAATTGTTATTGATCTTCCTCACATTTCCCACACCCATCCCCTTTAAAAACCCCTCTCACCCCCAGCACTTGTTAGAATCTTTCAATATCATCATCATTTCATGATTATTATAGTCCTACCATATCATCCCCATCATCACTGAATGATGATTAGAGTCCTTCCATATCATCACCATTGTTGCTTTGCGATTGTCAGAACCTCATTGTTTTATGATTATTATAGCAGAGTTACTGTTTGACTTGGTCTCGGTCCATCTTCACTTTTGATGTATTATTCAACCATGTACATGTACTGTGTTTTACATCCATCTCTTATGCTGATCTACAATATTGCATTTTCTGAGCAATCTTCATATTGACAGGTGTGTAAGGAGGATTTCCTGTCCTGTGACATTCTGAAGATTCACTTGAGAGCCCACCTGGCTGACATACCTTTCAGGTGTGGTATGTGTCATTTTGTGGCAGAGAGTCGGAGTCAGCTCAGTAATCACATGACTACGCTGCATCAAAATCAACTAAAGGTGGGTTAAAATTCTACAAAGCAAGAGTGCTAATTCATGATTTGCGCTAAAATATGAAAATATCTATTTTTCCATTATCATGCTAATTATGGTGATGCCAAATAGTACATCAGGTCATATTCCACTGTGCAGTGTTTTTTACTTCAGTATTAAAAGTTACATTATGTCCTATTGATTTGGGAAATATCAGCATTTTTGGGTATTTGGAATATTTTAACATGCAATTCTTCCATGTTTGGAAATTTACTTGCATATGTATAAAACTATTGACTTTTGTAACTATAGCTTTGTTTTGCAACGTTTTTCATATAATGCTTCAACTTTATGATGCAACATGGCATGTGCATCATCTTAATCATAAAATGGATGTTATACAAAGTTCTAGAAATATTTTATTAAATGATGAAAACATCCTGCTACTGTCCAGTGTTTTCTTATCAAGGTGCTATTTCCATAAAACTGAAATAAAGTTTTAATCATTTAATATCCTTGGGAAACTTTGGCACCATTTTGGAATTTTGGACCATATGTGTAGGGGGAAACTGCCTGAATAAGGCAGTAATTCTTTTGTATGAAAAACACAACTGCTGCCAAATTTTAAATATGCTAAAATAAGTACACATATGTAAATATGACATCATCTGAAACCAAAGTTGTTCTCAGTTATGGTACAGTAAATTGACAAATTTTAACTGCATCATGCTTGCACTTCATGTACAACTTGTTGTATTCATTTTAGGGATCAGAACTTATCAATCAAATTCCGGAAGGAACATCCATTTCAGAAAGTAACCAAGATCAAAGCAGGTACAGTTGTTGACAAAATAATAATCGAAACATACATGTATGTACGTAAACCAAAGTGTCCTGCTTGTAATGTGGCTAAAAAGAAAATGACGCTTTATTGTGAATGTTTTAAGGACTGCTCGGATTGCTGTCAATCAGTTGTTGGAACTTCCCTCAAACATGGAGGTGGATGAACCAGAGCCGTCTATACACAGGGCTAGGAATATTTACAAGTGCCCAGTGTGTGCCCGGGCTGTCAAGAGTCAAAACTACCTCCGACTCCACATGAAATCTCATATAGGTAACCAAATTATAATAATAGTTCTACAATGTGTGCTTCTTTTTTCTTGAGAAAAAAATCAGTGTGAAATAATATATGTATTTTTGTCTGTTTAAAACGTTCAACATCAGTAAGCTGTGTGCTGTCACTATTTTTCTCTCAACTCGATTTACAAATTAAGTTTTGTTGTTATAGGTGATAGACCTCATAAATGCTTGCACTGCCACAAGAGCTTCATCACCAAAGATACTCTGTCCAAACATCTCAGTGTTCATAATGAATCCAGGAACTTCAAGTGCGGCCAGTGTGGCAAACTGTTCAAGAGGATATCCCACGTCAGGGAACATCTCAAAATCCACTCTCTAGACCGACCTTTCACATGTACCGTTTGTCACAAAGCATTTAAAACCAATGTAAGAGTTCTTTCTTATTATTCAGAGTGAGATTATTAGTTATTAGCTTTACCATAGAAGATAAGTCTTTAAAAACATGAAAGTGAAAATAAATTTCACTACAATGAATTCAATTTTATGATGTTCCTATTTCATTCAGAATGCCATGAAAGTCCATCTACGAACTCATACCACCATTCTTCCTTATGTATGTCCATTTTGTCGAAGAAGATTTCGAGAAAAAGGGTCATTGCTTCGTCATCAAAGGATGCATACAGGAGAGCGGCCATTTAAATGTCAGCATTGCCTACGAGCTTTTGCTGAACACGGAACGCTGAATCGCCACTTAAAGGCTAAAGGTTATTACATGATTTCATCATCATACCAGCATTTGGATCTGGAGATTTGGATCTCTTGTACACAATTGATAGTAAAATCATGGGTTAAGTCACATTTCATTGACTATAATAACTACAATAATTGCCTGTTGTTTAAGGGAGAATCTTAATTCTGATGATATAGTTGCAGTACTTAAAAACTACCTTTGTAATACATATACACTGTACATCCATGAGCTGTCTTTGTCTACAGTTCCCTGCACTCGTCAGCTACAGGAAGCACGAGAGAAAGATAAGAAGGAATTCACAGTGTTGGCAGAATTCTCATCTGTTGTAGCAGACACCCAGCAATACATAGTGGATGATGAGCAATCACAAGGTCAATCACAGGTAAGGTCTGCTCATTATCTGGTGTCTAATCCAGATAAATTATAGGTAAGGTGTGTTGATTATCTGGTGTCTAGTCCAGGTAATTAACAAGTATGTTTGATGATTATCTAGTGTCTAATCCAGGTAAATTATAGATAAGGTGTGTTGATTATCTGGTGTCTAATCCAGGTAAATCATAGGTAAGGTGTGTTGATTATCTGGTGTCTAATCCAGGTAAATCATAGGTAAGGTGTGTTGATTATCTGGTGTCTAATCCAGGTAAATTATAGATAAGGTGTGTTGATTATCTGGTGTCTAATCCAGGTAAATTATAGATAAGGTGTGTTGTTTATCTGGTGTCTAATCCAGGTAAATTATAGGTAAGATGTGTTGATTATCTGGTGTCTAGTCCAGGTAATTCACAGGTATGTGTGATGATTATCTGGTGTCTAATCCAGGTAATCCACAGGCAAGTCTGATGATTACCTGTGTCTAATCCAGATAAATTACAGGTTTTGTTTATATGCAACTTCTGGACTTATCAAAATTTGTCTAGACTCAAAAGCATTTTTCTAGTACTCAACCTTTTCAATAACAATGATTCCAGGACTTGTCTTAAAACAAATTCAACAGAGAACTTGATACGTCCAAACTTAATTTTATTTTTCTATAAGAGCAAAACAAAAGTGAACATTGAAAGCCATGGTTTCTTGAATGAAATTTGACTTTACTTGTTGTAGGTGGAAGAAGAGGCTACAGAGTATGTGGTGGTACAGACGGGGCTGAGTGCTGAGGACTTACAAAACGTAGAGATTATCACAGAAGGAGAGGTGGATCAAAACTTTTTGGAGGGTGTTCAAGTTACTGATGATTTTGTAGTTATCACCGACTCTGATGAGAACATGAAGATTCTCAATTCTAAAACTGGGGAAACACTAGCCATGATGCCCATCTCCACAATCAACGATGGAGGCCAGGTTGTGACTTTACCCATATCTGAAAACCAGATAGAGGCTGTTGCCATGGCACCATCTTCTGTTGGTGAAATTGAGGCCGTTACCATCGACCCTTCAGATATTAACAAAATAGAAGCAGTTGCTATGAATCCCTCAGCAGTATCTGATGTGAAAAATGAGGAGACACTGGAGACCATTACACTGCTGGCATCTTCAGTTGAAGACGCAAGAGGAGATGGTAACACTGCAGGTGAAAAGGGAGCAGTATCTGGAAACTTGAAGCTGGCTTCAACCAATGAAATTGAGGCTGTAGCAATGGCACCTGATGCCAACATTGCTGACACGCTACAGCAGGCCATGATGGCCGCTAGTGTAGCAGAGGAACAGGTGCAGTCCAGACTGTGAAAGTTCTATTAATAACTGGAGGAGAGGACATGGTATAATCCAAGGGAACTACATGTACCAATAAGTAGAGGATAGGTTGTCTATTACTGTATGGGTCAGAACATTACAACTTGCCCTGCGGTTGGGAATGAATGCAAACAAAGTTTAGGAGGTATACTGGAATCAGTCCATCAGTCTGTAGATATGATCTGTCCACAGTAAATCTTTAACTTGATGATCAAAACACTTTGTGTATACCTGCTATTTTCATTGAGATATTGTTTTAACATTCAAGGAAGTTATGGATATGTATTATATCCATTTTGAGATGGGAAGGGGATGGTATGTCGACATTGTCCATATTAGAAATATATTTTACAATGATCACAAATTCACTATTTCCCCAACGTTGTTTGTGCTCTGCAGAGGGTATTAGTCCCATTAGAACAATTTAGTTGACCCAACTTGAAACTTAATACTCACACTTGAAAATTCAAAATTTTTGAAAATAAATTCCTCTGAGAAAAAGACAGTAGAATTTAGTTTTTTATGAGTTGGTCACAAATTGGAAACAGAAATTTAACATATTTCCAGCCCAATAAATTCCTTTATTAAATTCAGGGGTGGCTCGTCATCTGATGGTAGATGACAGTGTAATGACCTAAGAGGTATCATTGGTTGAGGACAGTATGTGAGAGTGGATTGGCATTTTGAAGAAAATGGGATAAACTATTATTATGGTAATGTTGAAGCAAAATGTATTACAATTAAGATGTTTCAATTGTTTGGTGTGGAAGCAATATTTGATCACAATTGTAGTGCATTTTATTAAACTGTTATGAAACTGAAAAATTATTGGTTACTAATTACATGAGGCCCATGATTGAGGGGGTTACCCCGAGTGTCACACAATAAAATATTTGCAATAGATGTCTTGCTATAAGTTGATGCAGGAGTGCATCTTTTAGACCTTGATGGGTTTTTTTGGGGGGAGGGGGGTGGGATTCTTCTCTTTATGCCAGAGTAATCAGAGTTTTGGGGGTAAATATATTTTGGTGTGTCCATCAGTCTGTGTGTCCACTATAACTTTAACCTTGACAATAACATTTGAATGGATACTAATAAGGCTGTAATATTTCACATGCATTAATTTTCCTTGTGACAAGACCTTCCAATGGTAGCAAAATTTTTTTTTTATCTTGGACTCTTAAAACATTAACCTTGGCCACAACATTTTGAGCAATTAGTGCTAGGAATTTCATGTGTATACCTTGTGTCAAAACCCTTTTTGTACCAAATTTTTTACCTCAGGACCTTGAATTTTGATCATATGGGAGCATCAGCATTTCCTTTTTGTCAAAGTAGAATATTCTTCCGATTCTTGTCCATTGGAAAAATATGGACAATATTTTGAAATAGGAAGGGGTAAGGGGAACCTAGGTCATGTGTGTATGGCTCAGAGATCTGAATGACAGTGTCCGATTTTAATAATTAATGTGCCAATATTAGTTTTTATAGTGTCTATCAATTGCAAAGATTTTCACTAGTGACCTTGATGTTGGACAAATGACCTTGGTTCAGGGTCATTAATTACACACTGACCAATCATAACCTGTCCATTACAAAATGCATGCAGAACAATGTTTTTAAATGACTATTTTCATTTTACCTGTGACCTTGATCATACCTTTTATTTTATCTGTGGCCTTGACAATACTTTAGTTCAGACAGAATACAGTGGTCGTAAACAATCGGAGTTTCTAACTATCTCTTACAGAGTTGCTGTGGCTAGAAAATTTAAACATTTCGTTTTTGAGCGACTCAGACCAGATGTCCTCAATAAAGCTTGTTTAGTGTACATGAAATTTCCCAAGTTTGACCGTGAAAAACAGTAGCTTCTTTCTTTAATCATTACGAAATGCGTACCAAGTCTGAAGATGCTAGTCTGTTAAAGCAATGTTGGCTCTAAACCTGAAAATTTTACTTTGTAGTGTAAATGTGCTATAATGATCACCAAGATACCCTTGAGATCATCGGTTCTTCACCAGCATGGTTTGTGAAAGACAGGCAACTGCCATAACAATTTTACCAGGGAAGGCAGGTCAATCTATGTCTAGTCCTCTGAGAAAGTCAAACTCTGCGTAATTTCTCAGAATGTTTTATTTACAACATCATTATTAAAGAGTACACATAATGAATCATTACCCTATGATTTGATGTAAAGAATCTAAAACAAGAAAAATTGTTTCTTTTGAAAAAATATTTTCAGAAATTGTCTTCAAAGATACATAAATCACAACTTTCATGATTAAATCAAAACAATGTAAGCACTAAACATAGAGTGTAAATATCATTAGAGATTTCTTAGAATTGTATACAATAGTAGACATGAAGTGGCTTGTTTTCACCAACCAGACATCAACATTTACACAGGACGTGGTCAAGTTTCATTGGACATTCATACAAAATTCAGAACACACAAACATGTCAACTGTCCAGAATGAAGCATCAACAGATTTCTAGTAAATCCCACCAGATGAGATACAAAAGCACGATAAGAAATTTGAAACTTCTGTTGAATTATCTATATTTTTGCCATCAGTGCTGAAAGTTTGAGAGAGTTGGAACAAAATATTATCATCCCTGAAATGTCTGACACTCGACCAAGGCTATAAGGAAGGATCTCGGAACCGCACCGCCTGCTCTCGAACGCGTCTCTCGTATTCCACTCGATTCTGACTGAAAAGGAGATTCATAAATTGTATAAGCATAAAAAACAAAGCAAATGAAATAGAACAACTGTCTAAAACTACGATCTTTTACCTTCATGAAGATGTTTGTTCTATTTAATGGAAGACACTAGTTTGATAGTTCTGCGGAGATGCCCTTTTAATACAGAGTACAAGCCTTCAACTTTTTTAAGAATCTGGATTGCCAAACACTTACATGTATGATCTGTTTTTATACTTGGAAGTGTTTTATTCCAAAGGAGTGCAACAATGTTAATAAATCAATTCATAAGGGAAGGATGTGTGGTGCATATATTGTTCATTTTATTCATAATCATTTTTTGGTAGTTTCATTTCATTTGGTTCATAAAATATCCTCAACAAGTTTTGTCTTTACCAGTAAATAGTGTATGCTTCAGCCTGTGCGGGGTCCTTGACATTGGGCTCATTCAGAAGTTCCTGGATACCAAGTAAAATCTACAAAAATACACCTCACTAAATCAACTGACACATAACATGTTCATTCTCATCATTTCAGTTTTGATATTTCAGCACTGATTCAATACAATTGCTATTATCTCTTGCTGGAAGCTACAAGTCTGTACCTGCGGTATATGCCCTTGGGTAATTTAGCTTACCTGTTTAATTGTCACTGCTGGTCGCCAGTCCTTTTCCTCGTCCAGTAGAGACAGACATACTGTGCCTGAGGGGTACACATTGGGATGGAAGAGAGGAGGTTCAAACTTGCCTACAATATCAGGCTTGTGTTAACAAGACTCACTGGTTGTCTGATAATAATTGTAAAACAAACATGAACAAAACAAAAAAAAACCTCCCATCGCAAAATAACACATGAGCAGTTGAATTTTCAAATGCTCTATCCTTGTGGCTTTAAAGAATAAGTTTTATGGGGATTTTCATACATTTAAGAAATGAATTTCATTTCTGAAAATACATGAGGGTATGAACTGTGACATCACGCCGGCATACTTCACGTAGCATGCTGGCTTATGAAAAACATGCCAGCATGAAGCCTTGTAGTTCCTACCTTCAAGTACTTCAAAAATGAAATTTACTTTTATATATACGTTTTACTTTCATTTTTGTCAGATATCCCAGCCACTGAAATAAACATCTATATTTTACAAGATACATCCACACATTGTCCACAACTGCAACACATTCATGAGGAAATAGTTATCACTATAATTGAAATCAGTTATTTATTAAAGGCAAGAACATTGAAAATGTAAACATACTCTCATATAAAGCTTTAAAATAGCTATTGTGGCTCCACCCAGGCATTGTTGATTATGGTTTGAACAGACCTCAATTTCTATCACATGAGGATGCTTAAACATATGTGTAGTATAACTATTTGTACTCTTGCGGTTCTTGAGAAGATTTTAATAGATTTTTTTTTGTAAAACCTTAAGTAACACTGATATTGTCCTGGAGTCAAGATTTAAACAAATTTAAATCTTCATTACACTGGAAGCCACTAGTTGAACCTTTCCTGCAATTTTCTGGCAAAGTGGTTTTTTGAGAAAAAATTTTCAACATGCCATCTTATTTTCACAAGTTTTTGATTTCTGATATCTCCAAATGAAAAAAGGGCTACAGCCTTTTGTTTAAACAAACTTTAATCCTCTACTAAAACCTGCTTTGTGTAAATCTGGTTGAAATTAACCCCCATGAAAAATGGGGTAAAGTTTATAGACAAATGGCAGACAACACACATACTTGGCATCAGAAATGATCACGTGAGCTCTGATGAAGTAAATGTGACTTACATTTGGGAGGTGAGCTGGGGTAATCTTCTTTGAACAACATTCTGAGTTTGTATAAGCCTCCCTCCCATGGAGTCTACAATAAAGTGCATATTACAGGTCAGAAAAGATCTAAATCAGCCAAAATTTCCCTATTTACAGCATATCACTGTATGAAAGGAAAATCATAATCTAGCACATCACAAAAGATTGAAACCAGCCAAAATTTTCCAATTTACAGCATATCAATGTATGAAAAGAAAATCGTAATGCATGTTGTACTTGCCCCCTTTTTGCCAGGTATTGCACACTCCCAGTTCAACAAGTTCAACGTGCCATCTGGGTTCTTAGTTGGTCTTGCAACAAAGCCCTACAATGCAGAATATCTTTAGTTAATCTGTGTCTACAATGAGAAGATATGTAGTTAAATTGGTTTTACAATGAGTACATTTATAGCAAAACAAAGATATGGATCTACTCAAAGTACACAAGTTTTACACTGTTGAAAACATAAATATAGCAAAGAATATCTTACAAATGGGTGGTCCTTGCGCCAACCTTTACGTTCTTCACCCAATCTTCCAATGGCTATTCCCGACATTTTCACTTAAATACAAAATTTAAAAAATGTATTATAATTCATTGAAAAGACTGTTTTAATATTTTGAACATTTCCAGGTTTGAAAAAAATCAATTCTGCCTTGGCAGGGTGGGATGACATCGAATGGAAAACATGACTAGTTGATTGATTGATTTCTCACATATATCTGCACGAGCGAGATTCGAACCCGCACCAACTAGAGGTGAGAGGCCTTGTGGTTTTGAGCGTGATGCTCTAACCACTCGGTCATGGAGGCCCTATGCAACTAGTTGAAACAAGCCAATTGAATTTGCTAATTCAGCCTTCAATGAAATGAGCTGTGTTCTCCAGTGGCCGTAACAAAATTTTACAATAAAATAAAATGCCAGCAGATTACATCATTGTCATCCCTGTCTGTCAAATCATGGAGGCAGCTTCAACTCCTGACATAACAGATCCAGGTACTGCCTCTACTGACATTTAACAGAACCAGGTATCTCAATCATTAAATAGGTCCCCAACGAATTAATTTTACTGGACAACTGGTGGCTCCATCTGAGGATCAAAGGAATACACTAAATCCCAAACTCGCAAGGCCTTTGTGATTAACATAGAACTTCAGTACCCAGAAAACCAGTCGCAGTAGCTCAGTGGTTAGAGCGTTCGCTTCGTAGCCGGGAGGTTGTGAGTTTGAGTCCTGCTCGTGCCACGGCCGCGTCAAACCTAAGACGTAAAAGTAGGTAGTGATTGCTCCTTCGCCAAACGCTCAGCATTTGGAAGTGAGAATCACGGGTCTTTTGGATATGACCTTAAAAACGGAGGTCCCATGTCACGGTAGGCGTTGGCACGTTAAAGAACCCTCACTGCTTTGGCCCTGAGCGCTAAGCATTGGTCTAAATTTGTGATACTTCACCTACAACTGGTGACATCTCAATATGAGTAAAAAATTCTCGACGGGACGTAAAAACAAACAATACCCAGAAAGTCAAACTACAATATGGATTCATGTACAGTTTATTTTTAGAATCCAGATACATGTTCCATTAAGAGCAAATGGTTAGTTTTTTAATTTTGTGACATTTACATTACGTCAGAGATCTCTATACAGATTGTGACATTCACTTAACATGTCATTATATCAGGGATCTCTATATGTGTTGTGAAATTTACTTTATCATTATTTCAGGAATCTCTATACATCATAATAATTACATCAATTTTATGTTATTGTTTTTCAAATTCCACTGAAGAGCCATAAGGTGAAAGCACCATGGGAGAAATGTGATATCTCCGACTGAATTTTTTTCTATATTTTACCTATAAAGCAGACTCTCTCTCTAATATATATATATATATAAATCAAAATAGATACATTTTGTACAGCTTTCACTTTACATTTCTTAAAGTAAATCATCTTATAAAAAAGTGACTCATTAAATTTTCCTGAAAATCACGCTACTCATAACAGTAGTCCGGCTTTGAAAAATTCCTAGTGAAAATTTTTAATAGCCTTTGTATAGGACTTCGTCAAGGGACATAGATCCTGTCTTACTCAGTTGGTGAAATCGGCTTACCATAGCATTCAAAATTATGTTACATTTAACTTTTTCATTGGTCAGTAAAGATCAACTTAAAACCATCAGTCCGTAAAAAGCTCAAACTTATACCTTCTCATGTGGATTTCAGATATAGTTGGGAATTTTTCGCTCAATAAATGTCACGTGATCTAAAAATCGAGGTTCTAATCATGCTTTCACCTTGCATGCCATTCGTACGTTAAAGAACGGTGTTACAGGAAACATAATTTTACGACGAATTTTATGGGTGTCAATTTCTTTGTGCTCCAACCAAAGTGAAAGTTTTACAAAAAAGTAAAAATCTGTTTAAATATCATAGGATATTTTACAATAGTCTTTTCGAAAATTCAACATATTAGTAAAGATGAAACTGAACACGAAATATTTATGGTTCGAATTAGTTCACTCTTAAACGTCATTGCGATGAAGACCATTTGCCAACATGGATGCGCCCGTATTGAACTCTGATGAGTGCAAGAAAAATGCTGTTGAAATAGTGAATAAGAAGTTTGGAAATGATATAAAATCATTGTCTGACTTAAAATCATTTTATTTAGAAACAAAGAAAACAACAGAGACACTAGAGAGTCGTGTAAGCATGACATTCTAATAAAGTCAGACAACACTTCAGCGTTGTGTACAGCTATTCTGGAAATAGTAGTAACAAACACTAATCGTGCATGTAACAACTTCAAGGCTGTAGTTCAATCTTGACGTAATCAGCAGTCTTCGCGAAAACTTCCTGGCCCAGTAGCTAGTGGATTCGACATTTAATTTTTACTACTGAGTACTCCAATGAAATTTTCAATAGCCCAGAAAATATACTGATGGAAATTAATACGGGAATGCATACATACTGTTACCTAATATCTGATATGTTGCGTTTATTCAAGGCTGTATGTAGCCATTGTAACCTGAAAATGTTGAAGCTTACTGTGAGGAAGCTGGGAAGACACATCAGATACTAATATATCACCTGTGATGCACATACTTAATAAAATATACCTGATCAAATCCCCCTGACAATAAAACAAATTTCACCATTAATGCATGGTTCCCTTATTCATTTCCATCAGTATATATAATATGTCTTACGGTGTTACCGTGTTTGAGCGCGAAGCATTTATATTGATAACAGACATGCGAAAAATAATGATAATTTAAAAACAAAAGCAATGAAAAAATTCCTTTAGACATTTGATCCACCAATTCAATGAACACAGGAAATATAACGCAGTTGATATGAACAGTGCATTATAACGTCATATGTAATGTCGATGTATAAGCAAATTCACAAACATAAGAAAGAGTCTTTATAAATAAAACCAAGGAGGAATTTCTGATTGAAAAAGTATCGTTTACATGCTTTATGGATTTTTTGTAACAATGTGAACTTGGGTAGACAGGATTCAAAATGGCAATATCCATGTTCGCATGCTTGAATTCAGATTGACTAAAATTTCAAGTTCCAAGGGTATGGTTTAATTTTTCATTAGTTTTCTATATTTTCCTTTTAAACATGTATATACGTGTTACCTATAGGAAAAGCTTTGCTCTCACAGCCCTTCGGGCCTTGAGAGGGCTTTGCCTTTTTATAAAAATAATGTCTTATGACAAAACCATGATTTAGGCGAGGCAAAAAGTACTGGCATTAGAATTTTTATCCATAACAGAATAAAAAAATATCCCAAAGTATCACACTGAATGTGTGAGGACAGAACTCTATCAAAATATCTTGACATGTTATACGAATTTAGACATTTGATCTACCTATTATTTGAATGCGGGAAATACAGTTCTATAGATGTAAACAGTGCACTGTGACATCATATTCAGCATCGGTGTTTACAAACATAGGAGACATTGGTAGAATCATGTTTAATCAAGGAATGCTTTTCTGATTGAGAAAATGTGGTTTACATGTACAAATTTTATGTAACATCTCAGAATGACATGAACTTGGGTACACGAGGTTCAAAATGACAAAATACATGTCCTTACAGTTGCATTCGAATCTATGTCATTTTGACCAAAATTTTCAAGTTTGATAGGTATGGATAGAAAGAGCTTCACTCTCACGGAAGGGCAGTGAGAGGTCTTCACCCTCTAAAATTTAATGTTGCATCAATTTATTCAATTTCATATTAAGTGTTTTCCTCTTCTAATATTTCTTGTACTTACTTTTGAGTTTCTTCTATATTTTATTCTCATTTTTTTTTCTCACTGCACTTTAAAGGCATTAATTGAAGCATATATTCACACGTACTTAAACACTTTTAAACTTGTGTGTTTAGCATCACATTGATGTGGTAAACAGAGAGAAAGTTTAACTCTTATAAAATGTACTTCACTTTGATATACATGTATATACTATATATATATAATTTCTATTCAGAATGGTTTATAAATTATTGTAATTTTTCACTAGCCTGAAACAATTTTAACTAGCCTAGATCAATTTTAACTAGCCTAGATTAATTTTAACTAGCCTAGATTAATTTTAACTAGCCTAGATCAATTTTAACTAGCATTGTGATAGTGAGATATTGTGAGACTGGAGAGTGCAGTAAACTACACTAAACAGGTTAAAATGAACCCAGAGGGTGTCATCCTAATAAACAGATCTCCTATAGGTGTGTCCAGTTTATCATATACAGTGTAATGTTAATGTACAGGTGACCACTAGCTCACAAGTCAAAATACAAGCTGCTCACAAGTCAAAATATAAGCTGCTCACAAGTCAAAAACAAGCTGCTCACAAGTCAAAATATAAGCTGCTCACAAGTCAAAATACAAGCTGCTCACAAGTCAAAATACAAGCTGCTCAGAACTAGTGTTTGTTACTGAGTACTTCAACTTGAAAAAATGTTTCTGCTTCTTTCCTAGGTATAGATAGTGATGTATATCTGACTGTCAATCTTTTACATCAGAATCTGGTTCAGACCATAACTTGGGAACCCTTTGACATTAGGACTTCAATTTTGAAAAATTTAAAAGAGGACATTAAGAGAAGATGCACTGCACCAAAGGTTTGGACGTAGACCCTTTCTTCAAGTGAAGAAAAATATGACCCAGTCATATCTCTAGAATCGTTTGACATGTTTGAACACCCATCAAGAAGATTAAGCTTAGAATCACTGCATTACAATTTTGACCTTGACACATTTCTTCAAGGTCCAAATTATAAAAATACTAAAAGTCAAATGATATAAAAAAAATGTGTTCATTTCTCAATTAAATTACCTACTAAATCATAAACATCAAGACTTAATAATTAGGAGTACAATCAGTGATACAATATTGATGTAAGATGGGTGACATTGACAAGACATTTAGCTGACCTTGATGTTGCCCACATTGTTCTCTTCACTCATTATTGTTGCCCCATTATACGAAAACCGAACTTTGAAAAGCAGCCCTCTATTTTTGGATTGTACGTTTTTTTAATTTTTTTTTCATTAAAAAAGGTACTGACTAATTAAATATTGCTGTTCCGAGTTCTAGCAATACAGATGTGACTTAAAATGATATGATTTAAAATTTGCAGAAATTTGATGTTTATAAAAACAAACATGTTATGATCTCAGGTGAGCATGTAAGCCATTGGGTTTGTGTGTTTATGCATGTGTGTGTGATTTACAACTAAATAAGTTACTTTTTTTTTTATAATTTACGTATTGCATGGACATTTAAACGGGTTATTATGGTCCCAACAAATCAAGATAGATGGCACAATGCATTTTTTGAGATTATGCAGGTGTAGTTTCAAAGGGAACTAAGGTGAATAGCAGAATATAATTAACAAAGTTTAATTAAATCTAAATGAGTTATTGTGTTAAGGTGGCTCACTCTATCTTGAAATAGTTTCATATCAGCACAAAATGATTCAATGATGAGAGATATGATAATAAATGATAAGTACTTACTAGTATGTCAAAAAGGCAAAACCTGCAATTTTTTGATGAAAAAAAAAAAAAAGAAGAAAAAACGAACATGATTTTCTAAAGTTATTTTAATAAATATGAACAATAGACTCTGATTTGAATTTGAGGTCGCTGGCCCGACACTTTATCCACAGAGCTATAGTGATAGATAAATTGATTGATACAAATAATTTCACAAAACATTGAAATTGTCGTCTTGGCACTTTAATGATAAAGCATTCTTACTTTGACTCCATGTAAAAAGGAGAGTGATTGTCATCTTACAGCTTGCACTCACTGAATGGGATATCCCCCCAGAGGTAGATGAGGCGCTGCAGAATGCCGAAGAAGCACAGAAATCGGTAACTGCATTACAGAAAAAGAGTGACTCCCTACATCATGATATTCTAGATCACTGTACAACACTGAAGGACATTATAGATGACCTGACACCACTCATCAACCAAATAGATGAACTGAACAAGTATAAGCAGTACCTTACATGTGTCACACACATAGAAAACATCAGGTAAGTGTCGACAATATGTATGTGTGAAGAAAAGAAATTATCGCTTTAAAACTTACCTACAATCTCTTGTATGAAAATAAGCATTACCATTAAGTGTTTACGATCAAATATTTACAATAAAGATTCTGTGTATATCATGAAAATAAAAATTACCATTCAAGTATTCATCATTTAAGTATTTACCATATAAGTATTCATCATTTAAGTATTTACCATTCAAGTATTTACCATTTAAGTATTTATCATTTAAGTATTTAAAGTATTTATCATTTAAGTATTTATCATTTCAGTATTTATCATTTAAGTATTTACCATTTAAGTATTCATCATTTAAGTATTTACCATTCAAGTATTTACCATTTAAGTATTTAAAGTATTTATCATTTAAGTATTCATCATTTAAGTATTTATCATTTAAGTATTTACCATTTAAGTATTCATCATTTAAGTATTTACCATTCAAGTATTTATCATTTAAGTATTTACCATTCAAGTATTTATTATTTAAGTATTTACCATTTAAGTATTTATCATTTCAGTATTTACCATTTAAGTATTTATCATTTCAGTATTTACCATTTAAGTATTCATCATTTAAGTATTTACCATTCAAGTATTTATCATTTAAGTATTTATCATTTAAGTATTTACCTTTTAAGTACTTATCGTTTAAGTGTTACGTTCTTGTAATCATATAAGTATTTACCACCGGGATTAGTTTGTATCATGTCTCCTTCCTCAAAAATAACTTTTCATGTAAACAATTCTTCAAAAATTGTAAATAAACTGCTATTTTGTTTTCAGACTTTAAATACTGATTGCAACTTATTTCCAAGATTTTAGGCATATAAAACTTCAACATCTGGCCTCAAGACCATAAACTAAGAGTATACTTAAGTTTAAATTTCGAATCCAACTAACTCATGAAATAATTTTCATAAACAAATAAAATTTTCAGAATATGTTTGTATTTTATTATTTTTATAACCCAGCAGTTTTTTTTTTTTAAACATCTGGGCTTGATAAATCTTAGATATAAGCAATCAAAATTTTGACCTAAGTCTATTCTCAGTTTCTGGTCTGGTTCACACTAAATACATACTAGTCATTAACAAGATGATGTCTGGCAACAGACCGAGTTTTAGTCACCAGTGACAAGGGAGTATTTCTGCAGCACAAGTGGTCTCTGTAACTATATGTGTATCTTCTTTACTGCATGTACCTCTCAAGTTCATTTGGATTTTCGCTGAAATTGATTTTGTATTGTCTTAAATTTTCAGCACTCAGATTCACTCGGCGCTAGTGGCAGACAGAACGGCAGTGGCAGTGGATGAGTTCACCTCCTTGACAGAGTACTATCTGCAGAAACAGAATTCACAGTGTCAGAATCTTCTGCAGTTTCTCAAAGACACTATTCTGTTTTGGTACGACATTCTCAAAGCAAGACTCTCCAGGTACACTGTTCAACATACATTGTGCATGTAAACATAAATGTATATTCCAAAGTATCAATAGCTATGATTCTTAGAAAAAAAAATCATGCAAATATTTTTTCCAATAAAAATAGATGCATTCAAGGGTAAAAAAAATGCTTTTAGAATTCATTATAGTAAAAGTTGCATATTTGTATTCCTTCACCTCTTTTGTTGTTGACAATTTCAGTTTACTGGAGGAGAGTTTGAAGCTGATAGAGTGGCCATTTATTGCATCCTCAATAAAGGCCCCTCCACCCCCCTCAGATCCGTCCCTCAATATGGACGCCATCTTCTTGCAGCTACTGCTTCTACAGTTACCGTATCCTTCCGTGAAATCATTCAGACCAATCACCAATAACACGGGCAATATTGTTTGTGATTATTGATAGCATAACATGCTTATAATGAATACATGCTTATAACGAATACATGCTTATAACGAATACATGCTTATTGGGAATTGATATTTATTTCCCTATGAGAGGAAAATAGCGAAATTTTATTGGATATAATGAAGTTTGGTTTTAACAAATTTTTTTTTTTTTTGCTGGCCCTGGAAGTTTGCAATACCCTTGTTTACTGCATGTTGATTTTTTTGTTTTATGTCCTGTGGAGAATTTTTTACTCATATTGAGATGTCACGAGTTGTAGGAGAAGTACCACAAATTTAGACCTATGTATAGCACTTACAGCTGTAGCCAATGCCTTCCACGACACAGGACCTCTGTTTTAAAGGTCCTATCCAAAAAATACTTGATTCTCACTTCTAAATGCCAAGAGTTTGGCGAAGGAGCAATCACTACCTATATTTACATCTTAGGTTTGACACAGCCGTGGCACAAGTGGGGCTTGAACTCATGACCTCCCAGTTATAAAGTAAACGCTGTACCACTGAGCTACCGTGACCCCTGTGAGCGGTGCTTCCTTTGTACTTACAATGTGTAGTTGATTAGATTGTTTAAGACAGTAAATTGTGTTTATTTGTAATCCATACAAACAGTACATAAAGTTCTTAATGACAAAACAGAGATCCCCTGAGTAGAGAGGTGCATCAGAAGACATTGACTTTTTTGTCACAGGAATTTTCATTTAAGCCTCTGTTGCTGCCAATTCAACATTTAGTCACTCCTCTACACAAACGCTTTAAGTACCACTTCTATGGCAACAAACAGACTAATAACTGGGAAAAGGTAAAGGGGGTGGTTTTTCATGGAGAAGATGTTCTTATAAAATTTATGTAACTTTTAAAGAAAAACTAGAAAAGATGATATATATATATATATATATATATATATATATATATATATACACAGTCAAACCTTGTTAACTCAAACTCAGTGTGACTGAGAAAAAAAAAACTTTGAGATATCCAAGGATTTGACATATTGAGGTTAAAATACACCAAGATGTAGTTGGGAGTTCCAAGTCCTTTTGACATACAGTCACTGAATGTTCTACTTTACCATTTTTCCATTTGCTCACTGTGCGTTCTCTGTTCATTCACTGTCCGTTCACTGTTCATTCACTGTCCGTTCACTGTTCATTCACTGTGCGTTCTCTGTTCATTCACTGTGCGTTCTCCGTTCATTCACTGTGCGTTCACTGTTCATTCACTGTGCGTTCTCTGTTCATTCACTGTTCATTCACTGTGCGTTCTCCGTTCATTCACTGTGCGTTCACTGTTCATTCACTGTGCGTTCTCTGTTCATTCACTGTACGTTCACCATTCATTCACTGTGCGTTCACCGTTTGCTCACCGTGCGGTCTCCATTCACAGTTTTGCGTTCACAAATCATGCATGTGCTCACTGTGCATTCACTCTTTGTTCATCGTTCAGTGTTTGCGTTGTCATTTGGAACATCAATGCGAAAGAAGCTATATTCATTGCAAGGAGAAAATGTCGGAGGAATGTGTACAGAAGTAACTATCAATCATACATGTAGATGGAATTGTTTGCTGATGTAATGTCACATCGCTCAATACTTTCTCAAAACAAAATAATAACATTCGGAATCGGGATGCCATAAACCTTTCATAAATGTTGTTTTCTGGTCAAAATATTGCTAAAAATAAATACCTGTGACAAATATTGCAACATTATTTTATAATGTTTCCTTAAGTGGTATAGCTATAAATAAACAATCAATTGCATTACATTATGAAATTTTAACTGGGTATTCTAGCGTACTCTGTTTTGTAGCACCCACCAAGATTTCTAAATACGATACAAACATGCATTCCCTCTCTACTTTTACATGTACGCATACATCTCTATATGCAATATTGCACACAATGTAGATATGAAATTTGCTTTTGTTCATGTATGATTGCTGCATGCATTGATGTAAAATTCAGGATTATTTCATGAGAAATATACAGTCAATATTTGTACAAAATTGTCGTATGCTTTGTTTAGACTAAATATATTCAGAACTGTAGAACATGCAGTTTCCTGATTCTGAGTTATTCTATTATTTATTCATTGAATAAATATACATATCATTTTTCTTATCTTATTATGAAATAAGTATATTCCATGGGAAAAATCCCATATATTCCGAATAAATAGATCATCTTGCGTTCACTGTGCACTCATCGTTCACTTGGCGTTCAGCGTTCATTCACCAATCAGAGTTCGCTCACTGTTCACTCAATGTTCGTTTACCGTCCACTCACCATCCGTTCACCATTCAAGTGGGAAAGTAGAACGTTTCAGGGACTGTATCCAAAGTATTAGAGATATCGATGTTCAAGATACCAAAGTTCAATTGTATAATAAGATTTGCTTTTTCTATAGAGTTTTGTAAGTTATGATTATTTTTCTGCAGCCTGAGTGGTACTTTGGACAAGTTTTGAACTGGATTCGGGACCACTCTTCATTTTTAGACCAGAGAATTCAACATTTACTGGAGATTGCTGGATTTTACGCAGTGGATGCTAAGGTTTGATATTTTACTTTTACTCTCAGAGAAAAAAGAAATACTGCCTTTAAAATGGTCATAAATCTGATATGCGTAAATCTCCCTAACTTTGACCTGATATGCATAAAATCTCCCTAACTTTGACCTGATATGCATAAAATCTCCCTAACTTTGTTCAGATATACATAAAATCTCCCTAACTTTGACCTGATATGCATAACATCTCCCTAACTTTGACCTGATATGCATAAAATCTCCCTAACTTTGACCTGATATACATAAAATCTCCCTAACTTTGACCTGATATGCATAAAATCTCCCTAACTTTGACCTGATATGCATAAAATCTCCCTAACTTTGACCAGATATGCATAAAATCTCCCTAACTTTGACCTGATGTTTAATTTTTGAGTAGGTGGAGTTCATGCGGGGACTTGTAGTGTTGGTGATGGAGAAGATGGCAGCCGATCTCCCAACAATTATGGAGGATGAACATCTCTTCTGCCACCTTGTTGATGAAGCCATATTCTTTGATCATGAACTTCATCAGATCTATAACTACCCCACAGGTCTAAACAGCAGCATGGACATTTTAACCGTCCCCAGAGTGTTTGATCGGTGGATTGAAATAGAAAAAAAGTGTAAGGCACCTTTATGCATTTTTTGTTCCAAGTGATTGATTGATTGTATATTGTTTAACGTCCCACTCGAGAATCTTTCACTCATATGGAGATGTCACCATTGCCAGTGAAGGGCTGCAAAATTTAGGCCTATGCTTGGTGCTTATGGCCTTTGAGCAGGGAGGGATCTTTAATGTGCAGGTTCGATTCTCACTCACGCCGATATATGTGAGAAAGTTTGCCAGTTTACTTTCGGAAGGTCGGTGGTCGCTTTCCAGGTACGTTGTATCTGGGTTCTCTCCTCCACCTACAAAAACTGGACGCCACCAGATAACTGAAATATTGTTGAGTGTGGCGGAAAACAACAAACTAAACATATTAAAACTTGAATATCATGAAGAGTATCACACTTAACAAACATGGTTTTAAAAACTGTAAATGTGACACCATAAACCACATTACAATAATCAGTGCATACATATCCCCATATATAGCTCTATACAAAAGCGTGGCTCAAAAACCTGTGTGTACATACCCCTGTACATAGCACTCTACAAACACACACTGGAAAAACATCACCCAGTATAACTGCAAAAGTGACAATCCATATAAACACCTAACTCCTAAACTCCTGGTAAATAATTAAGATGAACTCACTACATCAGATTTACAAAATTAACTTACCCAAGACTTAACTACATGTATGCCTCGACATCAATAAAACGTGGCCAAGTCTGTCCAGGTATGCAATGCGACATTTTATATAATAGAAAAAGACAATAGCCTAAAACTTACCTATACCTGTAACAGGTTCTATCGGGGTACACTACAGGTGAACAAAGAACCGCTAATTCAGCAAAAATATTTGAGGTTCCACAAAGGGGTGTTAATTCTGCCATTAACATAAAAAATAAATTGTGACAGTCAACTAGCAAAATCCAGTATCCTCATATAGGGCATGTTTTAGTCCAGATGTAAACAAACTCGGGTAAATCGGATATCTTGGGTCCTGTATAATTTATCTTTTAACATTGTAGTTGCCATAGAGAGGATGGATTCCTTTCTGTCCTCCACCACAGCATGGGAGTCCCAATACAAAAACATCGCAGATATTGACACACTGAAGGTTCCAGAATGTGGCGAGAGCTTTGTCAACCTCATGTCAACCATCACAGGTAAGTCACACAAGACAACCATCAAAGGTAAATCACACAAGACAACCATCAAAGGTAAGTTATACAAGACGACCATCAAAGGTAAATCACACAAGATGGTTATCACAGGTAAGTTATACGAGATGACCATCAAAGGTAAATCACACAAGACAACCATTACAGGTAAGTTATACGAGACAACCATCACAGGTAAGTTATACGAGACAACCATCACAGGTAAGTTATACAAGACGACCATCACAGGTAAGTTATACGAGACGACCATCACAGGTAAGTTATACGAGACAACCATCACAGATAAGTTATACGAGATAACCATCACAGGTAAGTTATACAAGACGACCATCACAGGTAAGTTATACGAGACGACCATCACAGGTAAGTTATACGAGACAACCATCACAGATAAGTTATACGAGATAACCATCACAGGTAAGTTATACAATGACTTGATTCTCAGGCCTGCCTGCATCTGTTTAAGCAATGCTTATGAACCATTTTTATCCATTTAAAGCTAATAAAATAAAATTTCTCTCATGCACTCTTCTGATGCTAAAGAATTGAAATCCAGAATCCCTAACCACAGTTTAGATACTCCGTATGTAAAACGTTTGACTAAGTCTTGGTCATCCTGACTTTTACAGTTACAACTTTGCAAATGGCTGACAGAGTTATGTATATGTAGTTCCAAATATTTCATCATGATGGCATTAATTCAATGTACAGATATGAAATTGAACAAGCTATTCCAAGTTGGATCACATCTTGCTGACAGGTACAAATGATCAGATCAAACTCAACACTTCACGTCTCATTTGATCAAATGATCTACACATGTCAACTTGACATGATCCGACTCTTTGGATCAACTTACTGAATTTAATAATATATATTAAAAAAAATGACCACTTCTCGAAGAGTAAATATTCAAACATTTTTCAGCAGAGTAAATACGATACAATGAACATTTCTGCAGGTGACTGTCTATTTTTTGCAGATAGGAATAATCCACAAAAATTATAATCACAAAATGTACATAAATGCATATAGGTATAATGCAACTGCAGAAACTAGAAACGCAGAATATAATTTGCTACCAATTACGGATGAATTAAACAAAAAATTTCCACCTGAAGAAAATCCACATTATAAGGTATTCAAATTCTAGCTGCAGAACTGTAGTGTTATGGTTTTATATTTTAGTCTTCTACTATAACGTTATGGTCAAAGACTAAAATAGTAAACCATAATGCTACAGTTCTGCAGCTATACAAATACATGTAACGTAGAGCTTTTTCACAGTTCCTTTCACACTGAGTATTGAAGCATGATTAAACCTTTTACAGACCGATATAAATACCTTCCGTCTCCTGACCACCGTCTGAAGTTTCTTGGCATGCAGCTGGAGTTATTGGAAGATTTCAGAATTCGTCTCGTCCAGGTCATGAAAGAAGTGACCCATGATTCTCTAGGAGACACATTTTGTGCAATATTTAACGGTGTACATTACATAACGGAGATTCTGAGAGAGTGGTGTAATACTACGGTAGGTCAACGTGTACTGTCTGGATTGTGCCAAGGGGTGAGATCAAAATGATCGATGTCTGATAAAAATCTTAATTCAAATTAGTTTGAGGGAGGGGATAAAAACATTTAAAATCCACATTTGTTAATAAACATTAGAACATGTATATAGAGCATTATGTTCTACTAATGTGTTACTACTAATTGATTTGGGTCAATATTCATCATTTCAAGTTTTGGGGTGGGATCTTGATGAAAACTATGGGATTTAATTTTTTTATCAGACATTGAACTTTGGATCTCGCCCCTAAATAAAGTGAAGTAAAACTCAAATTGTTTTAAACAAGATGTGCATTCATTGAAATATGTATGTGTTCATCATGTAAAATTAGTGCTTACACTCACTGTTTCATTTATCCTGTGGATTTGACGATCATTTCGTTATTTTTATGTTGCAGTTTTTTGTGGAGCTACAGTACCACAGTGCTGCTCGGCCAGTAGAGTTTTCAACAGATCCCAGTAAACGAGACGTGAAGGTAAATAAGAGAGTAGATATAATACACCATACAGTAGTTTTGCCTTAATTTGTTAAACATGTAGTTTTGTTGTTTTCATCATTTTGTGCTTGAATGATACCATGAATTCTAGTAATCAAATGGAATACGTAACAGATTTTATTCAAAAGTTTATGAATTTCTATACCAACAAAATTGTATTTGTTGTCAAAACCTCATAACTTGATGCCCACAAAAAAGTTAGAACAGAAGGAACATTTCTAGTGGGGTTTTTTTTTTCATTAATATATATATATATATATATATATATATATATATATATATATACATGTGTGTGTGTGTATGTATATAAGAAATAGTAAAAGACTTCTGACTGACAGATGGAATTTTATCTCATTTTACTGCAAAAATAAATGCTGTATCGAGCAGCAATATCATTGAAATCGATTATCTAGTTAGATAACTCAACTCCTTGTAAGAGCAAATACCCAAATGTGATAACTATGGCCTTAAGATTACATTACAAAATCACTCAGAGCTCCTGATGGTAAGTCCTACATAGTGATCCGTCTACATGGAAAAATATCAGACACCAATGTGTAATATTGGCATAATCAATTTTTCCTATGTAGTCTGACCTTGACTTTAAGACATCACTATACAAGGTCGTAAATACAATGGTAAATGGAACATGCAGTGATGCTTTTTACAAACCAAATCTCAGAATCCTAGTCCCAACATTGTAACGACATGGCATGTACAGATTTTCCTAGTTTAATTGTAATACATTATTCAAGGTCATAGGAAGGTCACAAAAGTTAATGACAATCTTTAAGTTGTGGTATATCTACATGTCAAATATCAGAATCTCGGGTGAAATGGTTTGGAAGATATGAGAAGGACAAAATTTCTTCAAGAAAAAGATAAAATCAGAGTGCGTTTCCCTTTAAAATACAGTATACTATTACGTGTGTAATTTGTCATATAGATACGTGGTGTAAGTAGATATAATAAGTAACATATATTCCTGTAATAAGGTATTGCCCTGTATAACAGAAGATATGTTACATTTATGGTAGAGTCCTGTAATAAGATGTTGCCTTGTGCAACATATATTGTGTTACATTTATGGTAGATTCTTGTAATAAGATACCTTGTGCAACATATATTTTGTTACATTTAATGGTAGTTTCCTGTAATTAGATGTTGCCTTGTGTAACATATATTGTGTTACATTTATGGTAGATTCCTGTAATAAGGTACTGTAAACCATTTTTTATTTGCGTGCAAGAAATTTGCAAGTTTGCAAGTCGATCATTGCAAACATTTTTACTGTGAACCAAACTGGTAGATTATTGTAATAAGGTACTGTAAACCATTTTTTATTTGCGTGAAAAAAATTTGCAAGTTTGCAAGAACTCAATCATTTTTTATTTGCGTGAAAAAAATTTGCAAGTTTGCAAGAACTCAATCATCGCAAACATTTTTATTGTGAACCAAACCTTTAATGCCTTTTGTATTTATTTAAGATTATCTTGGTTGAAAAAATTTGTTGCAGGGAACCAATTTATCACTGGTAAATCGCCAAATAAAGTCATCTTGCATAAAAATTGGTTTACGGTATTGCCCTGTGCAATAATGTGTTTTACGTGTTTTGTAGGGAGGAGGAGGTTTCATAGCAGACAAGAGTGTGTTTGATGAAGGAATTGATCTCTATGACAAGTTAAAAATAGAAATGGAAAAGAACGTCCTGAATCATGCTTTTGTGGATGTCCAAGCTCGATCCCAGCCCTACAGGAAAATGAAGTGAGTGCATCAATGTTTACAGTCATGCTCCACAGGTTTGACACTTCTGTATATTACATGTACTAATGCAAATTTGACAACATATGTAATGAGAAAACAAAAGTAAGTAATGCAAATTTGACAACATATGTAATGAGAAAACAAAAGTAAGTGATTCACAGGGGATTCAAACTTAGGACCCCAGGATCTCCAGTTAGGTGCCTTACCAACTGATCTATCTCTTGAGAACATGAAGACTCTTTTTTGTGACTTTACTCTGCAGAGATTGTAGTTAACAGTATTTATGTCTGTAGGTGGAGAGATTTAGAGGAGTCTACTGACCTTTCTCTGACCTCTGCGGCCTGCGACATGCTGATGGTCCTCCGGGACCACTTAATGACCATGAACAGAAAACTCAGCAAACCATTGTTTGTTAAAATGTGGAGGAAGTTAGCAGGCAAAATGAGCAAGTTCATGTTGGATGAGGTAATCAGTTGATGTAATGATGTTGTAGAAATACATTGTCAGGAAATTTTGTTATCTTTGGTGAGGAATATCTGGGAGAGCCACTAACACTCCTAAATTACTTTTGAAGTTTTTGTGTAGAGTATGAGTCACTTGTTTCATACACTGTAGATTACTAATTTATGTGAGTACTTTTATTGCGAAATGTCTCATACACATCAAATTGTGAGAACATAAATTCATGAGTGCTCTTTTGATCATGAGTTTTTACATGTATTTAAGCAACATAAAAATAAAAGGGAATAATTTTATTTCGCTAGTGATGCTTCTCATGAAATTACATAATAAATTCCTCGCATATAATTAGGAATTTACAGTCATGCGTAAAAAACAATAGTGCTAATGCCTAGTGATTTCTATAATGAATCGGCAGGACTGCTTAGCCTACTACTTGTCTAATGATTACAATGTTCTATAGTGAATCGGCAGGACTGCTTAGTGCTAATGTCTAATGATTACAATGTTCTATAGTGAATCGGCAGGACTCCTTAGTGCTAATGTCTAATGATTACAATGTTCTATAGTGAATCGGCAGGACTCCTTAGTGCTAATGTCTAATGATTACAATGTTCTATAGTGAATCGGCAGGACTCCTTAGTGCTAATGTCTAATGATTACAATGTTCTATAGTGAATCAGCAGGACTCCTTAGTGCTAATGTCTAATGATTACAATGTTCTATAGTGAATCGGCAGGACTCCTTAGTGCTAATGTCTAATGATTACAATGTTCTATAGTGAATCGGCAGGACTGCTTAGTGCTAATGTCTAATGAATTGATGTCTTTTGTGGTTTTCTGCACAGCTGAATACTGACTCTACCTCATAAGGCAAAAAAAAAAAAAATAATAATAATAATAATAATAATAATCTTTACTTTCTCAGGACAAAAATTTCAAAATTAAATGTGACAGGCATTTTAAGTAGATCTTAGGTCTTTGATATCTCTTGTTTCTTGTCAGTCAATAAACAAATTGAGGATATGAACTGATTTTTACTTTATTGATTTCTTATAGTAATGTTAATTTGTACTTAACTTTAAATAAAGTGTTTCCAACTATTGATATAAAAGGTAATTAAATATTAACAATTATTAATACCACATTAACAAGACATATTTATCATGTGTCCAACAATAAAGGTTGATCCACTTGCATATTGAAAGGGGGATAACTCAAGTTTTTCAACTTGGAAAAATATAAAATTGAGTTATTTTTCTTTTCCATTATGTCAATAAAGTAGTGTTTGACATGATGTTATGGTGCCAAAGAAACTGAAGATTAATATTTTTTTTATTTATTTATTAATTTTTTTTTTTGCCTAATATACAAGTACAGTAAAACATAATTACAGTAATCATGATTGTAATGAATTTACGTTTAAGGTGATTGTAAACTCATTGAATATAGCATATTATGTTTACCGTATAACAGGTATATTCTATGGGTGGAAAGTTTTGCATTCCAATTCCTGAAAAGTAGCAAATTATATTCTGCGTTTCCATTTTCTGTGGTTACATTAAGCCTATCTATACCTATATGTATCAATATTATAGTTTGTGTGATTGTAATTTTTGTGGATTTTTCCCATCTGCAAAAAATGTACAACTGCAGAAAATACCCATTATATGGTATACGAATCAGTATTACTTGTTACCAGACATGTTTTATTGTACCTTGTGTCACTCATGTACAACGGAAACGTGTGTGTGATTTTACAGGTCGTGATGCAAAATCGGTTCAATGAAGCTGGAGCCAAACAGTTGGAGTTTGATATGACTAGGAACCTTTTTCCTCTCTTCACAGAGTACACAACAAAACCACAGAATTACTTTAGACAGTGGGTTTCTCTTGCTTTTATTTATATATTTCTGCACTGAGTACATTTGTTGGAAATTGAGAAGCTGTGGACTGCAAAGCTTTCTACTGCAGCTCCACACTGAACTGAAGGCCATTAATGAAACAAACTTGTATTTACATTCTTTAAGCATGCTTGCAAATGATTCTGACAAACTATTGTTGTTCTCGAGGCAAGATTCAAAAGATATTTCTAATTATTAAAAACCAGTATATGTGTACCCATGATCACACTGTTTATGTGTACCCCTACTGTGGCCCCACTCTATACATGCATACCCCTATTGTGGCCCCACTCTATACATGCATACCCCTATTGTGGCCCCACTCTATACATGCATACCCCTATTGTGGCCCCACTCTATACATGCATACCCCTATTGTGGCCCCATTCTGTTTATGTGTACCCCTATAGTGGCCCCACTCTGGTTCCAGAGATGATGATTTCCGATACTTTCATCAACTGCATGAGAAATGTTAGAATATATTTTATATATCACAGCCTTGAAGGTTTAAAAACAGCAGATTTTATATTATTCACATATGTAACTGCATGAAAAAATACATTGTAATATTAAAGTACTAAATCATTCCCATATCTTTACGATTCTACAGTACTGTGGTTTAATTTCAGGATAAATGAGGCCTGTGTACTGTTGTGTCTGAGGGTGGGCTCTGCTCTGTTACTGAGGGAGGTCTTGATGTCCGATGACAGTGTTCCAGAGAAGGAACAGGCGCTACAGGACATGGGCGTGTATAAACTCCCTCCACAGGTGGCACTCAATGTCCTCAACTCCAGAACAAACTTATCAGTGACATGACCTGTGATGAGTTTTATTTACATTGCAGCAATGGGGAAGCAAAAACCTTTTTAACAAAGTCTTTCATTAAACATGTTAATGTACATGTAATTTTAATGTACAGCGTATGTATTATAGAAATATTTATCTGTATATAGGTCAATTGTGTATACATACACTACCTACAGCAGTTTAATAAAGATGTTGAATATTTATTCTGTTTTCATGTATGACTTAATTGTTCAAAAACCAGTCTCCTTGCAAATAATGTTCACACTGTAAGGGATACTGGAATCCAGTTTCTAAAATCTTTAGCTTTGTAGCAATCACGAATGATATAAAACCCACTAATGATAAATCGTGCATTAACGAGTTCATTTGTGTTCCCTAATGAAAAATTTACATCATTAATGATGCACCATCATAACCATTAGTAATAAATCATTCGCTAATGGAAAATCTTTACCATCAGAGGACAGACAAGTTATTCATTAATGATGAAAATTGTGAGTGGAAATATATAGTGTCGTTCACTAATAATAAAAAGGGGAAATGCATTTTTATCATTAATATATGACACTTCTGGCCATTTGTTAATGCAGTATTTAATATCAATTTCTCAAATCTTAAGCTTCTTTAGAGGAATTCCAGACCTAATTTCATACATTTGTGTAATCAATGGCACAGACGGCTAGGATTTAAAAAGAAAAAATTTGAGTGGTCTGTTTCCAAGAAATAAGAACCCAACTAGATGAAGACTTGCATGTATAATGCATCTACAGATGCACACAGTTCTGAAGGATTAATATATAGTAGATATGATAAGTAAATTATTTGAAATATGCTTTATTTTTTAACTCTGCATGATCAAATTTTCACAATTCTAGTATTATGTGTACATATGTATACTGTCATACATTTTGAAACAAAATATCTTAAAAAATAAATATACAATGACATCATTTTATAAAAGCACACCAAATAATTCTGTAAAACACATTAGTAAAGGGCTACAGATCCTTACGATCCTGTGTGAGTCGGATTGTAGCACGCCTATTCTCTACACATTCCAGCATGACAATGGAGACCGAACACAGTAATTAATGTACAGCTTAATCAGTGCACAGCTTAATGTATAGCTTGATCAATGTACAGCTTAATCTAGTCACTGAACTTGCTCTTCTCACCTGACAAATCACTTAAATCTCAAGCTGGAATATGACCATGCCAAACTTTGCAATTAGTTTGGTTCAAAAAGAAAATTGACAGCGATATGAAATGAACATTGAAATAGAAGTATATAATTACCTCGAGAACACCATCGTATTTTAAATGGTAAAAATGAATTTTTAATTAGATGCCCTTTAGTTATGATGACATGAAAATTTGTAACAATTTTATGCAAAACATTGTAGTTTACCTTTAATTAGTTTTATCAGTTGGAAACTCGTAGAACGTTTCTGCCACCATATACTGATAAGTGTGTGGAGGATATTCTAATGAGTCGAGTACTGGAGACAGTTGATTAACTAGAATCTGACATTCTATCAGTTATGTACATGTAGTTACCCTGTATGCTATAAAAAAAAATACTACAAAAAAAAATGTTTCATGCTACCTTTAAACTAAGCAAGTTAAAAACTACTAAATATTAGTTGATTGAAATAGTATATTCTGTCAAGCTCAATAAATATATTAGTTGATTGAAATAGTACATTCTGTCAAGCTCAATAAATATATAGTTTACATGTATGAAAAATAAAACAAAAATCTGTGACCTACATGAAAAATGCATATGTATGACATTTACACCATGAAAAAGGAATATACACTTACGTGCATTTTTTACGCATGTGAAATTCATACCTTTAAAAAAAAATTACGGGAAGAGCTGTCCTATTGCGACTGATTATCCCTTTCCATCTGGGGCAAATGTATCTTTTAAACTTCCCAACTGTATGCACTTACAAAACCTGATCACTACAGAGTAACAGGTCAAAAGAAACTTCAATTTCCTACAATCTTGACTTTGATAAATGACTATGGAATTCCTGTAATCTAAACTTTAATAAATGACCTTGGCTCAAAGGCATGTCATCTCAAGGTCATAATGAACCTGAGATAAAGCTTCAAGAAGAACTATAATTAACACATTTTTTTAAACGATACCTTAAAATTGTTCAAATGACTTAAGAATTGGACATAAAAAATTCTCAGGTCATCGGCAACCTTTATGTCAAGCACGACCATCTTGCACATCTTATATGTTGTAGATTAAGATCATGGCAAATGGATAAGGATATAGAATGCTTTTTTTTTCTTTGTAGTGATCTCAACATATCTCATTGACCTGGGAATAGAATTGGGTTCAACATTAGAATATTCAACAGGCATTTGCAGCCTCTGTGTCTACTGAAACCGTCTTTACAATGATTCAAACGTGACTTGTAGAATTTTTCCATTGATGACCTTGATGTTGTCTGAATGACCCTGACAAGTCTAATGACAGTCACGCCATGAGAGAATGTTTCTTTGTTATTTTAAATATATTTTGAAACAAATTTTTCACTTAATATAAAAGACAATAATAATTATACAAATATTGAGATGTTGCCAGCTTTTGATGAAGTGCCACATTTAGAAATATGCATGGTGCTCACTGCCATAGCACTGCATGACTCTGTGTTTAAATTTATGTCAGAAAGACCTGTGATTCTCACTTTCAATGCCAGGTACATAGGGACAGAACAGTCATATACTTACAATAAATGTCTGTAGGTTTGACTCAGCACCAGGATAAAAGAAATGAACACTTGAATAAAACAATAAATCTTCAGTGAAAAAAGATCATAACTTATCTAAAATTAAAAAAAAATAGGACTGAAAATTTGAGTTCTCGTGGCACTGTGCTTGGATGATCTCGGTGTCGGATAATATACGACAATAAATTACTACAGAAAGATGGACGATTCCATGCAACGTGTCACACGTAACAAAAAACAGAGGGACCGTAATTACTACAGAAAGATGGACGATTCCATGCAACGTGTCACACGTAACAAAAAACAGAGGGACCGTAACTAAAATGAGACAGAATTCTTTACAGAGAAAAAAAATTAACATTGTCAAGGGACTACAAAGTTCATGGGACACTTTAAAGGGATCCACGAGAAGCTGGTTAATGAGATAAATTGTTCATCACGCTGATAGAGGCTTCATGTCTAAACAATTGTTTTATATTCTTGAAGACATTGACCAAACTGTCATGATGAAATTACATGCAAGTTCTTAAGTACAAGTATTGTTGCTTTCCACAACATGCTGGCTATTAAAGCTGACTGTGTCATGAAAATGTCATTATACCATACAGAAAACACATCTTCAATCCTGTAATGATAATTAAAGAACACACCTGTCGGTTGTACATTCACAGTTTTGAACAGATGACTATTCCTTAGATGGAAACACAGGGTGTTAGAGATACAGAAAACGAACACTTTGTATAAAATACAGGTGCTTACAAAAAATATGTATAATTTCCATAAAAAAACTATAAGTATTAATTACATATTATATATTTAGTAAATAGTTTGTTCTATAGCCCTGATATGATAAAAATAAATCATAAATATGCCACTGTACACTGTATCTTAAGTTACATGAGGGCATGGTGTGTTTTTCCTATGTTTTGTGCCCTGTTGCTCCTGAAAAAAGGTACCTTCCAATCTGACAATATAACAAACATGTTTGAAAAAATAAAACACTCAATAAGTTGGCAAAAAATGATCTATAGAATATTTTCATCAGTAATTTGTTAAATGCTTCATAAAGAAAGAGGTGAAAACAGAATGCGAACGAAATATGCTAAAAGACAGAATTTTTGGCAAGAAATAAGCCTCGTAGGTGTTTATTCCAATCTCTTGATTTCTGTGGAAAGGTGCTTGTCAGTGTACACAAAACAATGAAGACACATACCATGGTCTGACTTTTTGTCTTGCGTGGTGTCCATATAATGCATTAAAATGAGGTATATAGACTCGCACGGATCTGTCCAATAAGCAAAAGACATGGTTGTAACTTCCCAGGCTTCTTCCACTACCACCGTGGGTTCGAATCTCGCTCGCGCCGATATATGTGAGAAAGTTTGCCAGTTTACTTTCGGAAGGTCAGTGGTCTCTTCCCAGGTACATTGTATCTGGGTTCTCTCCTCCACCAATAAAAACTGGATGCCACCAGATAACTGAAAAATTGTTGAGTGTGGCGGAAAATAACAATCAATCAATCAATCCACAACCACCATGTAAAGTCTAGTGGTGCTGAACTTTGTAAAATTGGTGATTTTCATAGTAAACACAGACATTACACAATTAAAAGTTTCCTGCTGTTTTCACATTTTGATGGAAATTTTTAATAAATAGTAACTCAAAGTTTACCATAATTCGAAAGGCTATTGTAACTGAAATCAGTCCATAGAAAATAGTTTTTAAAAGCACGATAACCAAAGTTTCAATGCTTATATTAATTTGGGTCAAAGAAAAACTTCTCAACATTTAAATTTGTTCGGATCTTAAATTGTCATTTTCCTTGATATAAAATGTTAAAACAATAAGGAGTGAATAAAGAGACAGCTTTTGTATTGGTTACCGTGATGTCCATGATGAAACTCGCTAATTTTACGTTCTGTTTTGAGACAGTGATTCGCTACTATGGTACATAATATTTCTGACGAAATAGGAATTACAAATATCTTATGAAAAATAACACACGAACATCCAAGGTTTCATGACTCACATATGGCTTCTCTAGCCTGGCAGTTTTAGCAAAATATTAGGACATTGTTGTATCCTTCATTTTTTCCCTATATCAAATCATTCCTATTAAAATACATTACGTTGATGTTGAAGTAAAGAATTCCGCAAATTCTTTTTAACTACTATTCTACTGACCAGCCATCAGTGAACACTCTCAATATTTTGCCCTCAATCAATGAAATGACTGATTGTCTTAATTTCATTGGTTATGCAAGTCATGTGACTCTAAAACAGTCCAGATAAAATGAAGCTGTGTAACTAAACAGTTATAATCTGGGTTCTTGGACAAGAATGGATCTGTTGCCCAAAGCCACAACAACTATCTAACATAACTGTAAAAGCACTGCTGGTGGACAAATATTTCTGTTCATCTAAATCTGAGGAAGACTGTCTCTCCATAGTGACTGAAAGCCATTCATCTTGCAGAATAAATATACAAAACATATCCAGAACAATCCAATGTCTAAATTAGCACCTATAAAATACACTAGCATTGTTAGGAATATCAATATACGTTATAAGAGACAGCTTTTCTTTTCAAGGATATCAACAATCCCAGACTAGCTAGTGCAATGTACATTGTATTTCAACCTCATATTGCATGTATTAATCTCACGTTCACAGAAAGATACAAGATAATCTATAAAAAATATTGTATATATAAACATATCAAGCATCGTCAATAACTTGGTTTTAACAGAAAAGAAAGAAAATGGTTGTCTATAAAAATATATAGACACATTAAGGGTTGTCAATTACCGTAAATTAACAGAAAACAAAGAAAAAGGTTGTCTATAAAAATATATAGACACATTAAGGGTTGCCAATTACCACAAATTAACAGAAAACAAAGAAAAAGGTTGTCTATAAAAATATATAGACACATTAAGGGTTGTCAATTACCACAAATTAACAGAAAAGGATAAGAATACATAGAGACACTCAAGGTCATGGGGTTTTTTTGTCAAGAAGATATGGGGTCGAAATAGTTCGACAAACAAATTAAGCATGGAAATAAATTACATTAGCTTAATAGATAAATCTATAATCCAGATAAGAATATTAAAGAGTATCAAATAGCAACTTAAAATGGCAATCTAACAATCAACATTTCATAAGTAAAATTCCATAAAAATAGGCACGATATTTTGACCAATTTAAAGGAGATTTGGATCTTCAGTCCTTCTCTGGGCCTATCCTTGTTAAAACTTTCCATTTCTATTGTATAGTCCAACAATGGACCTGAAGTTATGGTCTGAATAAACTTGATTCTATATTACATGAGGATGCTAACTTTATCTTGAGAGAACTTTCACTAAATTTCTTGGTGCAGTATGTTTTTTTTACAATAGATATACATATTTTTGAGAAATTTCTATCTGCTGATTTTGGACTAAATGCTGTCTTAATTAATTCCTACAATGATTTGATCATATAACTTTATACTATGCATTTTTTTTCTGTGCATACAAATATACATTAAAATTTTTGTACACCATACTTTTTGCATTCAATTAAATTGTGAATATGTGAAACCATGTGTAGATGGAAAGAAATCACAGCTTGCTATAATAATGATAATCTACAAACCAGTTGTGGAAGATTCAACAAAAATATAAATATTCTTTAAAAAAACAACATAACAAAACAAGAACAAACTACAAAATTACTTAGTCAACATAATTTCATCCTGGTCAAGCCCCAATAAGTACAAATTGATCGCATAATAGTGAAACATTGTGCCCACTAGTACAAATAGGTGCCAGATGGCGTGAGCAAATGGAATAATGCCGTCACTCTTGAAGAACACTACACCAACTATGAAGGTAGCTCCTCCCAAAAATAACTCATATATCCCTGAAGGTTCCCTCTGAAGAAAACAAAAAATGCAAAGAAAATGCATAAAAATTTCCCTTTGAATAAAAAAATGTATACAGAGAAAATGCAGAAAGTTCCCTCTAAATAAAGAAAAGTATATGAAGAAAATGCCCCCCAAAATAATTTCTTCTAATGATAAAAAAAAAATATTCATATATAGAAAACATAAAGGTTACCACTGAATACAAAAAAATATATGAAGAAAATGCCAAAGTTCCCTCAGAAGAAAAATAAATATTCATATATATTTTAAAGAAAACATAGAGAATACTTCTGAAAAATAAAATCACCATAAAAAAAGACAATGTACTTCTAGTACACTTACTCGGCCAATCACTGCATGTATTTACACATAAATATTGTACACATCAAAGATTGACTGATAACAGTTTTATCAATATTTACTGCATCAATAAATTCTGAAACTGGTTGGACTGGATTTACATTGATCTGGACTTACAATTATCTGGATTTACAATGACCAAGATTTATATTGATCTAGACTTACAATTATCTGGATTTACAATGACCAAGATTTACATTGATCTAGATTTACACTGATCTGGACTTACAATTATCTGGATTTACAATGACTAAGATTTATATTGATCTAGACTTACAATTATCTGAACTTACAATGACTTAGAGTTACAGTGATCTGGACTATAAAGCTCTGGATTTAAATGATTTAGATTTACAATGATCTGGATTTACAGTGATCTGATTTACATTTATCTGAACTTACAATGATCTGAACTTGCATGTACATTGATCTGGACTTTCAATGATCTGGACTTACATTGATCTGGACTTACAATGATAAGAATTTACATTGAACTGGACTTACAATGATTTGGACTTACACTGATCTGCACTTACAGTGATCTGGACTTTCAATGATCTGGACTTACAATGATAAGAATTTACATTGAACTGGACTTACAATGATCTGGACTGACAATGATTTATATAATTTAACATCAACTAAACTTACAATGATCTGAACTTAAAATGATCAGGACTTCATGTACATTGATCTGGATTTACATTGATCTGGATTTACAATCATCTAGATGTATCATGATCTGGATTAACAATGATCTGGACTTACACGTACCTTGATCTGGACTTACAGTGATCTGGACATACAATGATTTGAATTTACAATGATCTGGGCTTACAATGATTTGGGCTTACAATGATATAGATTTATATTGATCTGGACTTACAATGATCTAAATTTACACTGATCTAGACTTACAATTATTCATATAAATTTACAATCATCTAAACTTACAATGATCTGGATTTTCAATGATCTGGATTTTCAATGATCTGATTTTACAACAATCTGGATTCACAATGATCTAGACTTACCATCATGAAAGCCACAGTTGCAGGACACACACCAATACCTAGGTACAAAATAATCTCCAGCATTTTGTATCTGCCAAAATAAAACCAACACATTATCTGTTAGTGCTTTTATCTACAGCACACATACACCAATAGCTAAGAACATAACAATCTCCAGCATCCTCTAAACAAACAACAAACCATTGCATGTCATTACTTGTATCTCCACATAAAAAATCCCGATCAAAATTATTATATTATGTAGTCTGAAAAAATATTTCTCGTCCACAGCTGTAAGAATGTGGAATGTTTAATGATGGAAAATATTTTTCCAGACTACACAATATAATAATTTTGATTGGGATTTTTTACATAGAGATACAACTACTAACACATGATGATCTGTGACTGAAAACTAGTTCTCCATCACAAATACATGTATTTGTGATGGAGAACTAGTTTTCAATCACAGACCAGGGCTACAGTTCTGCATAACTATGAAAATGACCCCTATGACAGATTTAAATTCTCTATAAGTGTACAGTTCAGAATTGTAGACTCCTAAATATATGTGAAGAATTTATTATTGCGTAATATAGCGAGATTCACCATTCACTTTTATTTCTAAATTATTGAAATACATGTGAAAATTCTTAATTAATAGTCTACTCACTAATTTATTTTCTCGCAATTTGACATCCACTTATTATTTCGTGATTTTAAGTAATCACGTAAAATAAAGAATCTACAATATTAATCTTACTTCTCATGAAATGTGTATGAGTAGACAATTCCACATACGGCCATTATCCAAATAAGCCACATCATCTCATCTTCAATTCCTCCAAAGTCACGCAAAGTCAACCTACAATTTGAAACATGTACCCATTTGTATCATAAGTAGAGAGTAACTCATACTCAATTTTAATCAATCTTTTTAAACAAGAGGCCCATGGGCCAAATCACTCACCTGAGTCACCTTGGCCCATATTTAAAAGATTTTCCCTTTATATTTGCATGTGAAACTTTGAAATCTAATGTGGCCCCACCCTTCCCCCAGAGCTCATGATTTTAACAAATTTAAATCTCCACTATGTCAGTAATCTTCCAAGTAAATTCAAATGTTTCTGTCCCATTGGTTCTTAAGAAGACCTTTAAATGACCCCACCTTACTTTTGCATTTTTGTGATTATTTCCTTTTTGAAAGGGACATGGCCATTCATTTGAACAAACTTGAATCCCTTTCACCCAAGGCTGATTGCACCAAGTTTGATTGAAATTGGCCCCGTGGTTCTAGAGAAGAAGATTTTTAAAGATTTTTTCCTATATTTTCACATGTAAAAGTTTGATCCCCTATTTGGCCTTATCCTACTCCCAGAAGCCATGATTTTAACAAATTTAAATCTGCACTATGTCAGGAAGATGCCATGCAAATTTGAACTTGTCTGGCCCAGTGGTTCTTGAGAAGATGATTTTTAAATGACTTCACCTTATTTTTGCACTTTTGTGATTATCTCCCCTTTGAAAGGGCATGACCCTTCATTTGAACAAACTTGAATCCCCTTCACACAAGAAGATTTTGCCAAGTTTGTTTGAAATTGGCCTGGTGGTTCTGGAGAAGATGGAAATGTGAAAAGTTTACAACAAAGACAATGATGGAAACGGAACGTTTTAATCAGAAAGCCTCACTGGAGCCTTCAGCTCAGGTGAGCTAAAGAAAGGCATCAAATTTGCAAATTATATGTAGTTAGAGTTCCAAACATATGAATTTTGGGTTTGTGGTAGAGGTACAGCACTTAAATTTTTACTCCATTTAAATTTGCAGTAGCTAAAAGATGATTTCTTCAATAATCAAAATCACTGTCCGGAATCAGGTGACTAAATTCTGTCTAGTAACTTGGCTGATAATTCATCACCATGACTCAGTTTAAAAAGCAGAACAGACAGACGGACACAATCGCCATACCGTAATACTTACACGGCCGGGGCATATAAAAAGCCAAACTTTCAATCCTTATCAATATTTTAAAATTTTAGTACAACTTACCATGGTGAATATGATGAGGCTATGAAGATGTAGATGACAGCCCGATCAGCAATGTGGAAGAAATGCTTCAGCTTCCTGCAATGAACCTGTACTACAATACAATACTCACACACTACAAGTACACAATTAGATCATATGAACCTGTACTACAATGTAATACTCACACACTACAAGTACACAATTAGATCATATGAACCTGTACTAACAGTCGTAGATGTACTAACTAATACATGTAGTTTCAAAATAGAACTACACAACACAAAGTTTTTAAAATTTCAATGTTCCGGGTCAAAGTTTAATTATATGAGATTTGTTTTAGAGTGGAACAGGGAGTATATACAAGTAGTAAATATTTTAACTCAAACATACGAATATAATAATTCTGAACTTATTGAAAAAAGGTGGCCATTTAATTAATATAGTTATACTAAATTTGACTGCCTCGGAAGTTTTCACCAACAGATTACATTCACTTATGATTATAATAGGGTTTTTTTTGTATCCTCTGCATTCCACGTATGTTGTAATTAAACTGAAAAATGTGATAGAATAAAAGGTGCCCAAAATAAAGTGAAGATATATTGTATATGATGTGACCAGTTTAAAATCTCTAGGCTACTTAGTGGGTTTTATCAACTCGTACCATTCATTTCCGGTAAACTGGGGGGAAAATGTATATTTCATATATAAGTACAATGCATAGAATTTGAGTAAATACTAAAAGGGGGGAGATTCTTCCTTTACATTCAGAGGCTGATATCAATTTGACATTTTACATTCAGTAACTGATATCAATCTGACATATCACAGTCAGTAGCTGATATCAATCTGACATATCACAGTCAGTAGCTGATATCAATCTGACATATCACATTCAGTTGCTGATATCAATCTGACATATCACATTCCGTAGCTGATATCAATTTGACATATCACATTCCGTAGCTGATATCAATCTGACATATCACATTCAGTCGCTGATATCAATCTAACATATCACATTCAGTCGCTGATATCAATCTGACATGTCACATTCAGTCGCTGATATCAATCTGACATATCACATTCAGTTGCTGATATCAATCTGACATATCACATTCAGTAGCTGATATCGATCTGACATATCATATTCAGTCACTGATATCAGTCTGACATATCATATTCAGTACTTGATATCGATCTGACATATCACATTCAGTAGTTGATATCAATCTGACATATCATATTCAGTCGCTGATATCGATCTGACATATCATATTCAGCACCTGATATCAATTTGACATATCACATTCCGTAGCTGATATCAATCTGACATATCACATTCAGTCGCTGATATCGATCTAACATACCATATTCAGTCGCTGATATCGATCTGACATACCATATTCAGTCGCTGATATCGATCTGACATATCACATTCAGTTGCTGATGTTCTCCAGATGCATAGTTAGTGTAATGAACATAACATATATACTAGTTCTTACTGAGATCTCCCTGAGAACGCCAGTGTATGGAATGTACAGGAAACCGAGAACAACGCCACGAGTGCCCAGCCATAGATGACAGCAATCAAAAACTGAAGACGAGTCTGAGCGATGTATAACATCCACAGCATCGCCAGGATACTGGGAATGATGCAGCCCTGTCAAAGCATTGAGAGCATAAACTCAGGGGCTAGATCAAAAGGTCAATCTAAATTCAAGTAGTAAAAAGGAGGGCGATAAAACTCCCGTAAATTTCTGTCATCAGACATTGACTACACGATTTTCTTAAGGAGCAAATTAACTTTTTAACATACATTTAAAGTGACATTTACAAACTACATGAAAATTTTCATTTATGAAGAAACAGTAGAAAAGTTACATGGAGCATCATTAGTACTTGTACTTGACAGTCGATTTCAATCAACATTCATCATCTTTAGTTTAAATGAAGGTGAGGGGATCTTGATGAAAGCAATGTAGAAATTTAGTTATTTGCCAAAAATTGAACTTTTAGATCTTGTTCCTGACTGTCACTAACTGAAAACATATGTATCAATTCACCCCAAAGACTAGTAACGACATGTCGTTGGAGCCTGTTGCCTAGCTGTAATAATCTAGCCCCCTTCTTGATATGTCAAGTGGTTGCAATTGTCACTAAAATTAAGACCTGTCATATAAAAAGTCGGAGAAAATAACTGACTGCTTAAAAGTGTTATGAAGGAGAAAGTAATTACGAAATATAAAAGTTTCACAGACTTGCTATTTTCATAAATTAATCGAGTAAATGTTGTTAAAATTACTTATACATCACATTTCACAAATCAATTAAGGTTTATTACAATGTTAAACCATTTTTTTCTATGCGACCTGACCTGGCCAAATAATTTTATGTAAATTCAGAACTGTTGGTCTCAGTTTGATAAAATATGTTAATGATTTTTCCCAATCATAAAGGCTCAGACCCCTGCTGATGAAAAAAAGGTAGAAACATCACTGAATTGATAACAGAATATAATGTGCTACAATCTCTCACCCCATGAGTGATTATGTTTGCCATGTGTTCTACATCTGTGGGAACATAAGCTTCCCCCCTCTTTGCTCTTGGATTCATCAGCCTGAAATTGAAGGCAATGATCATAAAACAAAAACATATATTATGTTGTTAGTGTGGGTAAGATTACATAAAGCTGTCCTTATGGGACCACCTCCACCCCACTACCACCACCAGGCTGATTCATATTGTGGCATATTCAACTTTCTCTTCATTCAGGATCAAGACACAACATCTGTGTTAACATAGCCTTTGTACCAAGTATGAAATTCTAAAGTTCTTCCATCAGAAAGTTACAGTCCAAACAAAAATGTCAACAACAAAAATTACCAGTGGCTAAGATTTTGACTACATGACCTTGGATAAAGATTATGACACATCAGCCAACCATAAGCAAACTTACTGCTCAGTAATAGCTCGTAATATCTCTCCATTGCGAAATTATGACCTTGACCTTTTTCAATGTTTATAATGCACTTCTGGCCATGACCTTTGTGCTATGTGTGTGCTTCTGATGCCTCTTCCGCTACAAAGTTATGACCTATGACCTAGACAAAAATTTTAAACCATTTTTTATTTCTATGTGACCTGACCTGGCCAAATAATTTTACATAAATTCAGAACTGTAGCTCTCTCGGGGGGTGGGGAATGGGATTACCAGAAAGTTACAGTTCTGCAGCTTGTGTACATAGTGATTACAATACACTCTCTTAACTCACTTTTGCTGTTGTAAAAATAGTCAAACTTTACTAATATCTTTAGTGAGAGAAGTCTAAACTTCATAAATAATAACATTCCATCAAATTTTAACAAAATATACAATTAACAACACACTGCATATCTCAAGGAAGACTTGCTCAAGTCTCTATGTTTACCTTAAAATGGCTATTTTCTGTTGTTGTCCATTTTTTGCAGACAGAAAAACTCAGCAAAAGTTAGTAAGAAAACAGACATACACATACATAGGTACATATAGAAATACAGAATATAATTTGCTACCATTTACAGATCAAATCACAAAAAATTTTCCAACTGCAGAAAATACTTGAGTGTTATACAATATTTTTATTGCTGATTGCTCTCTGTGATTGTTTAAATGTCCTAGAACATGTTTCAACATTGTAAAAAAGTACGAAAAAAAAAGCAAATACATGAAAATAAAAAAATTAAAAACTTGAAGACTTGAATAAAAACCGTGAAGTTTTAACTAGGCCACACCGAGTCTCTGGAACTCTCTGTCTTTTAAACTCAGACATTGTACTTCACTGTCTAGTTTTAAAACAGACCTTAAAACGCATTTTTTAGATTAGCTTTTAATATGTGGACTTTTCATATTCTGTGGTCTTACATTTCAACGACAACAATATGAATGATTTTATTCACATGTATGTACATGTTGATTTTGTATTTTATATCATCTTTTCTTTTCATATATTTTTATTTGAAAATTTGCACTTTAGAGGACTAATGTTGATAGAGAGCTATATAAATCCTTGGATTACAATGACATGACTTAGAGCAAATTTAGTCTCACGGAAATGAGAAGAAGGAAGTGAATCAATGAAACTGAACAGCACTGTAACATACCTTTTAAAATCATACACACTATGTATTTTTCGTAAGATCTTCATGTTGAGGAATCCCTTACTGTAAAATAAAATATCAAATCCTCAGTAAAATATTCAGACACACACAAGGCTCACGGGCCACAATGCTAACATTAGACACCTTGTCCTGACAAAAATATGACTGCTTAGCTCTAGAACTCTTAATTCTGACCCCACACAAAACCATTCTAATCAGCAACAGATGTCAACATGAAATTTTTGGACAAAGACTTTCAAAAAGAATTTCAAAACAATTGATACTTGAATATTATTTTATTTACTAACAACATGTTGTCTGTGGTTCTTAAAAATATCTCTACAGATCTTCCTTAGCACTAGCTCCCTTAGAAGACAACAACTATCTGTCTGACATTACATTTCTTAGCTGATATCAATCTGATATACATGTATCACAGTCAGTAGCTGATATCAATCTGAAATATCACAGTCAGTAGCTGATATCAATCTAACATATCACAGTCAGTAGCTGATATCAATCTGACATATCACAGTCAGTAGCTGATATCAATCTGACATATCACATTCAGTAGCTGATATCAATCTGATATATCACAGTCAGTAGCTGATATCAATCTGACATATCACATTCAGTAGCTGATATCAATCTGACATATCACATTCAGTAGCTGATATCCATCTGACATGTTCCTTTGACAAATTGCAGCCTTTTCATTTTTGTGAAGATGTTAAACTTCGCTTATTTATTTGGATTGATTTGCATCTATTCGTAAGAAGAAAATCTTTATGCAAGTGATCACCCTGTTTTGTTTTTTGACCCAGTGGTTCTTGAGAAGATATTCTAAATGAAACCACCTTATACATATATTCACTAATTCACATCTCCCTTGGAAAGAGGAGTTTCCTTCATCTGAACACTGTAAAATGCTTTGTTATTTTTTGACCCAGTGTTTCTTGAGGAGATTTTTTTAAATGAAACAAACATATTCATTTCTCATCTCTTGTCACCTTCCCTCAGACCCCAATTTTACACTCAATATCTCAAATCCTTGGATATCTCAAAGTTTTTTCTCGGTCCCATCAAGTTCAAGATACCGAGGTTTGACTGTAACTATGACAGTGTCGTTTACAAGTTCACATGTATATTACATAAGCATATACAGTCAAACCTCATTACATTGATGGGGCCATGAAAAAACTTTGAGATATCTGAGGTTTCGAGATACTGAGGTTAAGAATACATAAAGAAAATGTAGTTGGGACTTCCAACTCACTTTCACATATCCATGGTATTTGAGATATTGATACACAAGATACCTAGGTTCAACTGTAATCCTAAGAACACATGCTATGCAATACCCTATACCCAAGAATGTATTGTAACAAGTTTAAATGAAACGCGAGTGCTAATGCAGAGATGTATATAATACCTGCATAAACTAACCTTAACAAGCACTGCTCAGCATAACCAGAGATAGAAAGAAAGAAAATTTTCAAACATACTATTACTTTGGTTTGGATAATGTTAGGACTTTTCTTTCACTCCCTCCTATTGTATTTTTTTTTTTTTAACTATTTACAGCCTAATTTTCAGCATTTCTTCTCGAGGAATAAATCTCGAAAATTAAAATAACTAGACCTGTTGTGAATGTAACAATAGCCATTGCGTAATTGCAGTCAGTGTGGTACCCTATGTTCTTTTTGATGCACTAATCATGCTCATAACATCTCAAAAGCAATAAAAATTATTGTAAAAGTCAAAACTCTTGAATTTGACTGAGGTGTTGTACCAATAACAAGCCAGGAAGTCGGGGTCGAGATTGATTACACTTATCAACCCTGCAGTTATGATCTACACATGAGAGCATAAAATCTTTATTTTGATATTAGAGACCTTTAATTACAAGTTTTTTGCAACCATATAAGTATGATGTCATCATAATATTGTTCTATACAGACATGTTGTTTTTGCATGTAGCTATGCGTTTTCACCGTGTAGGGAGTGACTTACACATGAGTGGTAAATTTGTGTATTAATTTTACGATTTTGCAAGTAATATCCAGTTGTTTGAATTGTAAGTGGCATGTTTTAAAACCTTATTAAATTAAGTACTGTACCAATTTTATGTATAGGTCACTAGATAAAAAGGATGTCAGTAATATACCGAGCTGCTGAAATTTGTGCTTACACATTAAACTGTATTTGTAGTTTTTCGTCCAACATCACCATTTGTATCATTTATAGTTTATATATAAAACATAAATAGTACCAGTTTTAATGCACCAGATGTGCATTTCGAAAAATAATGTCTCTTCAAAGATGCTCAAGTAAAAAATGTTGGAAATCCAAAATAAGAGCAAACTTGGAAGAGCTGAAAGAACCAAAAAAAAAAAAGAAAAACAAAACAAATACTGGAGCCAAATCTGGCAAAGGATCAGACGTATGCATGAGGGAGATAATCCTTAATTTTGAAATTAATTTCTTAATTTTATCACAGCAAAAATTTTTATCTGTATTTTCATGCTAGTACCTAAGTACTTAGTTACTCAGCTGGTACAATTATCAAATCAAATCAAATTGTCAAAAATTATGCTTATTATGCATTCTCATGATGATATCCTTTATAATACCTCTACCTCTCTCTCTCTCTCTCTCTCTCTCTCTCTCTCTCTCTCTCTCTCTCTCTCTGCCTGCACATATATATATATATATATATATATATATATATATATATATATATATATATATAATTATTATTATTATTAAGAATTTAATTTGACTGCTTTAAAAAAAAAAAATTTTAAAAATGGCCGCTTCCGGTCAGGGCGGTGTTTTGCTGGACAGCAATAATTTCAGAAATTTCACGAATCTTGAGCGCACCAATTCACCACAAATTGGTCAACAGGTGTCTAAAGATAACAGCTTACCGGTGGACTCTTTAGGCTGTAATGTTCCCGAAAGAAATGATGATTTTGTTCGGATATTCACATCACAAGCAGTGAGTAATGATTGTTATGAACTCAGTGATCATTTAACAACGCAAAATGACAGTAGAGTCAGTCTGTCTTCTTCACAAGCTTTTACCTTTCCTGAAAGTGTATTGAACCAAACTGATATCGAAGAATTTGATGCACAACTTCAAAATTTGCCGAAAGACATGTACATAGGTAAACTCTTAGAGATGTGTTCAGACAATGAAATAACGATATGTTACTATCGCAATGTGCTCTGCTCACGAGCAAAAACTCGTAATAATTGTCCCAAGGGAAATCTGATCAGCAGGAAATCGACGAAAAGTAGCTCAAGTACACAGAAATATGCTAGAGACTGCTACTCATTGCATATGTTTATTCAAGGTGAAGGGGTCAGTTTAGATCAAGTGTTCGACAAAGAGAAATATAACGGTACTGATGTGTCAAAAATCAATGTAGTAGAGCTTAGGGTCGTAGTCCAAACACTTTTAGAACGTGTAACTGGATTAGAGGATTCTTTAACCATCACTAACAAGACCGTTGAGTCTTTGAGTTCAAAATTTCAAGCGCTCCAATCCAAACGCGATCAACTCCAGCTTGATTATGATAACTTGAGGCCAGAGGCCTCATCAAAGTTCTCCAAATATGATTTGTCTCATAAATTCACTACAGAGAATTTCAAGCGCGTGCAATCGGATATCGATGATATCAACCATTTTCAAGATAAGACTGACAGCGAAATCAAAACGCTTTTAAAAAGCTATTTATAGGTCTACATCTCACCCTTTCAACTTAATGATTGACGTCCACCATTGTCATCAAACAACAACAAGGGTTTCAAGAAAAATTAGGCTGTTTAACTGCATCCTTTAATCTTCAGGAAACGATATTTCATTATTTGGAACATGGAAGTAATATTTATGTTAGCTTTTTAGATAGCTCCAAAGCATTCGATACTGTTTGGAGGCACGGTCTCCTATATAAATTGTATAATTTAGGAGTAACTGGCAAACTCTGGTCTATTATTAATGATTGTCATGATGAAACTTCAAGTGCTGTTATTGTCAATCAAACACAGTCAAGATGGTTTATCGTTGAACAAGGTGTTAGGCAAGGTGGTGTATTGTCTACATTTTTATATTTAGTGTTTACCAATGACTTAATTAATACGTTAGAGCAATCTTCAGCATGCACTAGATTACTTAATGTTGCTAGTAATTGCCCTTCACTGGCAGATGACATTTCCTGTATAGGATTATCACCCAACTCACTGCAAAAAATGTTAGATATTGCATATGAATATTCGGTCAAATGGCGATTCAAGTTCAACGCGTCTAAATCTTGTACTCTTCAGTTTCAGGCAAAGGGCAATAAAAGTGTTGAAGACTATGTCTGGAGATTAGGAAACGATCCTGTTCCATGTATGGACTCATGTAATCATCTAGGTATTATTGTTAATAGGAATGGTTCATTATCGGATCGGATAAACGCTGCATGCAGGAAAGGAAGGAACTCTTTTTATGCACTTACAGATATCGGATCCTCCTATCTCAACCCATTAACTTTAGTTCACCTTTATAAATCTGTTGTTTTACCTTCCGTATTGTACGGCTGTGAACTCTGGAATAACTTGTCAACAACAGATTCACAGCGCCTACATGTCTTCCAACACTCCATATGCAAATCCGCGCAAAATCTGCCACGCCAAACGAGATCTGATATCTGCGAAAGCATGTTCAATGTTCTCCCCATTAACGCTGAAATTGATGTTAGAAAACTTCTGTTCTTTGGAAGATTGTGTCGTATGAACTGTGACGTCTTGCCAAAGAAAATATTTTTGGTTCGGTTATTTTCTTTCCTGATAAATCTAGGCAACTCTCAATGAGGATTTGTACCAGATATCCTCAACTTACTGTGTGATTATGATCTCCTTGAATTCTTGTATGATTGGACATCGGACGGCATCTTCCCTTCTAAACCATCTTGGAGGAACATCGTAAGATCAACAGTTAATAAAACGCACCGAGACCTTAGACATCGTCGTATGGTGAATAACATAGACTTCTCAAGATTTCTTGCAGTTTTCAGTGAGGACGAGCCATCATCCTTCTGGCGAACTCCTAGGAACTCTTATGACATCCGCTTGTGTAAGTTCATATGTAAACTTCTCTGTGGTCGTCCGCAAGATGGCATGAATATCTGCCTACTTTGTGGCGCAACATTCAAGAACTTTTTTGCTCATGTAACCTGTTCCTGTGTTACAACATTCGATACACGCAATAACTGGTGGAGCGATATAATAAACAGTTTCTGCGTTGAACTGTCTGCTGAACTTTGTGCTCTAACAGAGGAGGATCTTTATATTATCCTGTTGGGTGGCCCTCCGAGAGTGAAGATGAACAAATGTGATTGTGAGATTTTCAAATTCAGAAACTATCAACTTCTACGGGATGCTTCTGCACTTTACTACCGTAACATGCATCAACATTTGTCAGTGGGGGGCAATTAACTAATAGCCCATAACGTATGTCCTGTACTGATTGCATGGACTCTTTGTTTGTTTGTATTCTCTCTTTCCTCTTTCCGTCGTATCCTAGTTAATATTGTGTATGTAATGTGTATATAATTTTGTTTAATTGTAATCTCATGTAATGAGGAAATAAAGAATGAATGAATGTGTATTTTTTCCTAGGGGTGTGTCTTGATCTTTCTACATAATCCCCAGTGGTTCTATAGCTAAAATGCGGACCCAGTTTAGGGCCTGTGCCGAGACACAGTAAAATTATTTTAACTGAGTACAGCACATGTTCTTGAATGCATAAAGAGTGGGCATATACCTACATATGCAAGTCGTTATATATAGATAGATGCCTACAAAAACCAAGCACCTGTCATGTTTACGACAGTCGCGAGTCGATGTACAGTAGGTGCAGACGGGATGGTCCCAGTAAATCTGTCTAAAAGCATCGTGTTAGTTATATTTTTCAGAGGAGAAAAATCATCTTTGTCTTACTTTGTAAAATCTTAGCGTTACTTCAACAGATTCACTCAATCACTGCTCCCGGACTCGTTTCCAACGCTACGTTAATCATGTTTGCTACAAGGAAGTGGGAAAACTACATACTAGTGAGAGTTTGTGTGATTCAGATATAAACAATAACATACTTTCAAAACTTTTCTGAATACTTCGTAAATATCCGGAGTTTCTAGTTGCATCAATGCACATTCATGTTTGATGATCTCTTAAAATGATGCTGTGTTAGGGGTTATCACATTCTCAATATGTGTACCTCGTCATTGTTTTGTTCGTTAAATTCATATTTGGATTGCTACAGTAATTAAAGCTTCAAAAAACAAACAAAAAATAATTAAAAAAAAAAAAAAAAACAAACAAAACAAAAACAAAAAAACAAACAAAAAAAAAATGCAAAAAAAACCCCAAAATAAAACAACAGCAACAACAACACAGAGAGAGAGAGAGAGAGAGAGAGAGAGAGAGAGAGAGAGAGAGAGAGAGAGAGAGAGACCAACGCGCAGGCAAATCATTTACTGTACACCTAGTTCTAATCGTTTACTTTATAGACATATAGACATAAAAAAAAAAAATAAAACATGGTAGTTTTTCTAACATATGTACGGGCATATACACTGTCAGAGTTCTGTACACTGTCTCACAGTTATGTACACTGTCTCGTGTACACTATCACAGGTGTGTCACTACATCACAGTCATGTACACTATCACAGGTATGTCCTTTGTCACAGGTATGTACACTATCACAGGTATGTCCTCTGTCACAGTCATGTACACTATCACAGGTATGTCCTCTGTCACAGATATGTACACTATCACAGGTATGTCCTCTGTCACAGGTATGTACACTATCACAGGTATGTCCTCTGTCACAGGTATGTACACTATCACAGGTATGTCCTCTGTCACAGATATGTACACTATCACAGGTATGTCCTCTGTCACAGGTATGTACACTATCACAGGTGTGTCACTACATCACAGTCATGTACACTATCACAGGTATGTCCTTTGTCACAGGTATGTACACTATCACAGGTATGTCCTTTGTCACAGGTATGTACACTATCACAGGTATGTCCTCTGTCACAGTCATGTACACTATCACAGGTATGTCCTCTGTCACAGGTATGTACACTATCGCAGGTATGTCCTCTGTCACAGTCATGTACACTATCACAGGTATGTCCTCTGTCACAGGTATGTACACTATCACAGGTATGTCCTCTGTCACAGGTATGTACACTATCACAGGTGTGTCACTACATCACAGCCATGTACACTATCACAGGTATGATTGATTGATTGATTGATTATTTATTGTTTTCCGCCACACTCAACAATTTTTTAGTTATCTAGTGGCCTCCAGTTTTTGTTGGTGGAGGAGAGAACCCAGATACAATGTACCTGGGAAGAAACCACCGACCATCCGCAAGTAAACTGGCAAACTTGCTCACATAACGCCGCGGCCGAGATTCGAACACGTGCCGACAGAGGTGAGAGGCTTTGTGATTTTGAGCCCGATGCTCTAACCACTCGGCCACGGAGGCCCCCATCACAGGTGTGTCACTACATCACAGTCATGCACACTATCACAGGTATGTCCTCTGTCACAGGTATGTACACTATCACAGGTATGTCCTCTGTCACAGGTATGTACACTATATCACAGGTATGTACACTATATCACAGTTATGTACACTATATCACAGTTACGTACACTATATCACAGTTACGTACAATATATCACAGTGATACACTATATACCACAGCTATGTACTCTGTCACAGTTATGAACACTATATCACACTTATGTATACTACATAACATTTATGTCCACTATATTACATTTATATCACAGGGGCCTCCGTGGCCGAGTGGTTAGAGCATTGCGTTCAAAATTACAAGGCCTCTCACCTCTAGGCGGCACGGGTTCGATTCTTACATCGCGCCGATATCTGAGAGAAAGTTTGCCAGTTTACTTTCAGAAGGTCGGTGGTCTCTTTCCGGGTACTTTGAGTTCTCTTCTTCACCTACAAAAACTGGACGCCACCAGATCTGATAACTGAAAAATTGTTGAGTGTGGCGAAAAACAACAAAAAATCCACCAATCAATCATTTATATCACCGGTATGTGCAACACTATCACAGGTATGTACACTATCAACGGTATGTACACTATCAACGGTATGTACACTATCAACAGTATGTACACTATCAACGGTATGTACACTATCACAGGTATGTACACTATCACAGGTATGTACACTATCACCGGTATGTACACTATCAACGGTATGTACACTATCATAGGTATGTACACTATCAACGGTATGTACACTATCACCGGTATGTACACTATCAACAGTATGTACACTATCAACGGTATGTACACTATCACAGGTATGTACACTATCACAGGTATGTACACTATCAACAGTATGTACACTATCAACGGTATGTACACTATCACAGGTATGTACACTATCACAGGTATGTACACTATCACCGGTATGTACACTATCACCGGTATGTACACTATCACCGGTATGTACACTATCACAGGTATGTACACTATCAACGGTATGTACACTATCACAGGTATGTACACTATCACCGGTATGTACACTATCACAGGTATGTACACTATCAACGGTATGTACACTATCACAGGTATGTACACTATCAACGGTATGTACACTATCACAGGTATGTACACTATCAACGGTATGTACACTATCACAGGTATGTACACTATCAACGGTATGTACACTATCAACGGTATGTACACTATCAACAGTGTGTACACTATCAACGGTATGTACACTATCACAGGTATGTACACTATCACAAGTATGTACACTATCACAGGTATGTACACTATCAACGGTATGTACACTATATAACATTTATGCACATTGTCACAGAGAAAATGGGTAATGAGAACAGCAACAGGAGTGGACATTGACAACAACAGGAGTAGACATTGAGAACAACAGGAGTGGACATTGACAACAACAGAAGGGGACATTGACAACAACAGAAGTGGGCATTGACAACAACAGGAATGAACATTGACAACAACAGGAGTGGACATTGACAACAACGGGAATGGACATTGACAACAACAGGAGTAGACATTGAGAACAGGAGGGGGCATTGAGAACAACAAGAGTGGACATTGACAACAACGGGAATGGACATTGACAACAACAGGAGTGGACATTGACAACAACAGGAGTGGACATTGGCAACAACAGGAGGGGAAATTGACAACAACAGGAGTGGACATTGACAACAACAGGAGGGGACATTGACAACAACAGGAATGGACATTGACAACAACAGGAGCGGACATTGACAACAACAGGAGTGGACATTGAGAACAACAGGAGGGTACATTGACAACAACAGGAGTGGACATTGACAACAACGGGAATGGACATTGACAACAACAGGAGGGGACATTGACAACAACAGGAGCGGACATTGACAACAACAGGAGGGGACATTGAGAACAACAGGAGGGTACATTGACAACAACAGGAGTGGACATTGACAACAACGGGAATGGACATTGACAACAACAGGAGGGGACATTGAGAACAACAGGAGGGGACATTGACAACAACAGGAGCGGACATTGACAACAACAGGAGTGGACATTGAGAACAACAGGAGGGGACATTGAGAACAACAGGAGGGGACATTGACAACAACAGGAGCGGACATTGACAACAACAGGAGTGGACATTGAGAACAACAGGAGGGTACATTGAGAACAACAGGAGTGGACATTGACAACAATAGGAGGGGATATTGATAACAACAGGAGGGGACATTGACAACAACAGGAGGGGACATTGACAACAACAGGAGTGGGCATTGAGAACAACAGGAGGGGACATTGAGAACAACAGGAGGGGACATTGACAACAACAGGAATGTTGTCATTGGCACACAATAAACAGTTGAGCTTAATCTTAAAGAATGGTTCTCCTCTAAAGTCAAGAACAGACTTTGATGATTAAACAGTTAGATGTATGGAAGAGCACTTTACTTTTAGTATGTTTGACAGAGAAATGCATACATGCTACAATTTCCATGTATTTTAGGAGAATATCATTAGCAATATTAAGAAGAATTTAATAATTTACATAATCATCTATAATTACAATGTACATTAAATGAATGTCTTTAAAATCAGTGCAATAAGCAGGATGAATGAGAGAGAAGTAGGACGTCAATTAATACTGAAAGATGAAAGTGAGTTACAGACAAACTAATCAATCAACCTTCAACACGTGCTTCTAGACAACTCCTATAAAACCAACTAATCAACCTTCAACATGTGCTACTAGACAACTCCTATAAAACCAACCAATCAACCTTCAACACGTGCTACTAGACAACTCATATAAAACCAGCCAATCAACCCTCAACACGTGCTTCTAGACAACTCCTTTAATGTCAACCAATCAACCTTCAACACGTGCTTCTAGACAACTCCTATAAAGTCAACCAATCAACCTTCAACACGTGCTACTAGACAACTCATATAAAACCAGCCAATCAACCCTCAACACGTGCTTCTAGACAACTCCTTTAATGTCAACCAATCAACCTTCAACACGTGCTACTAGACAACTCATATAAAGTCAACCAATCAACCTTCAACACGTGCTTCTAGACAACTCCTATAAAGGCAATCAATCAACCTTCAACATATGCTTTCAACAACTCAGCTGGCACGTAGAATTAGGCTAATGACTGGTACTGTAAATATTGGATATCTTCCTCCACCCTTTCTTTTCATGAAAGTAAGCTTGAAAGCTATGAATAAAAACTGTTTAGCAAAGTATGTGCTTCGATAGTAAAAAGACACACACACCCGTAAAACACACACCCTCCCAGTGAAGAAAATGAATATATTGTGGTAATGTTATATTGGGACAGACATTCCAGATGATTTCAATGAAGATTATCTACTCACCCCCTTCCCCAGATCAGGAGTTTAAAGATTTGGATATTTTTTAAAATTATTATTTGTTTGTCGAGAGTACGTTTATTCGCGATATACTGCGCTATTTTTTTTTTCAGCTACGGAAATGAGGTCAGTGGGCTTTCGTAATTGACAAGCCATTATCAACTTTTCTTCCGGCTGTCCGCAGGGGGTGGAATGGGGGTCTTTCCTCTTTCCCACTCTGAAAAACGATGATACGTGCCTTCAGCTAAAACCAACCAGTCAATCTCCAAAATGTTCTTCTAGACGATTTGTATAGATCACTGCCTACTAAGTATTAGTATTTCTGTATCCTAGCTTGTGATAACAAAATTCAGAAGAGGTCTAATTAAGGCCTCTCGCAGAATTAGCCAAGGAAATCTTTTGTCTGAGCTAACCAAAAGAATCGTACATTAAAAATTTCGTCCGAGCTAACCAAGACGCCTTTAGAGCTTTAGTCTGAGGTAACTGAGAGTCCTGTTACAGATTTAGTCTGAGGTAACCAAGAGTCCTGTTACAGATTTAGTCTGAGGTAACCAAGAGTCCTGTTACAGATTTAGTCTGAGGTAACCAAGAGTCCTGTTACAGATTTAGTCTGAGGTAACCAAGAGTCCTGTTACAGATTTAGTCTGAGGTAACCAAGAGTCCTATTACAGATTTAGTCTGAGGTAACCAAGAGTCCTGTTACAGATTTAGCTAACCAAGAGTCCTGTTACAGATTTAGCTAACCAAGAGTCCTGTTACAGATTTAGTCTGACGTAACCAAGAGTCCTATTACAGATTTAGTCTGAGGTAACCAAGAGTCCTGTTACAGATTTAGTCTGAGGTAACCAAGAGTCTTGTTACATATTTAGTCTGAGGTAACCAAGAGTCCTGTTACATATTTAGCTAACCAAGAGTCCTGTTACAGATTTAGCTAACCAAGAGTCCTGTTACAGAACCAAGAGACTTATTATCCCCTCATAATTCATTGCGAGAGGGGATATAGTACAGTAAAACACGATTACAGCGAACACGCTTAAATATGGAGTTCAAGCTTACAGTAAAACACGATTACAACGAACACACTTAAATAGAGAATTCACGCTTAGAGTAAACACCATTACTGCGAACACGCTTAAACTGAGTATTCATGCTTGCAGTAAAACACGATCAATGCGAACACGCATAAATAGGGAATTCACACATACAGTCAAACACAATAAAAGCGAACATTCTTAAATAGGGAATTCACGCTTACAGCGAAGTGATATTTATCCGATACAGTTATCAGATATATTACGATTTATTAATCAAATATAATGAATTGCATTTATAAAGAATCAAAATTATTCGTCGGAAGCGCTTCGCTATAAGTGTGTTTTACTGCAATGGGCCTATCTGAGTGCAGGTGAATATGTTTGCGAGTGTGTAACACCGAGCTTGTAGACACTCATATGCCTCATTTTTTGCTCCATTGATTTCATATTCAGGTTGGGTTGTAAGGGGTATGTTAAAATCCTGTCTTAGATAATCTGAAGAAATGTTGTCTCATTAAAAGAATATATAAAGGGTGTTAAGAAAGTTCGTTCCGTTTGTAAATTTGAAAAATTAAATAGAAAAACGACATGTTTTTGTTTCAAATTTTTACTGGTAACTCTATAGACTTTTTTTCCCCATTATATCAACAGTTATCCTTCCCTATGTGCACTCTCTTGTGTTACTATAGTGTGATGTAAACAAAGTGTCTATTACGTCATGAAATAAATATGCCGAGTTCAGTGAAAAAGCAGACGTCCTGTACAAGTGTTGATACAATTAATGAACGAGCTCAAGCTTTGGCTTTATTAGATGCAGGATTAAGTGTGAAGGATGTGGCTAAGCAGCTATGTAAAAGTGAGCGATGGGTAACAAAGTGGAGGCGAAGGCGAGAGCAGAATAAACAACTATCCGATCAACCGAGATCCGGCCGGCCTTCGAAGATAGTGGGGGTAGTGAAGAGAAAAGTGGAAAACATAAAATACAAACGAGGAAAATCAACATGGAAATGCAGCAAGGAACGTAAGAATTCAGGCTTTAATGTGAGTCATGTAACTGTTTTTAATTATTTGCGAAAAGTTAAAAAAAATGGAAGGCCTTTAAAAGACCGAGAAATCAACTATTGACGAAAACACAGAGGCAAAAGAGATTGAAATTTGCTCGTGATCACAAGCATTTGACGGCTGAAGACTGGGAAAACTACATCTTTAGTACTTCACATTGTTCCAGCCGCCAAAACTATTAATGCTGATTATTATGTGAACAATGTCCTTCAAAAAGAACTAAAGCCTGCTCTAAATCGACAGAAAAAAAGTGGTAGGATCGACGAACGAAAGTTACTTCAATATCCAGGACACGCCACACTTGTTCAAGATGGAGCGACCCATCACACTGCCCTGCTAACACAGAATTGGTGTGAAAATAATCTACCAAACTTTATTACCAAAGTAGAATGGCCAGGCAATTCCCCAGACCTAAATTGCATCGAAAATCTATGGAGTATTCTGGACAGCGAGGCCTACAAGGATCCGCGCCCAACGACAATGTGCCAATTACGACGCCGACTTCACCGTGCATGGAGGGAGATACCTCAGAAACATTTGATTTCTTTGATTCATTCAATGCCAAATAGAATTAAAAATGTATTGAAAAACAAAGGTGGACTGTCTGGTTATTAAAAACATATAAACTGTATACGAGTTGTTAAAATAATTTTAAGCATGCTGTAAATCATGGAACGAACTTTCTTAACACCCTTTATATATATTTCTTTATTTCATATTCACATGTAGCTTTGTTATCAAGAGAGGAAGAATCCGATTGATTTTGGGGTCAAAGGTTAAGGTCATCATGAGACTTCATAGAAAATGCTCGTGGGCACACTAATTACAAGGCGGTTATGCCCCTATCTTGCTGAGCTATTATAAGATTTATTAGTTGACCAAGAGTCCTGCCACATATCTAGGACAAGCTGACAGTAAGGCATTTTGCAGATTTGGTTACAGACAATCAAAAGGTTATTATTACAGATTTAGTCCAAGATAACAAAGAGGCCTATCAAAGACTTAGTCTGAGGTACAGAGGTATATGGAGCGCCAAATTAACAAAAGCTCAATTGATTCAAGATATCTTTAATTATTTGAAGATATCATTAATTCATTTGTTGCTCTCATCAGCTGAATTAATGCGCACATCAAATCAGTTATTGGTCTCGTCAACTGAACTAATGTGCGCTTCAATTTAATTTTTGCTGTTATCAATTCAATTGATGCGAGTATTGACTAATGAGAGTAGTATTTGAATTGAAGTGCGCATCATTTTCAATTATTACTCATCAATCCAATCGATGAAAGCATCAATGTGGTGGAAATATTGCTCGTTCAGAATTGATGATATTAATTATTTGAAGATATCTTTGACTGAATTGCTGCGAGCATCAAATGGATTAATTGATGATATATTCAATAATTAGATATATCTTCAATTATTTGAATTTATGTTAATTTGGCACTCCATAGAGGTATATTAAAATATTAGTCTGAGATGCTTAAGATTTAGTCAAGCAAATCAAGAGGTCAGTTACTGATTTAAAGAGTCTAAGCTACGCAAGAGGCATATAAAAATTTTATTACTAAAAGCGACCCCAAACCTTCAGCACTCTCTTGGAGTCAGCTCCGATTCCGAGCAACCCATGGCACAAGATTTGATTAATCTACAAATTATGATATTTCCAAGTTACCTGTAATAAACAATAAATGGCAATATTACTACGTCTTCATTTTTTTTAATACATCACAAAATTTCTATATAAGTTTTAAAGTCGTCTCTCTGCTGTTGTAGAGGCATGCAGTGCTATAAGACTGGTTTTACTACATGTAATATCTAGCACTGTGTTTAATAATTTTAAACTGTTTTAGATTATAGTGAAGCATTTTGGGTACTGACACATCTAGTTTTACTTATGGCATTCATGATCATATTTCATTTTAATAAACTTAAACATGAAAGTAATTCTGATGTCAAATTTAACTGACGACAGTAAAGGTAAAGTCATTCTTACAAAATCCACATGCACCCGAAGTATGGATACTACTTCCCTCCCCCATTTTGGGATTTTTTTTTCGGAGGGAGGAGGGGGGGGGGGGGATCATTTTTCTTCAGTGTGTGGGTTCCCTGTCTATCTCATCCCAATTTCGCTTTATTTAATCGGTTCATGCTTTTTGTAAGCCGTCTACCAGTATAATACAATACACAAGGTATACGGATAGAAGGGTGTAACGATAAATATTACTTCTAAAAACCGTGAAGTGATTACATAAATCGAAAATGAGATGAGATAGACAGGGAAAAAACAGCATTTCGGAGACATTATCGTAAAGAAAAAAAGGAGAAGGGGGGCGGGGATGTAGTAGTACCTATACTTCAGGTGCCTATGCAAAAATGAACACCAATAAGACTAACACGACTTTGATGTTCTTAGAAGAGGTCAAGGTCACAGAGATCATAGTACGAACTGAAAGGATTGAAACAATAAATCTATATGCAAAATATAAATATTCTGCTTTCGTCACAATTAATGAATGTATATATTGCATATGAGTGCCCTCCACTTATTATTTAAAATTTAAAAGTAAGGTTAACATTTTGAAATTTGGGTCAGACTCCAAGGTCAGGGATCATATATGAAATCTAAGGTCTTGCACAAGAAATCTCTATGCGAGTTATGAAATCCCTACCCTAAATAGTTGATGAGATATTGATTATTGTGGTTCCACCCTACTCCCTGGGGACGATGATTTGAACAAACTTGAATCTGCTCTGTCAGAAATCATTCATGTACATTTCCACTTTTCTGATCCAATAGTTCTTGAGAAGTGGATTATTGAAAATTTTCCCTATATATTAGCATGTAAAACTTGTATCCCCTATTGTGGCCCCCACCCTACCCTTGGGGATCATGATTTGAACAAACTCGAATCTAGTCTATGTCTGGATGCTTTTCATGTAAATTTCCACTTTTCTAATCCAGTAGTTCTCGACTTAAGAAGTGGATTTTTTAAATTTTACCTATATATATAAGCATCTAAAGCTTTTATCCCCTATTGTGGCCCCACCCTACCCCTGGGGACCATGATTTGAAAAAACTTGATCTATGTAAGCAAGCTTTCATGTGAATTCCCACTTTCTGGTCCAGTGTTCTTAAGATTTTTTCCTATATGTTAGCATGGTAAAATGGTCTCCACATACCATCTCCACACCAGGGACCATGATTTGAACAAACTTGAATTTACTCTGTCAGGAAGCTTCCATGCATATTTCCACTCTTCTGGCCAGTGGTTTTTGAGATGAATTTTCCTATATATCAGCATGTAAAACATTGATCCCTATTGTCATCCCAACCTACCCTCATGGGTCATGATTTGAACAAACTTTAATCTACACTATAGCAGGAAGCTTTTATGCAAATTTTAACTTTTCTGACCAAATGGTTCCTGAGACCTTCCCTTTGAAGGGGCATTGCCCTTCACTTGAACAAACTTGAATCCCCTTCACTCAAGGATGATTTGTGCCAAGTTTGATTGAAATTGGTTTAATGGTTCTTGATGAAAATGTGACAATTTTACAAACATATGGATGGACATACAGACAATGGTGATTATAAAAGCTCAGCTGAGCTTTCAGCTCAGGCAATGACTTAGTGATGATAATCTAAGCCATCTTTTGTTTGTTGTGGTTAGATAAGCAGCTTGTTTGCAGGAAATCACTTCTTCAGACACAGAACATCAACAGTCAAGTTTATTTTTCAAAAAGTAACAAACATGGCAACTGCTTCAAGAACATGCAATACAATGCGTAAAATCAGTGACAGCTAATGTTGCAATACTAAATTTAGATGTTTCCACAAGGATCTGATCAAATATAACATTCCTTCCCACAGTTCAATAGACACCCCAATTTAAATTTCATAGCTCAAAATATTCGAATCTTTCTCTCCTCAGATGTCTCATAATATTTACATTTATCAGTAATTAAACATATGTTGTTTCATTGCATTTATTTCTCCATAAAACACTAACTTCTTCACCTTTACAAAAAATCCTAAATTTGTATGTTTATGAAAATAATAGACAAATTATAAAATTCAGGTACATGTATATGGTATAGCTGTCTAGTTTAATATTTGAAGGGAATTCAACAATTCTTCCATTGTTTTTATACTCTCATAACACAATCAACCTAGACCTTTATTCTTAAATTCAACTATTAGTTATTCTGGAAGTCTAAAATTTGAACACAAATCATATTTCAATATATAATCTTCAAAGTAATTGATCTGTATGGGAAAAATAACCCTGTAATGATAAAACCTTGGAAAACATCCAAATCAAGCATAAAAATGAATCAGTACCAGAATGCAACAAAATATAACATCCCATCCATGTTACAGATGATAACATTCAAATCTGTACAAGAATGACGGAATCCAACACTTAAAAAATCAGTTGATATTGGTAAAAATTAGGAATTATGATAAATAACTAGTACACTACTGGTGCTCAAAATAAATAACATGCATACAAATAAGAATCAAAGGCATCACTTCCCTCCATGGATATACCTCAGCAGTTTTTCATACTTAATCAGCAGTCAGACATAAAATGACAGATCTGTGTACAAAGATGTCACGACAGAGATTTATGGAATAGTTTTATGAGTTGGAGAAGTTGACTCTATGCCGGCCTGTTCTGCTGGCATGGGCGTCAAACAAGAGTCTGTTAATGCTGAAATAGTAGGGATTGTCCTCCTGGGTCAGTTCTGGGTTGTAACCTTCCATTAACTCTTGGTAATAGGGATCACCCTGACCCATATTACACGCCATGCAGTTTGGATTTTCAGAATTTAAATTGTTATTGATGGAAGTAGATGGAAGGTTATTTTCTGGATGTAAATTAGTGTCATTGGAATTGGAGCGGATCCGCAAGTTGCGGCACTGTAAATGTAGGTCATCAGATTCATTGGAACGTGCTTTTGGAATACAGACCCTGCAAAATTTTAATACAGGATGAATTCCAGAATACAAAGTTATCAATTATATACTGAAAAATATTTTTCTTTATATTATATACAATGAAAGTTATAACTCACCCCATGTTCTGAGCTGGAAGTGTGCTATTTTGATTTGAAATTGTTCTACCAAAAAAAAATAAAAAATAAAAATTACAGAAATTGGAAATTAAAGTCAAAAATATATAATATTCAGAAATTCAATCATCATCACAAGTCTGATAAAGGAGGCCATCGAGAACCTCTGCTTTAAAGAGATGTGCCCCAATCTAATTCTAGATCCACCCCTACTAATGACTCCTTACTTTGTCTGATAGCCTGTAGAAAACTAATAAGCAAGGTCTTACTCTATTTGTAATCTGTTGATTCTCTTGGATATTGGATAACACTCTTCACAGTCGTCATCTCTTCGTCTCTTTTCACCCCTACAAAATAAAACAGGTGTCCATACACAAAATTTTAAGATTTACAGAATCTAAGTTTTATTTTTAACTTTTTACACATTCTCTCTCTCTCCCTCCCTCTCTCTCCCTTGCTGATTAATCCATTACCAAAGACTCTGAAGTAAACAGTAATCATTAGAAATCTTCAAGAAATCCATCTCGCCATCCTTTGACTAACATTTTTTACTTGCTCACAACACATTCCTGGAGTTTATATTGCTCAAGTTTGAGTTACCTCCAGTACCAATACAGATAAGCACAACTATAATATCAACATCATTAAAATTAAATATGCAACGATCAGTTGTTGCTAAGGCGTTAAAAATTTTTAGTATTAGGACTAGAATTACTTAATACTAGACAACTGCATCATTTTAACCTTTTTTTAAAATACAGCTACAACTATCTCGAACACAACCCTTTACTTCACAGTGATGTAGCTGTTTTAAAGTCCTCCATCGCTACAATAATGAAAATAGTTTAGTGTTTTATAATTAACTTCACTTCTAAGATAAACAAAAAATACATACCTCTCAGATGTCATGTGCAATAACTTAGTCCTTAGAAGTAATCAATTATGGTAAATTTTCTATCTATTGTGAATCTACTTTTAAAAAAATTATCATCTCGACATCTGTTCCTATCTGGCCTATCAGGCTATCACCGGAAGTCCCACTGTGATAGTAAACGTTGTTATTGAGGTATTCCGGGATTTTAAGCAGTATTCAATTATCAAATTTGCTTATGAAAGTATTAAGTATCAACATACACACAAAAAAGTCCTAACCTTGATGTCAGTTTCAATTTTTTTTATTTGATGAAAATGTGATTCAAAAATCAAAGCAAAAATTGTAATATATAGTCGGGTTCAAAATTCCTGAAAGAAAGTCACGAGGAAATTCGACCGAAATCTTAGAAATGGAAATTCAGTTTACAGAAAAGAGAGCACTTGTCACGGGTGCAGGAAAAGGTACACATTATGTTGATAAACCATGTTTTTTCCTGAGAATGTGTATTGTATTGTTTATCTTTTATATTGGGTCATTTTAAGCACATTAATTTGGATGCAAGCTAGCATATATGGTGCTTCAATGATCTACTTTAACTTTAACCATGCATGCTGATATTATTTTAGGTCAGACTGCAGATCATCTTACTATCAATCTGATTAAAGTCAGGTCTTTGATCCGCTCCTGTAATGTTATTTTGCTACACAAAGCGACATAACATTGCAGGGGTGGATCAAAGATCTTATTTTAATCATTGTCTGACCTTGGGAGCATCCAGCTGTTTAAATTATCTTTTGAGCAAGAAGACATGAACTTTTTCATTTTGATTTCAATCTTGGGCTATAGGTGATCATGATCGATACACCCTCATGTCATTAGCATGCTTAATGTGTTCAGCATATATGTTTCTGTATTGGTGATTTGTTTTAATCTGAACCAAAAAGGGAGAAAATGCAACAGACCAAACCAGGATTTAAACCTGGGCTCCCACGAATCTCTAGTCAAGAGTTCTACCAACAGAGCTATCTCCAGCCACCAGTGATCATACCCATCTGACCACCACATTCCTCCCTCCGTAAATGTAATTGCATCTTGAAGTAAACCCAAGATCTTTATTCCCTGGCAAGCATTTTCACCTGTGAGTTCCAGGGGTTGGTCTGCAGCACTAATTGTAATGGATGGAAGGAAGAAAATGCAACAAATCAGACTATGATTCAAAACCCCTTAATTTCTAGTCAGGTGCTCTACCAGCTGCTAATTTAACTGGGCTGTCTGGCCACCAGCTTTCAAACCTGTTTGATCACCACATTTACATAAACATCCTATGTGTACAGTACTATGAACATCCTATGTTTCTCTGTGGCTGATACATACCGTGGATAACAATTATATCTTTATTTTGACATTGTTCAAATGACCTTGATCATAGCATACCCACATCAGCTGTTTATCTTGACTGGTTTTTTTTTTTATGAGAAAGCTATATAATGCTCTAGGATATACATTGTAGTTACATTTGGATGTAGGCTGGGTAAAATGGGAAGGAAGAAAGAGGGTGGTAGAGGAGAAGGGATGAGCGCAAGATGGAAATAGGAGAGAAGATTTGGAAGAAAATAGAAAGAAAAGGGACGGCAGAAGAAAAGTGGAGTTACATCATAACAGTAGAACATGTTTTCATGGATTTGGTGGGAAAACTATATGAGATAATTAAAACTGGACAAAAAAGAAATGAGCAGAGATGCTGATTCCAGGATAACCCCATGTCCTTCCTTTTCTTTTTCCTTTCACATTTCACAGAATATTAAAAAAAATCAGAAATTGTCATAAGTCTGCAACAGGAGGGAGAAAATGCAGTGGGCCAGACCAGGATTTGAACCCAGGCCCCCTGAATCTTCAGTCAGGTGCTCTAACAACTGAGTTATCTGATACCAGCGATTGATCATGTCTGACCACCACATTCTTTGATTCTTCAATCCCTGAAGACATCAACCCAGGATCTTTATCTCCTGGCCAACATTTTCAACTGTCGGTTCCAGGGACTTTGTCTACAGCACTAAATGTAACAAATGAGAAAAATTTTGCAACAGACCAGACTGGGATTCAAACACAGGGCCACCTTAATCTTCAGTCAGGTGCTCTACTAACTGAGCCATCTGGCCACATGTGATCAAACCCATCTGCCTGCCATATTTCTCCCTCCCCAAACACCTCCACACCCCAAAGACACCAACCCAGGATCCCCATCTTCTAACAAGCATTTTCACCTCTCAGATTCAGGGCTGGTCTACAGCACCATATGTAACAGGAAGGAAGAAAATGCAATGGACCAGACCAGGATTTGAACCTGGGTCCCCTGAATCTTTAGTCAGGTGCTCTGTCAACTGAGCTATCTGGTCACTGGTGATCTAATCTGTCTAACAGCTACAGTCTCTTTAATTCAATATACTAGCATCCCAAACCTGTATAACAGACAAGGAAAATATTTAAAACTTGACAGGGAATCAAACCCAGAATCACTGCATTACTAGTCAGATGGTGTAACCACTGAGCTAGGCAGGCTGATCTCCATGGTTCATACAACCCAAACCACTACACTCCTCCCTGGGTCCTTAAATTTGATTTGGTTTGAAGATTCACAACCCAGACTCTTTTGCCCCTGGCAGGACTTTCACTTGCAAGTCCAGGGGTGGTCAACAGCACCAAACGTAACAGGAAAGGAGAAAATTTATGGCTGGACCATGAATCAAACCCAGAACCCATGCATTAAATTACTAGTCAGGTGCTCTAGACTGAGCTATCCAGGCCAATATCCACAGTCCATATATAGGTAGCCCAAAATAAATACTCAAGTTATAGATTCATGAATTAAGATATACAATATGTGGCAGTAAATCTCAGATAAAAAACAATCGTTTGTTTGGCCATTATCATCTTTATGGTGTTACTAATTAAGCACTTTTGCAAATAAGATGGCATTTTTTATGATAATGGTATATAATTGAGATAACTATTATACACAGTACTTTTTTTTTTAGCTCAGCTGAGCTGAAAGCTGAAGTGAGCTTTTCTGTCATCCGTTCGTCCATCTGTCTGTAAAATGTTAACATTTTTGACATCTCCAGAACCACTTGGTCAATTTCAACCTTTGGCAGAAAACATCCTTGGTGAAGGGGATTTAAGTTTTATCAAATGAAGAGCAACATCATTTTCCCAGGGGAGATAATAGCAAAAATATACTGACAAATTTTAAATCTCCTCTCCAGAACCACTAGGCCAACTTCAATCAAACTTGGTATAAATCATTCTTGGGTGAAGGAGATTCAAGTTTGTCCAAATGAAGGGCCATGCCCCATTCAAATGGGTGATAATCACAAAAATAGGGTGGGCTCATTTAAAAATCTTATCAAGAACCACTGGTCCAGTAAAATTCAAATTTACATGGAAGCTCCCTGAAATAGTGCAAATTCAGGTTTATTAAAACCATGGCCCCTTGGGTTAGGGTGGGGCCACAATAAGGAATCAAAGTTTTACATGCAAAAAGTTAGGAAAAAATCTATAAAACTCTTCTTCTCCAGAAGCACTTGGCCAATTTCAATCAAACTGCATACAAATCATCCTTGGTTGAAATGGCATTCAAGTTTGTTCAAATGAAGGGCCATGCTCCATTTGAAGAGATGATCACAAAAATAGGGTGGGATCATTAAAAAATCTTCTCAAGAACCACTTGGACAGGAAAGTTCAAATTTACGTGGAAGTTTCCTGATATAGTGCAGATTCAAGTTTGATAAAATTATGGCTCCTGAGGATATGATGGGGCCACAATAGGGGATCAAATTTTTACATGCAAAAATATAGGTAAAAAATCTTAAAAAATTTCCCCCCAAGAACCACTGAGCCAGAGAAGTTCAAGTTTACATGGCAGCTTTCTGACATAGTGCAGATTCAGTTTTGTAAAAATCATGGCCCAGAGGGGTTGGGTGGGGCCACAGTAGGGGATCAAAGTTTTACATGCAGATATGTAGAAACAATCTTTAAATATGGGCCAAGGTGACTCGGGTGAGTGATGTGGCCCATGAGCCTTTTGTTATACTGTAATGTACAAATGTTGACTGATGCAAATTTTTATCTTTATTATTGAATTCATTCTTAAGGACATATATGATGTTTCTCAATAGCATGTAATTGTTTGTGAAATTCCACGTATAATTCACTTGCATTCTATCTCATTTCTACAAAAAAAATTGGGGTATGTTACCAGGTTTCTTGTAGAATTAGCAGATATTGATACTTCCTGGTTGTTGCAAATGTAAATTCAGCTCTATTGTATAATTTGTACCGTAGTAAAAAAAGGAAAGAAAAAATCTTTGAAAGAATGGGGCATCGAACCTGGTACTCTTATAATACAAGTCTAACCACTGAGCTACTAAGGCTAAACGATGTGGTAATATTACTACATTACAAAATCTAAACCTGGTACTCTTATAATACAAGTTAGGTGATCTGACCACTGAGCTACTAAGGCTAAACGATATGGTAATATTACTACATTACAAAATTTAAACCTATTATACAAGAACTCTTCATATCGAGGAGATGAAAAAATAATTTTACAGAAAATGTCAGAAACGTCACATATATCCTTAATTTATGAAAGTAAGAAATTAATTAGCGGTAATAGAAAAGCAATATTTCCTAAGACACGAGTGGTATTTCTCTTTATGAATTTAGGAATTGGAAGAGCAATAGCCAAGAAGTTAGTGGAATGTGGAGCAGAAACAATAGCTCTAAGTCGAACTCAAGCGGATTTGGATAGCCTAAAAGCAGAGGTACTGAACGAGCTCAGCCAAACTAAAATGTGTATGACAATAAAATTAGAATAAAAGTTGGTAGATATAGATAGATGATAGATAGATAGATAGAGAGAGAGAGATAGATAGATAGATAGATAGATATAATATATAGATGTACACTTTATTCTACCCCAGTACCAAGAAAGAATATATATATATATTATAATTATATATTATTATACATATAAAGAGAGTGACAGAGAGGGAAATTCCAGAAAAAGTCCATGGTATAGGTACTAATTAAATAGGAAAGAATATATCTAACAATGATTAAGAACACATGATCCACTTTTGATGTCACTTGGTGCTTTCGCTGTGTCCTGCGGCTCTTCAGAGTGTAACAATTTAAAATATGAATATTTGTATAACGTTTATTAATCCTTGAAATTTCATCCCCATGAACCAGTAAATAATTGGCTACCCACAAACATTGGTCCTTGTGAACAGTATCTGTCCTTTTAAAGTGCAGCATCTCTGAACAGCTTTGACTTCCTGTTTTTCAAAGGTTCCGGGGATGATCACTGTTCAGTGTGATGTAGCAGATTGGGAAGCAACCAGAAAAAGCATCCAGGATCTGGGTCCCATCCACCTCTTGGTTAACAATGCTGGCATCGCACGACTGAACAGCTTCCTAGAATTCTCCATGGCCGATTTCGAAGAGTAAGTTAAAGTAATTGTGTTGTAATGCCCTGTTGTGTAAATGGCCGAAATCTGTGGTGTAGGGCATATTAATCCCCAGTTTATGTCCGAAGGTGTCTGTCCATTCCTTACTTGCAGATACCATTAATTTCTGAATGAAATATGGATTTGGAAATATTTTCATCAAACAACATGCACAGAAATGTATGGAACACCCAAATCAATATATTGTACTTGAGTAACTGAAGATGTCTCTAATTATTTGAAGAAATGTTCAAATGAATCACTGCTCTCTTTAAATGAATTATCATGCACATTAAATGAGTAACTCCACTCAATCAAGAACTGCAGATTAATTACTGTGTGTATTAAATGAATTTATGTAAACAATAATCTTAAAATTTGATGATATTTTAACCGCTGTTGTCATATACTCTATAGATAAATCATATCAACGATTTCTCGATTGTTTTTTTCTCTCTGTCATCAACACATCCAGTGGTCCAATTTTAATAAAATTATTAGTTCTGGAGGAATTCATGATTCCTGCCCAACCTACTAACCACAGCTGCCAAAATTTGAATCTTAGTTGGGCAGTGGCATGATTGGTTCCTAACTTTACTACATTTGGTGCCGTGACCAGGATGTCTTGAGTTCATATTCAAAATGGCAGAGGAACAACAGAGGTTGAGAAAAATGATTACAGATGAATTTTCTTTCCCCCTCATTTCCAAGTTGAGAAAATCTTCTGAGAAATTAAGTCAAGGTAATTCATCAACTGTGGAGGAATTCACAATTGATGGCTCAGTTAGTAGAGCACCTGACTGAACATTCAGGTGACCCTGTGTTTGAATCCCAGTCTGGTCCGTTGCATAATTTTTCTCCCTTGTTACATTTGGTGCTGTAGACCAGTCCCTGGAACCAACAGGAGAAAATGTTGGTCAGGGGAGAAAGATCCTGGGTTGGTATCTTCATGGTGTGAAGACATTTAAGGAGGGAGGAGTTGTAGTGGTCAGCCAGGTTCAGTTATTAGAGCACTTGACTAGAGATTCAGGGGTTCCAGGTTCGAATCCTGGTCATGGCATAAAATGCAACAGGAAGGGAGAAAATGCAATGGATCAGACCGGGATTTGAACCCAGGCCCCCTGAATCTCTAGTCAGGTGCTCTAATAACTGAACCTGGCTGACTGCTACAATATCATCATTTGATTCTGGTGAACATTTACTTACAGAGTATTTAATGTCAACACCAAGGCTGTGTTCAACATTTCTCAGGTAAGTTTAAGAGGGGAGACATATAACAAATATAAAAATTAAAAGAAATTTTAAATTATTATCAAAGTTTAATTGTAACTTCAGTATTTGTGATAATTCATACAGAACACCCCTGATTGTCGTGGTAATTCATACAGAACACCCCCAATTGTAGTGATAATTCATACAGAACACCCCCGATTGTAGTGGTAATTCATACAGAACACCCCTGATTGTAGTGATGATTCATACAGAACACCCCCGATTGTAGTGGTAATTCATACAGAACACCCCTGATTGTAGTGGTAATTCATACAGAACACTCCTGATTGTAGGATGATTCATACAGAACACCCCTGATTGTAGTGGTAATTCATACAGAACACCCCTGATTGTAGTGGTAATTCATACAGAACACCCCTGATTGTAGTGATGATTCATACAGAACACCCCCGATTGTAGTGATGATTCATACAGAACACCCCTGATTGTAGTGATAATTCAAACAGTTATTTAGGTGATTCTATGGTATTAAGAAATCAATATTTTCTGCAGGTAGAAATTTTTGCAATTTGATCACTTAAATGTAGCAAATTATATTCTGCATTTCTAATTTCCCATTTGTATTGTATCTTTATGTACTTTGTATATATTATATACTTTGTAAATATAATTTTTGCAGATTTTTTCCATTCACAAAATTCCGTAAAAAATGGGCAACTGTAGAAAATACCCATTATATGATACATGGTGGCTAAGGCTTGTTATACAGTGTTAGTTCTATGTAGGTGGTAGCGAAAGGTATGGTGGAGAGAGGAGATGGTGGCTCCATTGTAAACATTTCAAGCACAGCATCCACCCGAGCTTTGAACGAACACATAGCATACTGCCCCAGTAAATCAGCAGTGGATTCACTGACCAGAGTAATGGCCTTGGAACTTGGCAAACACAAGGTCATAAATCCATCAGTCTTTTATTTTTACTTGTAATTATTCAAGAATGCATCAACTGCATCTACAAGTAAAGAGATTCAGTATACAGGAAGGAGGAAGTCTCGAACCTTGTAGATATTGCTTACACACGGTAAGAGGTAGTGTGCAGTATTTGTTGCCATTAAAACTTGATGTAGTGCAAATGTACAAGTACAGCACAGTCAGTTGTTTTGTACAGAAAAATAAACTTTGAAGCTGCACATGCATCGAACTGTTCTTGAGATAATTCGGTCTCCGTAATCTTGCAGATCCGTGTGAACTCCGTCAACCCCACAGTAACCTGGACAGATATGGCCGTATCTTGCTGGAGTGACCCAGCCAAATCAGGCCCCATGTTGGCCAAAATCCCAATGGGGAAGTTTGTGGGTAAATTAAGTTTTACATTCCTCATAGAATAATTCTGTGTATCAGTAATGGTCACTCAATTCTCCATGCCACAAATTTGATTTTTTTTACATCTTGTATAAGAATGGAGTGCTGTTACATTAAAAACCAGTACAATGTGAAAATGGACCTCAACTTCATAACAGAAATACTGGGGATACAACATCAGAAAACTCTCATGTTAACCTTTATTACTGTCTATTTAAAGATATATTCAGTATTTTACATGTTAGGCACATGTATACAATAAATCATATTTATAACGCAGTCATTTTATTTGTTAAGCTATTCATTATATCCAATATGTTCATTTTAAACTGCAGGGAATAAAAATCACTTCGCTGTAAGCATGAATTCATTATAAGCATTTTCACTGTAACTGTGTTTTACTGTATACATAATAATTTTGTGTATTTTATAGAGATTGAGGATGTGGTGAACACGGTTCTGTTTCTACTGAGTGACAAAAGTGGCATGACGTCCGGTCAGCACCTCATGGTCGACGGGGGGATGACTGCATGCTGAGCCTGTCTGCACAAATTATTCAAAAGAAAAGTCAACATTTACCGATATTTCTAGTTGGAGTACTTGTGATCTCTAGGAATTCTCAAATAATTGGCCGATTATGATTATCCAAATCAAAACCTGTGATTGGTGTAGACCACACGTTGAATGAATCAAGAAAGACATTGATGACAGTATCTGTGATGTGTTTGATCATTTATTGTGAAAAATATTGATCAGATGAATGATACAAAATATGTAAAATGATGCTAATTACACATTAAATCACATATTTCATTATTACATGTATTATTCTTACTGATGTTCGGTGATATTTTCATTCTCCCTCAGTAACTATTGCAATACTGAGCTCTGCATCACACAATTTACACAAGGCATGAGATCCAAACCCAATCCAGATCGGAAATGTTCAATTATACATGCATTTTGGAAACTATGATTTTCGAATCTAGACTTCATTGATCTACCTCCAGAGTTAGTTTAGCATGCATTCAAGATGTCTGAAAATGTTTTTATCATGAATAAAAAACATACTGAGAGTTTTTCATCTCTTTTTGTGCTCCCGAAAAATTTTTTGGGGAAGCACTTTGTCATTATTGTGTCTGTCCATCCATCTGAGCTCATATCTCCTAAACCTTTCATCAGAAATTAATCATAATTGATAAAAAATATTCCTTGGAACAGGAACTTTTGGACAAGGTCATTTTGGAAAGGTCAAGGTCACTCAGAACATATACCTTTATAAGGAAAATGTTCCTTTTTTCAACAGGTTTTGAACTGGTATTGATCATATATAACACAAATAAGTATAAGACAATTGACTTTCAGACAAAGGTCATTTTGTCAAGGTCACTCAGAACATATATCTTATATATAAAAAAAAAACCCACCTTCATTTCAAAATATGTCAACAATTATTGATCTTTTGGAACAAGGTATCTCAAGGTCATTTTGGAATGGTCAAGGTCACTCAAAACATACCATACATGAGGAAAAAGTTCCTTATTTCAACAGTTTTTGAACAGGTAATGATGATATGTCAGACAAGTAAGTAATAGGCAAATGGCTTTCAGAAAAGGTCACTCAAAGTAATTTCTTAAAGTTCAAAGTCACTTAACATATACCATATCTACGGAATTTCATTTCAATAATATTTCAAACATTATTGTTCACTATGCAAGTCGGTCATTATACAAAGTAGTTCATTGGTTAAAAGCAGTATGGGGAAGATCTATCAGGTTTACTAATATTCTTTCAGTTCATCAAAATAATCTGATTTTCAACAAATGAGTCATCTAATGGAAAACCAACACATCTGCTTAAGTTGGTATGCAGTATAATGCTATATTATGTAGATTTTGATTTTCAGGTGATATAAATAGAAATGTACAATGAAATTTGCGTCTGAATTTTAACTCCTGATCTGGTTTTGTTGTAATCAAATAAAATGTTTTACTAAGCACTAGTACACTGGGAAATGTTTTACTACGCACTAGTACACTGGGAAATGTTTTGCTAAGCACTAGTACACTGGGAAATGTTTTACTAAGCACTAGTACACTGGGAAATGTTTTACTACGCACTAGTACACTGGGAAATGTTTTACTACGCACTAGTACACTGGGAAATGCATCTTTTGTTTGCTCAAAGAATGTTTCATGCACTCGGTCTGTATTATCGGAGTCCATTACATTTTAATGGAGTCAGTCTGCTGGTTTTTTCTTTTTTGGTGAGTAACCATATTGCCCAAAATGTCCATCCTGTTCTCAGTGGACGTGTGGAGAAACTGGGTGTGGCAGTGTGTCGTGTTTTAGTTGGAAAGACTGCAACTTGTCCAAAATTGAAATAATCTGATAAATAAACAACACATAGCTGATACAGTAAAAAGAATACTAATTTTGTGCATGCAGTTCCTTTATAGATTTAGTTTTAATACATAGATAACATCAGAATTTTCAATCATAACAAAAACAACAAACTGTACATAATGCGCATGTAGGGTGTTTTTCTCAAACCATGAGTTATAAGTAATATCAGCCATCATCAGGCTGTGACAAACGTTCTTTTGCATTGCATGAATAAAATTCTTAAAGGTCTTATCTTAAAAACTGACAGGTGGTGCTTGGACAAACCAAGAGCCCTGTATGTAAACTATTTCCCCAAAATTTACAAAGTTCAACAACCTGTAATTTTATCAATCATCAAAGAAAATTGAAAATAATCCTTGTAATACACACATCTTTAAATTATTCATAAAGGCATTAAATTGAACATCGCAAGTTAAATACTGGACAAACCATGTACTCACTTTGTAATATTTCCTCAAAACTGACTAAGTTCAACAACTTGAAATTTCCAAAAATAAAACAATAGCAAAATTCTTGCCATATGCACATCTCCTGTACCCAGGTCCTTAATTGAAAACTGGGGGAGGGGGGGGGGGGATTGGATAGAAAATCATGTGCCCTCCAGACATGTAACAGTAATTTTTTTATTTTTTTTTTGGAAAAGAGGCAAAATCCCTGCAAAGGAAGTCAAAATCGATCAAAACTGCAACATGATCTACAGTGACCCACAAAGAAGTTACAAAGCAAGTTTCAGCTTGATACGTGACACAGGAATGAAAATAGAAATGGAAAACAACAGACAGACAGACAGTGCTGTACTATAACACCTCCTTTTTAAAGGTGGGCATACAAAATTGGATCAAATGCTATTTTAGCATTATTTTATGTTATGAACATTAGAAATTTTGCAAATATTTTTTTTCTTGCTAAAAGGCATGGTATGAGTATTTCATAAGATTTCAACTTTATAATTTCATTGTAATTTCTCTTCACAAAATTGGCTACAATTAGAGTACATTGATACAATTACAGTACACTGAAAAACTTACAGTACACTGATACACTTACAGTACTCTGATACACTTACAGTACATTGATACACTTACAGTACTCTGATACACTTACAGTACACTGATACACTTACAGTACTCTGATACACTTACAGTACATTGATACACTTACAGTACTCTGATACACTTGCAGTACACTGATATTTTACAGTACATTGATAAAATTACAGTACACTGATACACTTACAGTACACTGATACACTTACAGTACATTGATACACTTACAGTACCCTGATACACTTACAGTACACTGAAACACTTACAGTACCCTGATACACTTACAGTACACTGATACACTTACAGTACACTGATACACTTACAGTACACTGAAACACTTACAGTACTCTGATACACTTACAGTACCCTGATACACTTACAGTACACTGATACACTTACAGTACATTGATGCACTTACAGTACATTGATACACTTACAGTACTCTGATACACTTACAGTACACTGACACACTTACAGTACACTGATACACTTACAGTAGTCTGATACACTTACAGTACTCTGATACACTTACAGTACACTGATACACTTACAGTACACTGATACACTTACAGTACACCAATTAATACATGACTTACCTTTTTTGCTTTGGATGTCTCTGGACTACAGCTCCTTTCTGAGATTGTTGATAAGTGTCTACCACAGGCTGCAGCAATTTGATCTATACTGAAAATGTCAGTTCTTAAAAAATTCTCTACCAACAGCAAAGCCCTCTGCAAACAGAAATATGACAGTACAAGCATCTATAATTGTGAAGGACAATATATAAATAAATTAAATACAGGGATCCCCTGTTATATCGCCCCCCCCGTTATAATGCCACCCCCGCATATCGCCAAAAATATTCAAAGTCCCGTTTTCCTTACTATATAAAACCCCGTTATAACGCCATCCCCCGCATACCGCCATCCGCCAAGGTATTTCAGGTACGGATTGGTCATTTACCGTTATAATCACCCCCGCCAATTATCGCCAATTACTGTCTAGCACTGGCGAGGAATGGTCGGTGAGCAGGCTTAGGCAATTATTTTTCACTTGGCTCCCATGTAAAAATGTTTGCGGATGAGTTTATTTCAGTTACGTAAATTAAATAATTTGAGTACAGATCTTTAGTCTTGTTCTTGAGGTTTGAGAATGGCGGACACGCCGAAATCCAAACGTGTTATCTTGGATGTTAAACAAAATCTCGAGGTTATAAAGTACCATGAAGCCAATCCAAAACATTCACAACAAGAAATTTCAAATTATTTTACCAAATTGTGAAAAATGTGTTTATTGAATGTAAAACCATTAAAGTCCAGATATTGTAGATAAAAAATTGTCTTATTACTTGTACATGTACACAAATCCCCCCCCCCCCCCCCCCCCCCCCTCCCCCGATGTAATGCCAACCCTGCTATAATGTCAAAATTGCCGCGGGACAAATGTTGGCGTTATAACGGGGGATCCCTGTACATTTTTTATTCGATTTGAACAAAGAGTTATACAAGTGAACAGGTTGTAAGTATTAATTATTCTGATAGTTGTAAACAACAGTATTGTTCAGCTATTACCATTAGGAGGTGACCATCTGTTTCCTGTAGACTCTGTGACAGAAGCTCTAACACCTTGTCACAATTACAGGACTGGCAGGACTTGAGGAACTCCGATATCTGGGCATTCGTCAACAGACGTTTGTCACCAGAGGCAACAGTTGACTTCACCAGATTTTCCTCTACACTCCAGTCTTCAAGGTGAACACTTTCTAACCTGGAATTTTAATGAAAATATCAGTCTTGCAGACTTTCATCATCTTTTTCATGGTTTAATCATTACAACAGGAAAGTTTATTTGTATAGGATTATTTATAGGCAAAAGTATTTCCACACATATTTGATGAATGAATTTTCCCATGGAAGGTCATAAAGCTGTTGTACCACAAAATATTGGAAATAAAGTACAGTAAAACATGGTTATAGTGAACCTTCAGGGCTAGCGAAAAACAGTTCATTATAATCAAACTTCATTATATCCAACAATAAAACACAGTCATAGCGAATCTCCAGGGTTGTTGAAAAACAGTTCATTATAATCAAACTCAAGGCGGGAAGTGAATTTTGGTCCAAAAAATATAGGACATATCTCAGAAATCTAGCAGCCTTTTTCTCAGAAATATAGGAATATATAGGACAAGAAAAACAAAGAACCTGTGGACTTCTGAGTCTATAGTCTCCTTTTATTTACAAGTTAACAGAAATTACAACTTTCCTTGTTTCAATAAAATAATGTCAATTAACAAAATGACACATTTGGCAAGCTAATGCGTAAATCAGTAAGTCATTAAGATGGCTAAGACACTAGGTACTGTTCTGTATCTGTGTCCATTCATATGCCATAATACATATTGTAATCACAGTAACTGTTGAGATAATAATAATTGAAACAGAAATACAAACTACACTGGCCTACTGTAACATTATACATATGAGTACATAGTAAGATGCTTATGTTGCAACCAAGAATGAGGTCAAATGTTGCGGAATCAAACACACTTCTGCTTCTTGGAATGAGATGACTCCGAGTCACTGCTTTTTTCTCTTTTTTGATGAAGAATCTGCATCTTTTTTAGTGCTGTGCGTTTTGTCTGTTTCCTTTGAATTACCTTTAAAGGCTTTTGTATATGAAGATGCTGATTTGCTACCAGATTTATCAAAGTTTTTCTCCAATAGTCTCCTCTTTCCTTTCTCCACCTGCTTCTGACTTTCTCTTACTTCATTCCCTTCCTGTCTTAACCTTTCTATCTTTGATGTAGCTGTTGCTATCATCATTTGGGTAACCCCAGCACCTTGCATATCACCTGTCTCAGTAGCCTTCATCAACTTTGCACTGCCTTCTTTCATCAAACCCTCAGAAATAAGGACCTTTCCCTGTAGTTCTGATTCTTTTTTAAGAAGCTCCTTTTTTTTGTCAAGCATAGATGTCTAGGTGACTTCTTCCTCCCTTTCTCTGTCTTTTCTGGACAGTTTTAGCTTCTTGGTTTTTTTTTTCCAGCTGCCTTTCTTTTTCTTCTTTCCCCTGATTTAGCCTTTGCCTGTAAGTGCTGTATGCCATTTTGGCACCCCTAAGAATCTCCCAAGTTAGAAGAACGTTGTGGGGTTGATGACTGATTGGATCATGGAACTTCACAGAATCTTTAACTGTTTTGATTTCACATATTGTTCTTTCACCGATTGCTGGTCTATATTCTGTAACAACATTTGCATTTACAAACTTCTTTCCACATCAGCATTCCCATGTGGAAGAACCATTGCAGTTTTTATAAGGTCAAGGAAACATTTATAATTTATCTTGCCATCATCTAATTTCATGGAGAAGATAGATCTCCAGTAGTGATCTATTCTTTCATACTCTTCTGGTAAGCCATGATCTGTCTGGTAGACTTTCCATTCATCAACCAAGTGTACAATCATTGCTTCATCATAATGGAGCTGTCTAGCTAGTAGTATCTAAACATCTGAAACTGAACTTGGGTCAAATCGTCTGACATGATTTAAACAAGACAGGGTCTTCAGTAACTCATTGTCAAATTGGGAGCCTGCGGATCAGGTATTGTGCAGCCGCTCAGTAGAAGGACGTGCTACCTAAACTTTCCTTGTGCTGATGCTCACTTTTCATTTGATATCATGTCTGTCTTGCTCCTCTTAATATAATGTTCTCATCACTCAGCTGGTTATTGACAATGAAGTCTAAACTTTTCAATTTCTCTGAGAGACGGTTGTTCACAATATCACCCTTCATGATGAACCTCCTTAAAACAGTATAAAAAAGATCTTTCATTCTGATATACAGTACATAGGTCACCGGCTGATCAGTCTAAGTCTTCTAGAAACTCTTCAAACAAAGGAATTACAGTCAACAGGAAGTGAAACGTAACTTTCATATCTGGCCTGTTGACAGCTTCTTTTTGAAGTTGATACTTTTGAGAGTTTTCTTAGTGTCTTTCTAAAGCTGTGACACATAAGCCTCGATTCCATCCCATTGATTAACGATTTTTTGCAGTGCTGGTCCTATACTTACCCAGCACACTTGGAAAAGGTTAATGAGAAGTTCTTCCGGCAGAACAAGTTCCACTTGTAGTTCTTTGTAACCCTGTCTTCTTCCAGGTGACACCTTGAACAATTCACACAGGGCTATAGCAAGATCTTCCATTCCTTGTTCATACTTTTCAATACCTTTGCTAAATGCGTTATATTATATCCAAACAAATTTTGTTATTTTCCTCTCATAGGGAATAAATATCACTTTGCAATAAGGGTGAATTGTTTTAAATCTGTTCATTATAAGTGTGTTTTACTGTGTATTTCAATACATTTCTTGTCTATAATGTTACAAGGTACCTTTCACTTCTTCGTTCTTGCTTACCTTGTGTTAAGATCAGTGTTAGAGCCACTACGTTTGTCTGATGATAAACTCCCATCATCATCACTGTCATCATCATCTTCCCAACCTCCTCCTGCCTTCCCAGGGATGTGGGCAACTTCTACAAATACCGAATCTTGCTGTACCGTCAGTTTATCAAACATGAATGAGAATTTTTATGAACGCGGTGTCGTATATAATGAAACATAAAAATTAAGAATTTTACTGCTACATCAACATGTTTTAAAATTTGAACTCATTGTTAGCAGGAAAATAAATGTTGAATTTCAATTTTTGCATAAATGTTCTTACTGCATCTGTCTGTTTCTACCATTAAAGAAAGAACAACAACTCTGATGCCTTGTGGGTAAACTTTTTAAAAAACTGGGAGCGAGGAGGCTTTCTGGTCCATCAGATTCCTCAATATAAAGTGTTTTAAATATTTCTAAGAGTACCTTGTGATAGCAGTATATATTCATACCAAACCATTGCACCCCGATTTCCTTGAGAAAGCTACTCACTACTGTATTACGTACACTAAGCTGTGACTAACACAGACAATCATAAGGCTTGACCAACCTTTTGTGGGTCTGGTGTATTGTCCGCTCAAACTGCTGTCTGTAGGGGGAGTGAAGTTGAAGTTTGCTGGAGGTTTGTACGACCCTGGATTCTCTAGAGTGGATAACACATTTCTCTGACAGCTCTCTGGATCCTCTGTCAGTTGCTGGGCAAACTCGCTGAGGTTTTGTAAAAAGGACTTTCCCATACCAACTAGAATACAGACAATATCTGATGGTCAACAGATATTTAACTCTGATTTATGCATAATTTGTCATGCAGTTGTTACCACGCTTCATATAAAACCTGAGAGGAGTTTATTAAAGAATTCCTACCATAATAAAGTACATTACTATGGTATATGATCCCCCCCCCACTCCATCCCCACCCCATCCCCTGTCTGCAAACTACATGTATATGATTCATATCTTTGTTTACATGTTTGAAGTTGAGGTCACAAGCTGAGACACAGTCAATTGCATTTCAAACATAGACCACAGGGACCTACTTGTGAGTTATGACACCACTCTCCCTTACGATGCATCAACCATCAATAGTAATAATACTGTGCGGCATTTATATAGCACATTATATAATTTCATAATTACTCCAAGCGCTTTACATCACACATACACCTAAAAGATAGCTAGCAGAGGGGTCATAAAGAACAATGTAAAATGTAAAACAAGATAAGATTAATTAGAGCATAAAATATAACATACAAATAAAATAACCTAAATACTACGACAGACCAACCTTTCCTTTAAGAATAGATGTATTACAAAATATGGCTAAAAGCTTTTCTAAAAAGATATGTTTTGAGGTTTGTCTTAAAACATTTGACTGTGCCACACGAACAGTGTGTGTTAGTGCTATGACATAGCAGCTTCACCTCCGATGATTTAACCTGATTTATCTTTAATTGTTGCATTTATGTTTCGTAAGATTTGTTGTATTTTACTACATATTAAACCAACCATCAACTGACCAAGTTTGAAGATCTTAAGCCTGGCAGTGCTCAAGATATGATCTGAACACAATTTGTATATGGAAACTCATAAAATTTCATAATGAGACCACAGTGACAGTGACTTATTTTGGGCATGCGACACACCATCCCCCTCCCTCACTCAAGATCCACCAACTAACCAAGACTGACATTTCTAAATCTCAGAGTGTGCAAGATTTGATCCAGACATGATCTGAATATGTATCAATCAATCAATCAATCAATCAATCAACCTTTCTCCAATGATGCATCAACTGACCTTGACCTGGTGTGATAGTCTTAGGCCTCACAGAGTGAAAGATATGACCCAGACATGAAAAGCTAATAGACTGATGGACAAGAAAGTCTATATCATATAACAATGATTCAAAGAATAATAGTGATTCATAACAATGATTCATACAATAACAGTGATTTGTACAATAACAATGACTTGTACAATAACAATGATTTGTACAGTAACAGTGATTTGTACAATAACAATGATTTGTACAATAACAATGACTTGTACAATAACAATGATTTGTACAATAACAATGACTTGTACAATAACAGTGATTTGTACAATAACAATGATTTGTACAATAACAATGACTTGTACAATAACAATGATTTGTACAATAACAGTGATTTGTACAATAACAATGACTTGTACAATAACAATGATTTGTACAATAACAATGATTTGTACAATAACAATGATTTGTACAATAACAATGATTTGTACAATAACAATGACTTGTACAATAACAATGATTTGTACAATAACAATGATTTGTACAATAACAATGACTTGTACAGTAACAGTGATTTGTACAATAACAATGATTTGTACAATAACAATGACTTGTACAATAACAATGATTTGTACAATAACAATGACTTGTACAATAACAGTGATTTGTACAATAACAATGATTTGTACAATAACAATGACTTGTACAATAACAATGATTTGTACAATTAGAGTGATTTGTACAATAACAATGACTTGTACAATAACAGTGATTTGTACAATAACAATGATTTGTACAATAACAATGATTTGTACAGTAACAATGATTTGTACAATAACAATGATTTGTACAATAACAATGATTTGTACAATAACAATGATTTGTACAATAACAATGATTTGTACAATAACAATGACTTGTACAGTAACAGTGATTTGTACAATAACAATGATTTGTACAATAACAATGACTTGTACAATAACAATGATTTGTACAATAACAGTGATTTGTACAATAACAATGACTTGTACAATAACAATGATTTGTACAATAACAATGATTTGTACAATAACAATGACTTGTACAATAACAATGATTTGTACAATAACAGTGATTTGTACAATAACAATGATTTGTACAATAATAATGATTTGTACATTAATAGTGATTTGTACAATAACAATGACTTGTACAATAACAATGATTTGTACAATAACAGTGATTTGTACAATAACAATGACTTGTACAATAACAATGACTTGTACAATAACAGTGATTTGTACAATAACAATGATTTGTACAATAACAATGACTTGTACAATAACAATGATTTGTACAATTAGAGTGATTTGTACAATAACAATGACTTGTACAATAACAGTGATTTGTACAATAACAATGATTTGTACAATAACAATGATTTGTACAGTAACAATGATTTGTACAATAACAATGATTTGTACAATAACAATGATTTGTACAATAACAATGATTTGTACAATAACAATGACTTGTACAGTAACAGTGATTTGTACAATAACAATGATTTGTACAATAACAATGACTTGTACAATAACAATGATTTGTACAATAACAGTGATTTGTACAATAACAATGACTTGTACAATAACAATGATTTGTACAATAACAATGATTTGTACAATAACAATGACTTGTACAATAACAATGATTTGTACAATAACAGTGATTTGTACAATAACAATGATTTGTACAATAATAATGATTTGTACATTAATAGTGATTTGTACAATAACAATGACTTGTACAATAACAATGATTTGTACAATAACAGTGATTTGTACAATAACAATGACTTGTACAATAACAATGACTTGTACAATAACAATGATTTGTACAATAACAATGATTTGTACAATAACAATGATTTGTACAATAACAATGACTTGTACAATAACAATGATTTGTACAATAATAATGATTTGTACAATAACAGTGATTTGTACAATAACAGTGATTTGTACAATAACAATGATTTGTACAATAATAATGATTTGTACAATAACAACATTGCCAAACTGTACACTGTAGATTCTTGATCATACAAGAGTAAACAATCTTTGCTTTAATTTTCAAAAAACCTCTCTATGAAAATCTAAAATCTTGCTTTTAATATTTATCACTATATGTATGTTTCTCGGCAAGCGGTATATATAGTCCGGCTGAAAGCCAAAATTCTTGTTTGATAGATCAAAATCAGTTATCACAAAATGTTTGATGCTGTTCCATTACCTATTAAGAGAGAAATCACGAAAATATCGCTATCTGGGACTTTCGGGTTTTGACTTTCGGCCGTACTACATTTACTGCTTACCATGTTTCTCAGAGTTTTAGTGATTGATCATAAAATTAAGTACACAAATGATAAAAGGAATCCTCACTAGTTGATTTTTTTTCTTCATCTTATCTATTATTATTCATGAAAATGATATTGATTGCATGAGTTGTGTGCAGGGTGACTCTGATTTAGGATCAAATATTCAGATCTGCCATAAGCACTCATGCATAATCTTCTTACCTTTCTGGGGTGACTCTGACTCAGGATGAAATATTCAGATCTGTTATAAGCACACACACAGCATCTTCTTACCTTTCTGGGGTGAAGGTGTATTCCCAAAGCCTTCCATCTTGGATTTAGTTCCACCCTGAGGTCCATACCCTGTATGTATAGTAATCAGCTGTATTGAGTTCAATACAAAACTGTTACGAGATGAACGAAAAACCAAGTGGTTAAGTTGCACCGAGTTTAATACAAAAGAGGATGTAGGTAAAACCAGGTGATTAAAATAGTCATTGGTGTCTGTTATGTAGCAGTTATACTGGTTTGATTGCCAGCAACCAGATAGCTCAGTTTATAAAGCAACTGACTGGTGATTCAGAAGTTCTGGGTTCAAATCCAGATCTGGTCCATAGCATATTCAACCTTCATGTTACTGTTGTATAGCAATAAATGATATCTACCTAAAACTGTTTATTTCATCTGTTGATATCTACCTAAAACTGTGTATTTCATCTGTTGTATAGCAATTAACGATTTCTACCTAAAACTGTGTATTTCATCTGTTGTATAGCAATTAACGATTTCTACCTAAAACTGTGTATTTCATCTGTTGTATAGCAATTAATGATTTCTACCTAAAACTGTGTATTTCATCTGTTGTATAGCAATTAACGATTTCTACCTAAAACTGTGTATTTCATCTGTTGTATAGCAATTAATGATTTCTACCTAAAACTGTGTATTTCATCTGTTGTATAGCAATTAATGATTTCTACCTAAAACTGTGTATTTCATCTGTTGTATAGCAATTAACGATTTCTACCTAAAACTGTATTTCATCTGTTGTATAGCAATTAACGATTTCTACCTAAAACTGTGTATTTCATCTGTTGTATAGCAATTAACGATTTCTACCTAAAACTGTGTATTTCATCTGTTGTATAGCAATTAACGATTTCTACCTAAAACTGTGTATTTCATCTGTTGTATAGCAATTAACGATTTCTACCTAAAACTGTGTATTTCATCTGTTGTATAGCAATTAACGATTTCTACCTAAAACTGTGTATTTCATCTGTTGTATAGCAATTAACGATTTCTACCTAAAACTGTGTATTTCATCTGTTGTATAGCAATTAACGATTTCTACCTAAAACTGTGTATTTCATCTGTTGTATAGCAATTAACGATTTCTACCTAAAACTGTGTATTTCATCTGTTGTATAGCAATTAACGATTTCTACCTAAAACTGTGTATTTCATCTGTTGAATAGCAATTAACGATTTCTACCTAAAACTGTGTATTTCATCTGTTGTATAGCAATTAACGATTTCTACCTAAAACTGTGTATTTCATCTGTTGTATAGCAATTAACGATTTCTACCTAAAACTGTGTATTTCATCTGTTGTATAGCAATTAACGATTTCTACCTAAAACTGTGTATTTCATCTGTTGTATAGCAATTAACGATTTCTACCTAAAACTGTGTATTTCATCTGTTGTATAGCAATTAACGATTTCTACCTAAAACTGTGTATTTCATCTGTTGTATAGCAATTAACGATTTCTACCTAAAACTGTGTATTTCATCTGTTGAATAGCAATTAACGATTTCTACCTAAAACTGTGTATTTCATCTGTTGTATAGCAATTAACGATTTCTACCTAAAACTGTGTATTTCATCTGTTGTATAGCAATTAACGATTTCTACCTAAAACTGTGTATTTCATCTGTTGTATAGCAATTAACGATTTCTACCTAAAACTGTGTATTTCATCTGTTGTATAGCAATTAACGATTTCTACCTAAAACTGTGTATTTCATCTGTTGAATAGCAATTAACGATTTCTACCTAAAACTGTGTATTTCATCTGTTGTATAGCAATTAACGATTTCTACCTAAAACTGTGTATTTCATCTGTTGTATAGCAATTAACGATTTCTACCTAAAACTGTGTATTTCATCTGTTGTATAGCAATTAACGATTTCTACCTAAAACTGTGTATTTCATCTGTTGTATAGCAATTAACGATTTCTACCTAAAACTGTGTATTTCATCTGTTGTATAGCAATTAACGATTTCTACCTAAAACTGTGTATTTCATCTGTTGTATAGCAATTAACGATTTCTACCTAAAACTGTGTATTTCATCTGTTGTATAGCAATTAACGATTTCTACCTAAAACTGTGTATTTCATCTGTTGTATAGCAATTAACGATTTCTACCTAAAACTGTGTATTTCATATGTTGTATAGCAATTAACGATTTCTACCTAAAACTGTGGGTTTCTTCTGTTATGTAATGCCTTTTTTAAGTGTATAACAAGAAAGCACTACTGGTATAAGTGAATACGTAAGCCAATTGTCTCCCTGATTAAATATACTACCTGAGGATGCTTTGAAAGGTGACTGCGAAGTGGGTAAATCCTCTGTATCAAACAGCGTCTCTAGAAGTTCCTGTCAAGAAAGTGACAACAAACACAAAATACAGATCACCTGACAACATGATGAACTTTTGGAGTTTTTCCTGACAATATTTGAAACACAGTAAAAAGCAGTTACAGTGAACACGCTTGTAATGTATTCATGCTTACAATAAAACACAGTTACAGTGAATATGCTTGTAATGTATTCATGTTTACAATAAAACACAGTTACAGTGAACACGCTTGTAATGTATTCATGTTTACAATAAAACACAGTTACAGTGAACACGCTTGTAATGTATTCATGCTTACAATAAAACACAGTTACAGTGAACACGCTTGTAATGTATTCATGTTTACAATAAAACACAGTTACAGTGAACACACTTGTAATGTATTCATGCTTACAATAAAACACAGTTACAGTGAATATGCTTGTAATGTATTCATGTTTACAATAAAACACAGTTACAGTGAACACGCTTGTAATGTATTCATGCTTACAATAAAACACAGTTACAGTGAATATGCTTGTAATGTATTCATGCTTACAGCAAAGTGATTTTCATTCCCTGTCGTTATAAAATACACTATGAATTTGCTGAATATATTATTCTATATTTATAACAAATCAAAATTGTTCAACCCTAGCATTGCATAAGTTTAGCATGTTTTTCTGCATTTCAATGTTATAAGTAGTCATAAGTAAGAATGGTAATGATTTTAATGACATATTAATGTACCTTTGCAGTTTTTCGGACAGCAAGGTACGGAATGTTACCATGCAGTGGATCTGGTGGTCCATTATATTCTACAACACAACAATATTCCACATCAAGAAAACATCACTCTTTGTGCTTCTAACACAATTTAATCCTTATAATTTTTTTCATCAATCTTTTTCCTACTCTTTGACATCTTCTTTTACAGAGTTTAACGCGAATGTCAGTTAAGACGTTAAATCTCTGCAAACCTACTTTTGGCTTCTGTGATTCCTTGAGAACACTTCATTAACCCAAGCTTAAACCGTGGATTCCCATGTGACAGGATGTGCTTCATCAACTTCATCACCTACAAGAAATTTTTTTTTTCACTGAGCACAGGACACTTAAATTAATGGATATTGATCAAATGGAATAAAGTCACTGACAATCTGAACTTTAATTTGAAAAAAAAAAAACAAGGATTTTTTTTTTTCATTCTGACTGATGTTACAAAATTTCTTTCACAATTCTTCACTTTTATTTTAACTTCAACTTCCTTTTATCTTTCACAGGAATGTTTTCTTACCTTAATTCAACACTATAGGATTTTCAGACCTATTATGCCTGTTTTAGTGTTTGCCTGTCACCATGCATTAGCATTTGAACATTTTCACCTTCTTAAATACTGCTGGACTCATTTTTACAAAATCTGGATTGTAGCACATATGGGGTAAGGGGAGCAAACACTGTATATTTTGTGACCTTCTGGAGAAGGTCAAAAACCTCCAAAAATAAGACAAACTCTTAAAAATTTCCTTTACCCTGTGATAACTAATAAGAAAGCCTGTACTAATAATATGAAAGTCTTGGCCCCTGGGTCAGGGCTTCTGGCGCTAGGGTAGAGCTCTTATGATGGCCTGTATAGTAAGAATGCATTATTTAAAAACTTGGCTCCCAGACATCAAACACCGTGAATGTACTAATGAGGAGTAAAGAAGCTGCTACCAAAAGCATTAATCTTATGGCTCCATGCTCAGGTGATCTGGTGCTATGCTGGGCCTGCAAGATTCATATAATGAAAAATGCATCTTCTCACTTGTGGCGATTGATCACCAGTGGCCAAGTAATCCAGTTGGTAGAGCACCTAACTATACATTCAGGGGGCCTGGGTTTGAATCCCAGTCTGGTCGGGTGCATTTTCTCCCTTCCTGTTACATTTGGTGCCATTGACCATCCCTGGATTTGCAGTTGAAAGTCCAGCAAGGGGCAAAGAGAATCTGGGTTCTGTGTCTTCAAGTGTGACAACATTTAAGGAAAGAGGAAGGCAGCTGTCGGGTGGGTTCAATCACTAGTGCTAGATAGCTCAGCTAGTACAGCACCTGATTGGAGATTCAGGGGACCCAGGTCTGGTACTCTGTTGAATTTTCTCCCCTTCCTGTTATCCATAATGCATCATTTCATTAAAATTCTCTGCTCCTCTCCCCCTGCTGCCGGAGGAGGCCGCCGCCGATCTACCGAGCTACTCGCACGGCATCATTTCATTAAAATTCCTTTTCATGACTAAACTGAGTGCAGAAGGAATGATCCACAGGAAGACCTGTCAAACTCCTCACCCCCGGGTCAGGAATAGCCCCCCTATAATTACTTTGTCTGTCTCTCTGGCCATCTCCTGTCCTTCCACTCAACTTTGTACACTAATTCTGTTACATCGAAACAGGTTCAAACTTGTTTATGACCAAACAATGCATCTTAATCCTAAATCACGGTCATCTGATTAAGGTCATGTTCATTACTAAAACAAATCTAGATTTATTTAAGAGGGTCATAAATGTCACATTAGATATTTTATATGTTAACATTTGCCACAAATACAGCACTATGTGTACTGTCTTTGAAGCAAGGCCATTGGACAAAGTCTAGGTATAAAAATGTTAGAAATCCAGAGAAATCAGATGTTCATTCTTTACACAATTATTTCTTATGACTAGGTCATGGATCTAACCCAAGGTCATTTGGCCAAGTCAAGGTCACTGATAATTCAAAAATAACATAGCAAGATTTCTGTAGAACAGAAGTCGTTACTACAACTAAAGGTTAAAACAGACCGTGTGTCATGCCCTTAGATGAAATAATGGAATTATTGAGTAATGGTACACATATATGAATATTCATGTAAAAATGAGCAGAAGCTCATGTTTGGCATTAAATTTACAGATCCAATTCTGACATTGTGTTGTGACCTTGAATGTGGGTCTTTTTTCCAAGATCAAAGCCATCAATGCAGAAGTTGTAGAAATATTTGTTTGCAGGCCATAATTTTGTAATGAAGAAATACAAAAAGAAATGAACATCACATTTTACCACAAAAAAGAAGACATTCAGTTCTCCATGTTTGAATGACGTATTCATAACACCACAACATGCAAATTCTTCTGATCTAAGTTTTTAGTTTTACAATATTCATACATAGGCCATATGTTGTTCAGCCTGTTACCCTTAACTTTAATTTAATGGGATTTTTTTCTTTAGTCAGTCATCCTTACCTTTAACTTGATGGGATTTTTTTCTTCAGCCAGTCATCCTTACCTTTAACTTGATGGGATTTTTTTCTGCAGCCAGTCATCCTTACCTTTAACTTGACGGGATTTTTTCTTCAGCCTATCATCCTTACCTTTAACTTAACATGACAGGATTTTTTATTCAGTCTGTCCACAAGGAACTCTAACATTGAGTCACAATAACCATCTGACTCCAGAGTGATATCTGATTATTCAGTCTAGGAATATTACAAAACATACATCTTCACATATATTCCTGCCCCATTAGCGAAACAGTATATTGAACCACTGCACGACAACACACACTCTGCTTTTTCTCCTGGTCAATCTTATCATTTGTTTATCTTGTAATTTGCATACTTTAATGAAATTAATTGATTGACATCTAGCTGTAGTGTTTTCATTCATCGTGTCATGTTAGCTTTAACAATTAACTGTAGTTTGCTTGGAAGTGTGATTCTATCTACCTTATTCACCATGGCTCAAACAAGAGGCTTGTGGGCCTTAACAGTCACCTGAGTATCAGAGTCCATACACAGCCCATGCATGGAGTCTCATATTTTCATATAAACCTCAGTATGGGGTCTGCTGTGCACATGTTTATTTCAAAATACATATAATTCCTATTCAATTACAGAAGAAATAGAAGTTTGAAGCAGATAAATTATTTTAACATTACCTAATTGTTTTTATACATTATCATTATGTGGCCATATTGGCCCTGCACAAGGGCCTGAACCCTGACCCAGGAGCCACAAATTTCAAAATTTAGGTAGAAAGCTTCATAAATATCATAATCATTATAATCATGAATTTAGTTTTTCTAAAATGTATATGGGAGTAGAGAAGATGAGTTTCTAAGATTTAATACATTTTCACTATATGACCATAATGGCCCCCACCCTAGGGCCTGAACCCCTGACCCAGGAGTCATGAATTTCGCAATTTAGGTAGAGAGCTTCATAAACATCATAATCATGCATTTAGTTTTTCTAAAATATATGTTGAAATAGAGAAAATGATTTCTAAGATTTAATATGTTTCACTATATGGCCACACCCTAAGGCCTGAGCCCCTAACCCTGAGGCCACTGAATTTCACACTTTTGATAGAGGGCTTCAATTTCAAGAAAAAGTTAAAAATGTGAAATTGTTAATGGACAGCACATGACGACGGACAAAGACCAACGGCAATAGGTTACCTAGGTGACACAGGTGATCTAAAAATATAGCCATGGTTAAAGTGTTTGAAAAGTAGGTCAAGGTCATTAAGTAAAATGTTTTGGTACCAAATGAAAGGAAAGGTCATAGGTCACAAAAAATCTCTATGTGACATATCAAAGTCCTATCCCCCTTGGTTTAATAGATATATTCAAGGTTAAGGTTTTCCCCTTAAAGTATAACAGTGAAACAATGACAATAATTCTCCAGACATTCGTCCCAGTGAGTTAATAAAAGTTTACCATTTCTGAGAAAAATTCATGGAAAAATTGTTGCTAGAAGATCAATGATACCAACAATTAACCACTGATTAATGTCTACATCAACAGTCACTGATCAATTAAACTTCATTATTCCTTATAAAAGAATTTTGTAACCAAACAAACATTTTATGAATTGTCTTATGTTAAGTGAATAAATCACACAGGATCTTGCAAATCCAAATATCCTAAAAATATCTATTACACTCAATTATTTATTTAATGTGAATGTTGATACATGCACTGAAATAGACATTATAACTGTTATGAATGCAGTAGTTTTAGTTAAATGGTCTTTCTACTTGCTCTTGCTAGTGGGTTAATTCTATAGCTCCACTTTAGAGCACTGGTCTGTTGAGCCACAGGTCCTGAGTTTCATACTCAGCAGGACAAATTTTGTCCCGAGTTACTTGCATGGTCTCCCTTCCTGTTACATATGCAAAATACACAGTCTGCAGGTCCAGCACACTCTCTGTATTTAGTTATATAGCTTTATAAAGCTTTGGGGAAATAGCTTGGTTTCAAAGCTAGTTTAGATTGAATTAGATTGAATTTCTTAGGTGCAATGGCATGGCCAAAAAGTTGCATATTAATTTTTGAACATTCTTATACTCTGAACACTGTTCTAATTAGAGTTCTACACTATGTTCTTTTAAGAATTTTCATGAAAACTTGTTGTGTGTGTGTGTTGTTAACTGTCCACAACCTTTTGTGCATGGAAGCATAGATATTTGGTATAATGATATTACAATGTAGAATTTGATTGCCAATCCACTATTCTTTTGATCTTCATTGACTTTTATTCAGTGCTAAAGATTGAATAACTGTTGCTCAATAACTTAATAATCCTAAACATTTGACAATTTTGAATTGTATTCTTTTTTACGGATGTAGGTTAACAGTGGTCCAGGATTTCCTAAAAGAGGGTGAGGCACATGTGCAAGTCAAGTATTAGCCAAAATACTCAGTCATTTTGGTGCCAAATCTGGAATTTTCACTCACATTGTTTTGTAAATTTGTGCCAGAAAAAAAGGGGGGCTCTAAATCTGTCACTGGTTTAAGTGGGGTTTTTTGTTTACAATGTGTTGTATAAAATACAAGGATAAAATATTTTCACTTAGTGAAATTCAACTTTTATGCATTTGGAAATTTATTTGATAAATGATTTGAAATAGCTAAATCAAGCTATTTCAAATAGCTTAAATATATAAAACTATATAACTTAATATAGCTAAATATAGAGATTATTCTGGCTCTGGTCTGGCCCCTACACTCTACTTCAACCATTGTGACATGCAAGTTTAAAGGATACTGTTGACTTCTACGTACAGATGACCTGAAACTGCCCCTTCATCATCTGAGGTGGCCTTCAAAACTGTGCTGACCTAAAAATGTATTCAGCTGTAGTCATTATGTCGATTTAGTTAATAAGATTTTACCAAACTTCACCAAAGTTCTACTCGGCAGCATTATTTGCAAATGATGACGTCACTTAAAAGCATATTGCAGCCTATAAACTGATAAAGTTTTTATCACTTTACAAAAAAAAAAAATGTCCAACGCTCTGATAGACGTCAGTGAAACAAAAGATAAATTTCTTTATTCATACATGTATACATTTTCGGAGAATGAAGAGCACTGTTTTTTATATACCTTGCTCACAAACGAAACTTTTTCAATCACTGAACTAACTGCTGCCCTGTTGTCTGTCATGTCTTAAAATGAAAGTACGTTATCCACCAGATGTCGAGCCCGATCAAATATTATTATTATTATTATTTTTTCTTATATTTTAGACATTTTGGTACTTTATGGGTTTCAAAGACCAGACAGAATTGTGTAGCTTCTTTCCTTATTTGTGAAAATATTTTGAATGAAATTTCATACCGATATCACATCATATGACATTTCTCAACTTCCCACAGAAGTTGCATGAGAAAAGGAATATTCTCGAGCTTGACGTTGACAGCCGATTGATGCAATATTTAAGGAATTTGGACTATTTCAGTCTGGTATATGATACACAGCTTTGTGATATGGACCAGTGGAAGAATTTTAATTATCATCTATGAAGATGCGAGCTAGATTTAGTGATATATGACTGTTAAAGAGTGTATAGTTGATATTCTGTCGGAAATTTATTTCACAGTCTTCGAAAATTTTGAGTTTGTGTACCTTTATCTCGTCGAAAATGTCAACAAGAAAGCTTCAGCTATCCAAATATGTCCATATGGTATGTATCTCATGCAGGGTTTGCTATGTCACGTGCGTTGTTATGGTTATGTCCCACCCCCCTTTACACACAAAAAATTATAGGCCTAGAATTCCTAATTAGAGAAACTACCATTTCTAGTAGAAGTGATAGTTTCTCTCATTAGGAATAATTTTACAACATATGTGTCATTTCTTTTGTTGAATCTCTTGGATTGTAGGAAAGCCAAGTAGAGCATAGATCTGCTATTAAACCTGATGAGACTGGTGATAAAGTTTTAATTTGGAGATAACTGCATGTGTGCATCATATCATGCATAATTTCAGCTTGTACCCAGCAAAATACATATCCCCATATCTGTGGGGGAAATGTAATTTATCTTGTCTATTATAGTAATGTACTCTCTCTCTCTCTCTCTCTCTCTCTCTTTCTCTCAGGAAAGAAGAAAATGAAATGCTGGACCAAACCATGATCCCCCCACCCCATGCCCTGTAATCTCAATTTAATCTCTAGTTGGGTGCTTTTCAAACAGAAATATATATATATGACTACTGCCAATGAAATTTGGCTGACTGCCAAACATCTTCTTCCTTACTTTAAGATCATGACAGGACCTTTAATCATCCTTATAAGGCAATCATTTTCACCTGTCAGTTGCAGGGGCTAGTCTGTATGGCACTGAATATAGCAGGAAGGTTGATAATTCAACGGACCAAGCAGATTAGGATTGGAACCCAGGCCTTCTGAATCTCAAGTCATATATGCTCTAATAATGAGCTTAATCTTGCTACTGCAGCAATTAAATTCATTTATATATAACCACACTAGAATAAACTTCCAGCATCATGACATGTAAAACTCTTCGTATTCACAGGCTCTAGAGAATGAACTGAAGGAAACAACAAAAGCAATCGATGAAGATGACATCAATGTATTGTTAAGGACTGATGGAATGGTCTTCAGTCCAAGGGAGACAATCATTGGATACCCATCCTACCCACTGTATAAAGAGATTAGCAACATGCTACAACTATGGATGGAAAATAAGTAATTATAAGCTCTACTTTGGAAATTATATTTCATTGTGGTGTGAAATTTGTGAGAATGGGGTAGCCACGAAACCATGAAAATTGAGCATTCATGAAATTTAATGATTCTACGGTGATTTTTTAATACTGTGGGTGTATCCAGAATTTTTTAATTTTTTTTTTTATTTTAACACCTTCCACTACATACAAACAAACAACATTGACAGATGACACATTCAGCTAACAAGTCAGTGATAAAATTATTAATGTATGAAAGCATATATTTATGGTGTGAAAGGTCTTTTTGGAGAGAGAGAGAGAGAGAGAGAGAGAGAGAGAGAGGTACAAATGTATCATTGTCTTAGCAACAGATTTTGATAAAAATACATAGAACAATTCAAAATTTGAGGAGGGAAATAAATGAAATTGAACATGTTGAAGTGACGGAAGAAATATACACTATAAGTATAACATATTAATTTACATGATCAATAATACAAGATTCACATACCATTTGCCAGTGTTTTTCATACTCATCATATCTACAATTTCTTAAAAGCAAGTATTTCTCAACCATAATTCTGTCTGTAATTATTTTTGTAATTGCTGATATATGAACTTGAGGCTTATTTTGATATTTACTAGAAAAAATGTAATGTTTAACTATCAGCAGAATCAAATTTTGAAATCTATATATGTCTATTATGGTATTTACCAAATAACACAGTAATTTTGTCAAAATTTACAGGGATATGAAACTGGTCTAAAATCCATTCTTCTACCTCACACCATAGTTCCCTTATTTTTTGACAGTCAAAAAATAGATGTTCTAAAGTTTCTATATCAACTCCACAAAAAACACATATTGGGGAGTCTTTAATTTTAAGTTTGAATAAATATTGGTTGGTAGGAAATATTCTGTGAAGTATTTGAAACTGCAGCCATTGATATTTTGACTCTTGTGTGACTTTAAAGGGAAGCTCAAAAATCTTATTCCAATTGATTTCAGGAAAGGTATATCCATTTTCATTCCATTTTATTACAGAAGTAATTGTTTCCCTCTTTTTGTGCAAAAGATTGCTGTACATATCTTTACAACCTTTACTATTTTTATAGAAGAGTATGATAGACTTTGGAAGGATTGGTCCTATTAATTTTTTCCCTATGTGATTAGGAAGCACAGATAATATTGCATTTTTAAGTCCAGCATATTCAACAAAGTTAGTTTTTACATGAAACATAAGTACATCATCTAGAGTTAGGAAATTCCCATTGCTGTCGAAAAGATCTCTAATGAAGACAATCCCTGCGTTATAATAGTGTTTCAAGAAGACAGACTCATTACCTATCTTTACTTTAGGATTAAACCATATGTGTTCGTTTAGTATGTTAGGGTCTACCTGACTGTTGATATTGGTTATATGCACCCAACTTGAGAAAACATCTTTCCAAAACATATTATCTATTCTTTGGGATGTATTTAAAAGGAAGTCTGACCCTTTTAACAGTAACTCTGATATTTTTATTTCAAGGATTGATTCTAAGAGTCTTACCCATTTGTTATTTGCATGTATTATTCTTCTAATCCATGATGATTTTAAGGCTACTATAAACTCATTATAATCAGTCATTTTTAATCCTCCAAATCTATAATCTTGGACAATTGTATTTTTCTTAATTTTATGAACATTACTCCCCCAAAGAAATTTATACAACTCAAATTCAATTTTTTTTAAATACTCTTCTCCAGGATTGGGTAATGTTAATATTAAATGGTTAAGTTTGGGGATAAGTAATGATTTGATAAGTGATAATCTGCCAAGTGGTGTTAATTTCCTTCCTTTCCATTGATCAATTAATTTTTTAATGTTTAGCAATTTGTTATCATAATTGATGTCGATCATTTCCCAGAGATTTACAGAAAATTTAATTCCTAGCATTTCAAAGTTTGTGTTGCTCCAGTTCAGTTTCCATCTAGAATGATGAAATATCTCTTTTGAAAATTTCTTGCTACCTATCCATATCATGTTTGTTTTTGAAAAGTTTATTTTTAATCCAGAGATGTTTGCAAAGAAATCTAGCTCTCTTAAGATACCATCCATAGATTCCGGTGAACCATCTGAAATAATAGAAGTGTCATCGGCATATTGGAATATTTTATACTCTTCATCTTCAATTATAATACCTTTAATGTCTTTATTATTCCTTACTAAGATTCCCAGTATCTCGGCACATAATATAAACAAGTACGGAGATATTGGGTCCCCCTGTCTACAACCTCTTTGAGGAGAGAGAGACTCGGATATAATACCATTCTGTATAACACATGATTTAATACCATTATAGAAAGTTGCTACCCATCTTTTGATTGAAGGAATTTTTACCTCGCATCCAAAGTGAGTGAATTTAGAAAACTGGGCAATTTTCAATTTGCTCATAATCCTAAATTAGAAATATAAATAGTTTGGGTGAATTTAAAATGGGAGGATATTGTTTTTTGATATATACCATAGAAGTAGAATTTTAGCATGACACAAAGTTAGCAATTTTTCCATAAAATGGGTATGTATATATTTAGTGAGAGGTAATTTTAGTGACTTTATAAATCTAGGGGAAGTAATTATTACCTCATATATGAAATAAATTGTTAGCGATTTTCAATTTTAGCGATCTCATCACACTTTCTATTAATGCCAAAATTAATCCTTGCTAAAAATTCTGCTTATACGGTATCTGGGTGAATATGACGGGGAGAGAAAATTTCCCTATGTACAGTATACTTACATGTGCAACATATTATATTGCAAAAATGTAAAGCAAAAATCCCATTTCAAAGATATTACAGTAAAATGCAATGCGAGGATCTCATTTCAAGGATATTTTAGTAAAATGTAAATGAGGATCTCATTTCAAAGATATTTTAGTAAAATCCAATAGCTTAAAGCTATGTACTTGCTCTTATCCAAGTTTTATATGTTATTTACAATAAGGCCAAAATAAAATATATATATATGTGTGTTTCCTGTTTCATTCCCCCAAAACTTAAGTAGGGTATGTAGGAAAAGCGCTTTATTTTACTTAAACATTTTATTTGAAATCTTAGTTTTCAGTACGCAGAAAGAACAAAATTCTGGTTTGAAAATTGTGGATTTTATTTTATTTTTATGTATCATCAATAAAATATTTAGTGTCAGCAGCAAAAACTTAGGGCTGGGAATCCGGAAGCACACTTATATTTTATTTTGGTCTTACTTGGAATTCATAGCCATTCCATCATGGTGTGGCTTAAGGTTAATTTACCTTTCACAAACTGTATTATGAGATTAAGATAAAAGGAATGTTTCTGTCATTTCAGTCAAATACATTTTACAAAGTTATAAGTAAAATATGCAAGTTTAACAGCCATAGATATTATCTGTATGATCAGAAAATCTACAGTCTTAGAGATGACATGAAAAATTTACAATGTTTCTAAGATTCTCTATCTTAGTTGTAAGATTTTTTTGTGAAAAGGTCAGTAGAAGTTGGTCTGATGCCACAAAGCAGAGTACTCGACCCCATGAGATGTTTCAAGATATTGCATTGTACAATTTCTCTCTCACCTAAATGCCCCATTATAATAACATTATACAGGTCTCCACATTACATATAAAGTACCTGTAATTCATGTTGTTCAAGTAATGTAAAATATTCATTTAAAGTAATCTGATCTGATAAATATCCCTTTGGAACCCCCCTCCAGTAATTAAGAAATAATTTCTTTAAAAAACGCACAACCTTCGTAGAATTATGGCAGCCATGGTGTAATTCAAACTTAAACCCCAAAAATGGTTCTGAATGTTAACAGGTCATATGAGGAAAACGTGATCAGAAACTGACAGATATTGAAAATGAGTGTGAAAATTGTTCACCGAGTCGTCTTCTTCCAAAGTCCGATAAAAGTCTCCTGCAGATTCTCTGATGTAAAGAAGTAACAACTTCCCAACTGATGTACACAAATGTGTATATTTATATCTGGAATATACATGTAGTAAAAACATATCCGTATATGGAAGAAAATCCAGATTGCCAGTTTTTTTAAATAACAATTAAACAACACATTATAAACAGTAATTAAGAAATTTGATTGGTTTGCAATCATTTTCTTGATATTGTGTTTATCAACAGATAAGAAAGCTGAAGGTAAAACATTCCTCATTCGGACTAACTGAGTATTTTAATAAATGGGTGTTATGTTAGTTGTGTATAAGTCGTGATAAGATTTGACTCACAACTCAAATTACACACCCTAAAGTCCGAATTATCTTTATAACAAGTCTCATTCCATTTTAATGAAACCAAACAAACAGACAGACAGACAGAGTGATGCATATAAATACTTTTGTTATCTTCATATTATGGAATTATTTTACTGATATTTCTAGATATTGTCCAGTCTCTGATCTCCCAAAATATGAACTCCTGGATGAGAAATCTTACACAGAGGCCAGGTAGGCAAATTAATTTAAATAAGATCAGTTACAAAAGTGATATGTGGAGTATGAAAAGGTGATATGTGGAATAAGAAAAGGTAATATGTGGAATAAGAAAAGGTGATATGTGGAATATGAAAAGGTGATATGTGGAGTATGAAAAGGTGAAGGTAAGTGATCACTCTCATAAACTCCTATGAGTACAGATCAAAGATTTGGGCAAACACAGACCCCTAGATATACCAGAGGTGAGATCAGGTGCCTAGGAGGAGTAAGCATTCCCTGTCAACCAGTCACACTTACCTTGAGCCCTGTATCTTGGTCAGGTAAATGGAGAAATCTGTAGTTTAAATCAGTGTGTGAAGAATGACCTAACAACTGGTATGAAACGCGTTAAACATTATTTGACTCAATGACAGGTTGTATTGGCAGACTAGATCGTTATAACGACCATAAGATTTGCAAAATACTGACTTGTGTGTATGTGTAATACTACAAACCAACTATTGATTTATTCATGAATGGCTGATGATAAACTGATCCATGATGATACACGTATAATCATATTTTATGAATTTCACAAGAGTCTTTGGTGTTACAGAAATTTAGATCTGCTCCCAATTTATATACAATGTAACAGAAAGTTACGAGTATAGTGTTTACTCTTAATGGAACCTGTTTCTCTTAAAGTTTGTGTCATTGGCAGGATCGATATATTATCATATATTAAATATTACATCAATCATGAGACATTTATGATAAATGACAGGTTAATGACAATAAATATATGTGTACTGAAGTTGTTTGCAAATCTCCTTGATATTTCACACATACATATTATCATAGCTGGTTTACAGTAGTTTAGCCACTCACCAAATTTATGTTTGTTCCAGAGAGGCAAACTTTAAGACTATCACTCCCCTGCTGGTGGGCCTTCAGAGCTTGTGGGAATTATGGTCAGACGAAGAAATCGCTTACAGAGTCAAGGAAATACTTCTAGTAAGTTTCAGTTCTTATGTTGTCATAGTAACAACAAACCTAACAATAGTAGATGTCTTCTTTTTCTCCCTGTAAGTACTGAACCTCCTCTGACATATTTTCGTACTGTCTTCCAAAATTTGGTCACCTCAGGCATTGTACATTACAGCGAGTTTTTGTGAAGACTCCTTGTGTATATAACATAAGAAGTACCACTCCCAGATTGCAGTCTCATATCTTTTTAAAAAATGACAGATGGATATTTCGTTATCTGGGTCAAAAGGTCATAAGTCAAGGTTTTGAGGCCAGGGAAGGCTCTGCTTTGTTTTCAATTTAACTTTCTAATATAACAAACTACTGCCATTCTTTTAAGCCAAGTTATGTGTTCAATAAACTGCTTCCTGGAATTTTCTGACAGAATAATCGCACGATGTACTTGTGTAATAAGACATTGTCTGGATTGTGTCGACTTTTAAGGACACTTGTCACTGGGAAGCAATATCAATAAATCTTGATATTTACAAGGTTGACGAAATTATCCAGACTGAGTAATAATGATGTACTTAGTAGAAATAAATCACAATAAATGAATTTGAGGCTAGTCTAAGAAACTGGTACAGAGGAAGTGTTTTATTCTTGGATGGGAATATGATTTGTTTGTTTACAAGTGTTTTATTCTTTGATGGGAATATGATTTGTTTGTTTACAAGTGTTTTATTCTTTGATGGGAATATGATTTGTTTGTTTACAAGTGTTTTATTCTTGGATGGGAATATGATTTGTTTGTTTACAAGTGTTTTATTCTTGGATGGGAATATGATTTGTTTGTTTACAAGTGTTTTATTCTTGGATGGGAATATGATTTGTTTGTTTACAAGTGTTTTATTCTTGGATGGGAATATGATTTGTTTGTTTACAAGTGTTTTATTCTTGGATGGGAATATGATTTGTTTGTTTACAAGTGTTTTATTCTTGGATGGGAATATGATTTGTTTGTTTACAAGTGTTTTATTCTTGGATGGGAATATGATTTGTTTGTTTACAAGTGTTTTATTCTTGGATGGGAATATGATTTGTTTGTTTACAAGTGTTTTATTCTTGGATGGGAATATGATTTGTTTGTTTACAAGTGTTTTATTCTTGGATGGGAATATGATTTGTTTGTTTACAAGTGTTTTATTCTTGGATGGGAATATGATTTGTTTGTTTACAAGTGTTTTATTCTTTGGTGGGAATATGATTTGTTTGTTTACAAGTGTTTTATTCTTGGATGGGAATATGATTTGTTTGTTTACAAGTGTTTTATTCTTTGGTGGGAATATGATTTGTTTGTTTACAAGTGTTTTATTCTTGGATGGGAATATGATTTGTTTGTTTACAAGTGTTTTATTCTTGGATGGGAATATGATTTGTTTGTTTACAAGTGTTTTATTCTTTGGTGGGAATATGATTTGTTTGTTTACAAGTGTTTTATTCTTGGATGGGAATATGATTTGTTTGTTTACAAGTGTTTTATTCTTTGGTGGGAATATGATTTGTTTGTTTACAAGTGTTTTATTCTTGGATGGGAATATGATTTGTTTGTTTACAAGTGTTTTATTCTTGGATGGGAATATGATTTGTTTGTTTACGAGTGTTTTATTCTTGGATGGGAATATGATTTGTTTGTTTACAAGTGTTTTATTCTTGGATGGGAATATGATTTGTTTGTTTACGAGTGTTTTATTCTTTGGTGGGAATATGATTTGTTTGTTTACAAGTGTTTTATTCTTGGATGGGAATATGATTTGTTTGTTTACGAGTGTTTTATTCTTTGGTGGGAATATGATTTGTTTGTTTACAAGTGTTTTATTCTTGGATGGGAATATGATTTGTTTGTTTACAAGTGTTTTATTCTTTGGTGGGAATATGATTTGTTTGTTTACAAGTGTTTTATTCTTGGATGGGAATATGATTTGTTTGTTTACGAGTGTTTTATTCTTGGATGGGAATATGATTTGTTTGTTTACAAGTGTTTTATTCTTTGGTGGGAATATGATTTGTTTGTTTACAAGTGTTTTATTCTTGGATGGGAATATGATTTGTTTGTTTACAAGTGTTTTATTCTTGGATGGGAATATGATTTGTTTGTTTACGAGTGTTTTATTCTTGGATGGGAATATGATTTGTTTGTTTACAAGTGTTTTATTCTTGGATGGGAATATGATTTGTTTGTTTACAAGTGTTTGGTAGGTCAGGCAGTAGAGTGCCTGCCTTGTTTTCCACATATTTTTTCCTTGTGAATTGAGATATTAATATAAAACTTGTTTTGCAGATATCTTATGAGACCCACTTTTACAAAAGTTATAGCCCTTTACACAAAATTTATTTTCCTTTGAGGGGGGGCATGTATTGCTTTATAATACTCTCAGAATTATATTGATTGTCAGTCATAAACCATTGAAATATTATTTTTGAAGAAATTAGCTTCTAAGAGGGGTATAAAGCTGTACACCTCTAAGTTCTGTCAATGTTATAAAGCTATTTACCTGTAAGTTCTGTCAGTGTTACAAAGCTGTACACCTGTAAGTTCTGTCAGTGTTATAAATCTGTACACCTGTCAGTTCTGTCAGTGTTATAAAGCTGTACACCTGTCAGTTCTTTCAGTGTTATAAAGCTGTACACCTGTAATTTCTGTCAATGTTATAAAGCTATTTACCTGTAAGTTCTGTCAGTGTTATAAAGCTATTTACCTGTAAGTTGTTACAAAGCTGTACACCTGTAAGTTCTGTCAGTGTTACAAAGCTGTACACCTGTAAGTTCTGCCAGTGTTATAAAGCTGTACACCTGTAAGTTCTGTCAGTGTTATAAAGCTATTTACCTGTAAGTTCTATCAGTGTTACAAAGCTGTACACCTGTAAGTTCGGTCAGTGTTATAAAGCTGTACACCTGTCAGTTCTGTCAGTGTTATAAAGCTATATACCTGTAAGTTCTATCAGTGTTACAAAGCTGTACACCTGTAAGTTCGGTCAGTGTTACAAAGCTGTACACCTGTAAGTTCGGTCAGTGTTATAAAGCTGTACACCTGTCAGTTCTGTCAGTGTTATAAAGCTATTTACCTGTCAGTTCTGTCAGTGTTATAAAGCTGTACACCTGTAAGTTCTGTCAGTGTATAAAGCTATTTACCTGTAAGTTCGGTCAGTGTTATAAAGCTGTACACCTGTCAGTTCTGTCAGTGTTATAAAGCTATTTACCTGTCAGTTCTGTCAGTGTTATAAAGCTGTACACCTGTAAGTTCTGTCAGTGTTATAAAGCTATATACCTGTAAGTTCTGTCAGTGTTATAAAGCTATTTACCTGTCAGTTCTGTCAGTGTTATAAAGCTATATACCTGATTTTTTGTGGAACACAATGCACCCGAGCATAGCCACACTTAGGTTTGGCAAATTTGACCTTGTCAAGTGACCTTGACCATTAGCAGACATAATTGTGATGACCTCTACTTTTCATTTCATTAAGAATGAAGCAGTGTCTCTTGTGTGCTTCAAAAGGTATGACTAAACTTAATGTTGATAAGAAAGAGACAGACAGACCCTGGTACATACACAGATGTTGATAACAAAGAGACAGACAGACCCTGGTACATAGAATTGGGGAAGGGCACTTGCCCAGACCCCCCCCCCCCCCCCAATACTTTTTTAACAAGAAGAAAGAAAGGTTGAAAGTTATGGGTAAAACCCATTTAGTGAGGTATGGAACATTGATACCTTATAGCAGTTTTTGATTTTTTTAGCAGGGTGCTAACTTTGGTTTGATAGTAGTCTGCTAAAATTTTAATCACTAAATTTGTACTCTTAAGTATAGTACTAAATGCAAGAAAAATAACTTCTTGGATTGAAAAAACAGTCACAGAGTATGATATTCCTGCAAAACGTTTGTAAACTGGGATCATGCAGGTTTGAACATTATACCGGTCTCAAACTGGAATGTTTTGAATGTCTGTGTCCGAAAAAAAAAATTCTGCCAAAATTATCGGCATACCTGTGACCAGGTAAAACACCAAATTTTACACCCACTAAAAAAAACTGCTATATGGTAGTAAAATTAATAGTAAAAGACTCCTTGATGATTTAAGAAAATGAGATTCACAGCAGAAGACTTCCCCCCTCACAAATTTGAGATTTAAAGATCGGGCAAAACACCTTGTTATTTTTTTTTCTTTATTTTCTTTTCAAGATTTTTTTGGGATGCTAACTTTCAGTTTTTGGTTTGTTTGGTGGTTTTTTTTTTTGGGGGGGGGGGGGGGGGGAGAGTGGGGGCTTTGAAAAACAATGATGTGATGATACATGCCTGAGATCAAATACAATATGCGCCCAATCGATGATATCAAGGAAATAGAAATAAAGACATGTAAAAGTTATAGTGTTCCAATAAGCACAAGGACATGAAGTAAAATATGACAAATAGATGGAGATGGAGAGACAGACAGACAGACATGTTGTCCTGCTTGCCGGTGAACACATAAATGTAAGAAAAAATGATCTGGTTTGACTCTTTGATTGCCATATATTTACATGACTGTATTTGGTTAGAACTATTGTAGATTCTGGGTAAGAGAGGAATGCTGGATTTATTAGGAGTGAGGAAGACAGTAGGGACCAAGGATCTGTGGCCCATCAGTCGAGAACTCCTAGTCAAGTCATTTACAACAAAACATGGGTCTGTCTAGCTTAACAAAATAAAACAAATGCTGTCATATGATTCCTAAATTTTCTGCAGCAATTATTTTGAATTATTTTGAATTCTACGTGATTTAACTTTTTTAATTTATTATATTTTTACAGTCCAAATTCAGAGATTACTGTAGGGGCACGAGCACTCTCTAAGCACTTTCACAGGGACAACTCCACGTCCTGGTGGGGAGGGTGCACAGGAAGTAAGTCTCTGTGTCTGTCTGTCTGTCTGTCTGTCTCTCTCTCTCTCTCTCTCTCTCTCTCTCTCTCTCTCTCTCTCTCTCTCTCTCTCTCTCTCTCTCTCTCTCTCTCTCTCTCTCTCTCTCTGAATCTGATCTCTCTCTCTCTGGATCTCTCTCTCTCTCTCTCTATCTCTCTCTCTATCTCTCTCTCTCTCTCTCTCTCTCTTTCTCTCTCTCTCTCTCTCTCTCTCTCCACAATTATTATTAATTGAAGTTATTGTATCCATTAATTCCATTTTTTTTTAAAATAAACTGTACATATATTTATTACGGTGACTAATTGTACACTAGCTGTTATGAAATACATGAATAACGATTTACAGTATCCAAGTTAATCTGAAATTTGAAAGCATATCTTCAGTGTAATATCTCCATGGTGATGTGATGCATTGGTTGAACCATACGATGTAATGCTGGAATTAGAACAAGCATATTTCTAAGTAATGTTACGTGAGAATTTGTCAAATTTGATGTATTTCAGCTGAGAAACAGAAAAATGAATATGCATTGTCAATTCTGAATAAAATTTTGGATAATGCCACATGGATCAACATCCACTGGCTACCAGTAAGTACATTACTATGTGAGCAACAATCACATTTTCCTGTGTAATGTTGTCGATGCTTAAATATAGCTGTTGTTAATACTAATAAAGCCAATCTCCCTCTCTGTTGTAGCATGACGTTTATATCATTGAAGCCAGGCAGGAAGAAGGTTAGAAATATATTTATAACAAAATTTTTCATCTCACTGACATAGCTAATTAGTGTACCCATCAAAAATGAAAGTATTTTCAGATTGTTTTTCTCTCTAATATCCCAGTGTCAAGGTGTTAAGCATTTACACTGATACAAGGAATATATTACATATTGCCTTTTTTCACATAATGTGTTATTAACTCCACAATATGTCTGTCAGTTGAGGGTTATTTATCTCTCTGTGTGGTTAATTTCATTCTTTCCAGGTCCTCTCAGTAATGATTTTAATATATTATTCTGGGCCTGTTTATTGCAGTATTTAACTATGTGTTGGACTCAACGCAATGTATAAGGGGGTAATATCTGTGTTCTCTGACTTGGATTCTTTATGAACAAAGCAAGCTACAGGGATGTTGTAAATGTCAGTAGAGAAAGCTAATTATCACCATCTGAATATCAGAATTTGCTTCGTGATGCCGAGCTATTATGGACAGAATTATAGAGGACTATAAAACCAAACGTGGTCTTGTAAAAAATGTCTACATTATGTCCTCTGTTTAGTAATTTGTTGATGCACAGTTAGTTGTATCCTATGAAATATTACAGAGAGAATCAATGTTATGTCCTCTGTTTAGTGTTTATGATACACAGTTAGCTGTACGCAATATAGAACTGACGTAAGCATGTTGTGGCAATCTTAGCTCTGCTTTCTGCAGGCTACGGCGCTCGGTGGACAGCAGACGGTTCTTCTTTCAGAGGTTTCTTGGAACCACAGATGGTTGATGGACATGCAGTAGGGTGGAAGCACTGATTCATCGTCACAGTAAGAAGACGATCAGCAGGACTGACGGTGTTAGTTTATTAAGTCACAGGCAAAACTGAACAATGTGTCATTTCACTGTCATAGGCAGAAGGTGACTATAAAGCTGTGATATAGAGGCGGTTATTTCTTAAAATGTGCTGTTTTTCTTAAAAGAAAATTCTCTCTCAGAGATAAATTCAGTAAATAAGCCTTGTATCAGGGTAATGAACTGTATAAAACAGACAGGACCTAGAGGGGTAAATTTTTTATAGAGCACTACAGACAACACCCTTCCAGAGGGACAAGAACAGATACTGTGCATAGCACCTCAAACTTTACATAACACAGCTCTGTTGCAGTGATGACTGTAACAGTCACTAACATTCATTGACTGTAAAATACATGAAATAATAATAATAATAATAATAATAATAAATTTATTTTGTAAAGCGTAAAGTCCATACTGCTCTAAACGCTATTTAAACAACAATGAAATAAGTGAAATGAGGTATATAAAAACACATCGTAGTAGGTCCCAGATTAGTTGTAGCATGTGAACAGATGAGTCTTTAATTTAGATTTGAAGGTACAGAGAAAACCTATGGTCTGCACTTTATCTTATTTGTTTTGATATAAACGAAAAAAGGTGAGTTGCACCGTATCTCAGTAAGTATCCCAGGTTTTTCTAGAGAGCAGGACATGCGTCAAAGCTGTCAAATTTATCTGTATTCAGTAAAAAGGCATTTGCATGAAGGAAAAGTGCACATTTGTGCAAATTTACCTGTGTAGAAATAAAAGGACATGCAACAAAAGAAAATGTTAAAGGAAAGGAAACTAATTCATCACCTGGAATTTAATATTGAACCTCAGTATTTGTATATCATCAAATCAATCAGATATAAGATCCCTTCACTGCTTGCTAGGATGTAAGTCGAGTCCTCTTTTCTTTCATTGAAATGTGCCCGTCTGACACTAGTGTACATGTACTTTTGAGGTTTTACTTCAGAATATTTTTTGCAACCCATTATTTTAGATAGGTAATAATAAGAAAAGAAAATATTAGTCAAAATGTGATGATGACCGTCAATGAAGCAATCAATTTTACATAATTGATCTGATAAGTCACTCCGATAGTCCATTTAATGTTTTTGCAGACTTCTTAGTAAAGTACTGGAACTCAGGAGACTGGCAAACAAGACCCAGGTAAAGACGATGCTGTACAGTATCATTACAAACATTCAAAACCCATATATCATTTCAGTGATTAATTCTGGGAAAAGGTTGAAAGAAGAAAAAAAAATCATAGTGAAATACACGTAGAGTTTTATAGGCATTTTAATCCATACAGTTCAGTTGAAAAGGGAAAAAGGCTTATTTACTTAAGTGGGTGTATATTCTTTTAGTGATTGTAATGGATGGTTTTTGTGGGAAGGGTGGGTGTGTATTCTTTGATGGTAATGGGCGGCTCTCAGAAAGGGTGGATTACAGTGTCTTTGTATTAGGAATCTGTTAATTTTTTTTTTATTTTGTAGATTTTCATGAATTGAATAAAAAAATTTAAAAATTCTGTTGCTTATCTGATGATTAGTCTCTACAAATGGTGTTTGCATGAAGGCATGTCATCTAAAATAAAGACTTGGTTGAGGTTTGCAGTACCCAATCTTTATGGCCAGTATGATTGATTGATTGATTGATTGATTGATTATATATTGTTTAATGTCCCGCTCGAGAATCTTTCACTCATATGGAGATTTCCAATCACTGATTAAACAGATACTGAGACTTTTTTTTTTTTTCATCTAGAGGACTTTACTCCAATATCTCACACTGATAGTTAGATCAGAAAAATAGAACTATTGAAAGAAGGAACTAGGTAAAGGGTACCAGATTAATTTAAGAAGACATTTGTCAAAGTCACTGAAAGCTCTGTAAAGGGGAGCTAGCATCTTGTCATATTGATTACAAAGGATTCCCAATGAAATGATGCATTTATAAACAGGATATCATAACCACTGCATTTATAAACAGGATATCAAAACCATTGCATTTATAAACAGGATATCATAACCACTGCATTTATAAACGGGATATCAGAACCACTGCATTTATAAACAGGATATCAGAACCACTGCATTTATAAACAGGATATCAGAACCACTGCATTTATAAATGGGATATCAGAACCACTGCATTTATAAACAGGATATCAGAACCACTGCATTTATAAACAGGATATCAGAACCACTGCATTTATAAATGGGATATCAGAACCACTGCATTTATAAACAGGATATTAAAAAAATTCATTTATAAACAGGATATAAAAACCAATTTTATATCAGAGTGCCATTGCATTACTAATCTCCCTCCATTCTAAGTAAAATAAATTTAAACAGCTGTGTTCTTGAGCTTTAATATTGATTGAAAAATATTGTTAAAGAAGAAGATGAACCAGGTGAAAGTGTTTAATGCAGACAGATGGAGTAGTTGGTAGACAAATGAATTGTTCTTATTCATATAATGTAGCATTGCATGTGTTCCTATTTCTGCTGTATAACATTGTCTATATTCCAATCTGTGCTATATAACACTTCTCATATTTCTGTATTTGTGCAGTATAACATTGTCTATATTCCAATCTGTGCTATATAACACTTCTCATATTTCTGTATTTGTGCTGTATAACAATCCTTATATTCCTATCTATGCTATATAACATTGTGTATATTCCTATTTGTGCTATATAACAATGTCTATGTTCCTATCTGTGCTATATGATTGATTGTTTGTTTGTTTTCTGTCCCGTCGAGAATTTTTCACTCATATTGAGACGTCACCAGCTGTAGGTGAAGTACCACAAATTTAGACCTATGCTTTGCGCTCAGGGCCGTAGCAGTGAGGGTTCTTTAACGTGCCAACGCCTACCGTGACACAGGACTTCCGTTTTAAGGTCATATCCGAAAGACCCGTGATTCTCACTTCTAAATGCCGAGCGTTTGGTGAAGAAGCAATCACTACCTATTTTTCGTCTAAGGTTTGAAGCGACCATGGCACGAGCGGGGCTCGAACTCACGACCTCCCGGTTACGAAGCGAACGCTCTAACCACTGAGCTTCCGCGACCGGTCTCTGTGCTATATAACACTCCTTATATTTCTATCTGTGCTATATAACATTGTCTGTGTTCCTATCTGTGCTATATAACATTGTCTATGTTCCTATTTGTGCTCTATAACATTGTCTGTGTTCCTATTTGTGCTCTATAACATTGTCTGTGTTCCTTTTTGTGCTGTAAAACATTGTTTATGTTCCTATCTGTGCTATATAACATTGTCTATGTTCCTATTTGTGCTATATAACATTGTTTATGTTCCTATTTGTGCTATATAACACTTCTCATATTCCTATCTGTGCTGTATAACATTGTCTATGTTCCTATCTGTGCTATATAACATTGTCTATGTTCCTATCTGTGCTATATAACATTGTCTATGTTCCTATCTGTGCTATGTAACATTGTCTATGTTCCTATCTGTGCTATATAACATTGTCTATGTTCCTCTTTGTGCTATATAACACTCCTTATATTCCTAGTTGTGCTATAAAACATTGTCTATGTTTCTGTTTGTGCTATGTAACATCCTTTCATATTGGTGTTCTATAACACTATGTTCCTATTTCTGCTACATAATATTCCTTTCATATTTTTGATATATAACGCTGATAATACTGTCGGCAGATTTCCATGTGATAACGTTTCTGGAGGGAGGTTAGAGAAAACATTGGTAATATCGATTTCACATTGCAGTGGAAAATGGTTGGACACTTTGTATTGAAAATTTTGAAATATTTCTATATATTTAACTTTATTTATGTTATGTTATCTTATTTGTGCTATATAACATTGTCTATGTTACTGGGACGTTAAACAGTATATAATCAATCTATGTTACTGTTTTGCTATACTAGGAGTGTTCCAAAAATAATGTCATTTCACCTCCTTCGCGTGAAAATCGTGCAAATATCTTACTGAAACCACATTGACACGTCTGGTTGATCACTGAACTGTAGCGGAAGAAAATGTCATGTTCACAATTTCACTTACTTAGCTACAGTATACATTGCTTTATAGCGTATTCATTACACTATACTCAAAATGACTGGAAAAAGAGCAAGCAATGCACTTGAAATTAGGGCCTATATAAAAGGTAGGTCCTTACTTGGCATTAAACCCATATATATTCATAGTGAGGTCTGTGATATCTATGGGAATGGTCAAATGTCTCATAGGTCTGTTTGTAGGTGGGTTGCTAAATTTAAAACCGGTTACGAACACTTCAAAGATGCTGCTCGCCAAGGTCGCCCTGCGACAGTTACAACCATTAACAGACGCAAGATATACCGTGAGGCAATTAACCAATAACAGACGCAAGATATACCGTGAGGCAATTAACCAATAACAGACGCAAGATATACCGTGAGGCAATTAACCAATAACAGACGCAAGATATACCGTGAGGCAATTAACCAATAACAGACGCAAGATATACCGTGAGGCAATTAACCAATAACAGACGCAAGATATACCGTGAGGCAATTAACCAATAACAGACGCTAGATATACCGTGAGGCGATTAACCAATAACAGACGCAAGATATACCGTGAGGCAATTAACCAATAACAGACGCAAGATATACCGTGAGGCGATTAACCAATAACAGACGCAAGATATACCGTGAGGCAATTAACCAATAACAGACGCAAGATATACCGTGAGGCGATTAACCAATAACAGACGCAAGATATACCGTGAGGCAATTAACCAATAACAGACGCAAGGTATACCGTGAGGCGATTAACCAATAACAGACGCAAGATATACCGTGAGGCAATTAACCAATAACAGACGCAAGGTATACCGTGAGGCGATTAACCAATAACAGACGCAAGATATACCGTGAGGCAATTAACCAATAACAGACGCAAGATATACCGTGAGGCGATTAACCAATAACAGACGCAAGATATACCGTGAGGCAATTAACCAATAACAGACGCAAGATATACCGTGAGGCAATTAACCAATAACAGACGCAAGATATACCGTGAGGCAATTAACCAAAAACAGACGCAAGATATACCGTGAGGCAATTGGCTCGGATGACGAACTTGACATTAGCACGTGTTCATGGTATTTTTTTTTTAAAAATCTAAAGCTTAGAAAGATAAACGCTCGGTGGATACCTCATTTGCTTAGCGGTGACCAAAAGAGAGTCCCTGTTGAAAATGCAAAGAAATTAATAAAATTGTATCCAAAATATACCGAACAGACTTTTTATAATTTAGTTACTGGTGATGAGACCTAGGTACTATTTTGAACCAAAACGTAAGAGTTCTAACAGAATCTGGGCATCAGAAAATGCAAAACGTCCTGGTATTGCTAAAAGATTACCAACCGTGAAGAATGTTTTATATGTTTTTTCTTTGACAATAAAGGCCCTGTCATGCAAATTCCTGTGCCAAAGGGCAAAACAGTCACAGGTAACTTCTATCAAAATGTTGTTATTGAAAAACTGAAGAAATATTACGAAAGTCATCGCCCCAAAACGGGTATGAAGTATCTCCGAGTTTTGCACGACAATGCGCCTGCACACAAAGCACGCATTGTGACCGAGTATTTGGAGGCGAAAAAGGTTACTGTCCTTCCACACACCCCGTTTTCTCCAGATTTTGTCCCGTGCGACTTCATTCTGTTCCCCAATCTTAAATTCCACCTATCTGGAAAAAAATACAAATCACGAAATGCCCTTGGGTCTGTGATTTATCAGTATTATTAAACATAAACGGTACAAATTTTGATGCCACAGATGCTCATTGCGACAAATAATGTCTCTTCAGTGATGCTCAAGTCAAAAATATTGGAAATGATGGGTGTCCCTATTGAGGAGTATGACAAATGTTTCCAGAAGTGGATTGATCGTCTAAAAATGTATCCAGGTCAAGGGTGAGTACTTTGAAGGGCAGGGACGAATAAAGGATCAAAGATTAATAAATGTGGATGAAAACAGCCAAGTGTCATTATTTTTGGAACATTTATCGTATAAAATTGTCTATGTTCCTATTTGTGCTGTATAAAATTGTCTATGTTCCTATTTGTGCTATATAACATTGTCTGTGTTCCTTTTTGTGCTATGTAACATTGTCTGTGTTCCTATTTGTGCTATGCAACATTATCTATGTTTCTATTTGTGCTATATAACATTGTCTGTGTTCCTATTTGTGCTATAAAATTGTCTACGTTCGTATATGTGCTATATCGCATTGCATGTGTTGCTATTTGTGCTACATAACAGTCGTAATAAATTCCTATTTGTGCTACATAACATTGTCTATATTCCTTTTTATGATACATACCACTCCTTATATTCCTCTTTGTGCTATATAACATTGTCTATGTTCCTCGTTGTGCTATATAACATTGTCTGTGTTCCTTTTTGTGCTATAAAACATTGTCTGTGTTCCTATTTGTGCTATATATAACATTGTCTGTATTCCTCTTTGTGTTATATAACACTCCTTATAGTAATGTGTTATATTACTTTCCTTTATATTCTTACATGTTCTATATTGCACATTTTATCTTCCAATTTATGGCGACTTTGTGTTTCCTTCATTGCTTGTATGGTCACAATTCGTAACTGGACCGGATCTGTTAGTGTGGTCACAATTCGTGATTAGACCGGATCTGTCGGTATGGTCACAATTCGTAATTGGACCGGATCTATAGGTATGGTCACAATTCGTAATTGGACTGGATCTTTCAGGATGGTCACAATTCGTAATTGGATCGGATCTTTCAGTATCGTCACATTTCGTAATTGCACCGGATCTTTCAGTATGGTCACAATTCGTAATTGGACCGGATCTGTCAGTATGGTCACAATTCATCACTGGACAGGGTCTGTTAGTATTTATTGTATCTTCATTAACTTGCATGTTTTCTAATTCTTTCAACAGTCAACATTTAAAAAAAAAAGAAATATTTATGATAATTTTGCGGGAAATTGGCAATAATATATATTATTATAGGAAATTTATTGTATGCTTTTAAGGGGGAATGCCACACACACACACACACACACACACACAAATGATGTGGATGAAAAGTGGAGGATATGTACAATATTTTGAAATTGAAAACTTTTAGATTAACCTTATTTAGTTAAGGAATGCAGTTTTAGTAGAAAGTAATCTGAAAACAAAAAATTAAAACCCATTCTGGATTCCAACCCGCGATCTACGGTTCAGCAATTGACTTGCTAACCTTCTGAACTACTCAGCTAGGCAATTATATTGCTGATATTCATATTTTCAATCATGATTTAAAAGGAAGTCGTCCATTATGACAATGTAGTATACCTCCTTAAATATATTCGGACCATTTCAAAGATATTTATTGCACTTTCCATTTCTTGTATTAATTTGGATATTTCATCCCAACCTGTCTCGTATCTTTTTATTTGGTGGATTCTAGTTCATAGTAACAAAGTATCGGTGAGTACAATTAAGTAATACCAGTCAAAGTACTGTAACTGTCATTCAAATTTCAAGTCTTGCTGTCTTTTAAAGTTTTTTCTGGTCTTCAATTAGTCTGCAGAAAGCTCTTTGAAACTGACTCTTGTCGTCTTAATGACAGTTAAAATTCAACTGATAAGGGGTCTTACTTAGGTTTATGTTTGCTTAAACAGTAAACGGCTCTTTGATTCTATGTTACACATAGTGACTTAATAAAACCTTCATATTATAAACAGTTTTAGGTCTATAATGAAAAGGATTAATTTGCGGAAGCGTGTATTTTATCAAACATCTCTAGAGCTTTCCCCTCTGGTTGAAAAAAATTCTTCAGAAAAATTGACAACATATTTATTCGTGTCGTCGATCATTTTACTGCTTTGCATGCGTGCGCGCACGCACACACACACACACACACACACACATCTTCCGTCGTGAAGCGTTGCAATTCATACCATCATATAGTTTACATCTTGTATTTACATTCTACTTTTATTTCTATCGAAATTCCCAGCCGTTAAAACAGACGTATTACATTTATCAAGATTCATACGCGCATTGTTAATAACCACAGCGCATTCATGAAAAAATGGTTTCATTGCAATTTGTAAAGATATTAAAGACAAAAATATTGGAAAATGTTAAGATCGATGCCGATCGCAGTGTTAGGTGTTTTCTCCGATGAACGTCTATAACACACACGACTGTGACGTATAATGTTTTGGCCCTTCCTCTTCAGGGTTCCTTATTAACAAAGTTTACTGTATATGGCTGTGGTAATGAACCCCTTGAAGTTCGTTGTTATATTGTGGTCGGGTTCGAATGACGTTTGAAGTTTTTATCCAGATATTAACGAATTCGAATCATCTCGTTTTGTCTGCTCTCCACAGGATGCGATGTGAAATTTCTGATATTTCAAACCATTCCATGTCACGTATGTCTATTTAGAATTGATGGCTTTGCTGTACCTATATTTCTTGCTCAAATCCTGTCTGCCGTGTCTGTTATATTTGAACTTCTCACCGACTTTTGGGATAATTTTAACGCAATTTAGCACCAATAAAAACCTTGAATAATAAACTGAAGCTGTGATTTTAGATCTATTCATCACAATTACAATCTCGTTTCGAGATGTGGCACATTTTGTTACACTTTCTAAGACTTTGAAGCATCACAGCTGTATTATATAGCCATAACACCTCGACTGATCTATAGCAATTTTAATTTTACAAGGTTCCAGTCTGTATAACTGGTGTGTAAACGTCATAAATTTCAGTGACTCCATACCCCCGGCGAGGTCAGTATAACTCGTACTCCTGGGGAGGTCAGTATAGCTCATATCCCCGGGAAGCTCAGTAAAACTCATCATGAGTAGTACCCCCGGAAAGCTCAGTAGAACTCATAGCCCCGGGAGGCTCAGTAAAACTCATACCCCCGGAAAACTCAGTAAAACTCATACCCCCGGGAAGCTCAGTAAAACTCATACCCCCGGGAAGCTCAGTAAAACTCATGAGTAGTACCCCCGGAAAGCTCAGTAGAACTCATACCCCCGGGAAGCTCAGTAAAACTCATACCCCCGGAAATCTCAGTAAAACTCATACCCCCGGGAAGCTCAGTAAAACTCATACCCCCGGGAAGCTCAGTAAAACTCATACCCCCGGGAAACTCAGTAAAACTCATACCCCCGGGAAGCTCAATAAAACTCATACCCCCGGGAAGCTCAGTAAATTTCATTCACTTTAGGGCTACAGTATTTACTTCATTTACATAAATTTCGTAAAAAGATCTTCTTGAGGACATAGGATACCCCAAAATTGTTACAGAACTTTGTAAAAAAAAAAAATTTAATATTTTAATATTGCTAAAAACATCTACCTCAGCAGTTTCTTATGAATACATCTTAGTTTTGCATTATTCACAAATATTTACTTGAAAATTCAATGGAAAACATATACCCCAAAAAATTCAAATCCTTCAAAAACGTCTGATCATTGGTGTATTTTATGTATTAATGATCGACTGGTGTTGGTTAAGGTAAATTTCCCATACCACATCAAATCACATAAGAAACGTTATTTATATGTCATGAACATCATTAGTAAAATCCTACTAGATTTGAGGTGTCCAAATTCTAGGGTATCCTATGACCTTAAGACTCGAGCATAATCATGTGGGGTCAAGGTCCTAAAGAACTTGACACAGTATCACACAAAGCAAAGAAAAACGTGCCCAGAAACATAGAGTGTATGAGAGAGAGAGAGAGAGAGAGAGAGAGAGAGAGATGAATGCACAAAAATCAGCAATGTATTTCTGTGTATGAAGTTTAATGACCATCATAGCAAGCATCCTGAGCGTACAGTACTTAGCATACCTGTAACCATCGTTGAGAGTCATGTGATTAAAGGTCTATTGACCTAGAATAATAGGGATCTACTAAGTATGACTACAAGGAAAATTAAGGGTTCTTTAGGTTTTGATCATACAGACAGTTGGGCTAAAAATCATATTCAATTAGTTCATCTGATGTCACTTATTGAAATCAGGTAATACAGGTATTTACCTATTTAAATGGGAAAAGAAATAGAGGTATAAGTTAAGATTACCAATTCAGATTGAATAAATGATGCCAGTTGATTATATTAGAGTCGAAACTCATTTGATAGAACGTTTTTATCAGTTAAAGGCGATATTACTTTGTCATTTACGTGGCATCATTAAATGGTAATGAATATCAAACTGGCATCTTAGTGGTTATATTCAAATTATTTGATTAGTCTATTTGGAAATAGTAAGAATATTTCGAACTTCCCTCGAGGGTAAAACTTACGATAGCGCTGTATCCACAGGTAACATTTATTTGCGATTCGTTGGAGTGTCATAATCCAGTGGAAAATTTTGATTTAAAATGGATTTATGAAGTGTAGGTCTCATAAGGCGTTAAAAATCCCAGCAGCCAGAATACAGTTTGTGAAATTAACAACCTCGCGACTGATCATGTCAATTACATTTTATTCGTAGTATATCTTCCTGGCACAAGGTGGATATGGTTAGGGGAGTGTTTTTGAGAAGTCTTTAAAGAGGAATAACAGATATATGGTGAATTATGCCTCCTCAAAAACCGGTTCACAACAAAGCTACTATTTGTCAATATGATACAGTGTAAATTCGGGTTTGTACAAACCATAGTTCCTGGAGCCACTATGGAGGATCCAAAGTATTAAATTACTAAGTAATAGGAAATCAATTTGAATATAAAATACAAAGGCTTTTAAAGATTTACGCTAGAGTTGTCCAATCGTAACCCCTGATTTAGGCTGAAGTTGTCCATTTGTAACCCTTGACGTAGCCTAGAGTTGTCCAATCGGAGCCCGTGATGTATTCTAAAGCTGTCCATTCGTAACTTTTGACGTAGTCTAGAGTTGTCCAATCGTAACTCTTGGCTTAGTGTTTGCTTATACCAAGAAATACAAGATTCATGTAGGAGTACATGCACACAGGCAAGCCTTGTATCCCTTTAAGCCCGTGTTTGATATTGAACTATGTAGTCAGACGGCAAACGTACTTTTTCATGCATGATGACATACAGAATGACTTCAGCTTCTCCGTCGTTAACTTCCCATATTCAGACAGCAATATTCCAATATCACCTGCATTTGGTATTTATGTCCCCCAAATGATTCGTTAAACGACAGTATGTTCTACATATTGATCATATTCTAAACTGCGACAAGCTACTGACCAGTAATTTGATGTTATAGGGGTTTCGACAGCATCATTTAAAGTCAGCATTTTGCAAACTGTGTGGTCATTATAACGACTTACTAGTATTTGTGATTACAGCTTGTCGTTAGGTATAATATTATCTGACGTGTCCATAGCAACTGGTAAGCCGGTTTTATTTTTCGTTTGTTTGTTTTTTCCATGTAGCTTTTTACTATGGATTGCTCCATTTACCTGATCAAGATATAGGGCCCAGGGCGGGTGTGACCGTTCAACAGGGGATGCTTACTCCTCCTAGACATCTGAATCCATCTCTGGTATGTCCAAAGGCGGTGTTTGCCCTGTTCTCGATTTTGTAATCTTTGAGGAATTTATGAGATTCCAATATCTTCACATTATTCAAATACACAAACTTTTCATGAATATATTTTTATTTCATTTGTTTCAATACGGTCTCAAAAAAGAAGAAATTCAGAAAATGCTTTATGACGTATTTCCCTCCAGCTCGGTAAACTCAGGTGACCTATTGCAATTGGTCTGTGTCCGTCAGTGTATGCACCAAAATTGTGAATTTCGCAACCCGAGTTTTGACTCTGGGACGGATCTAAATTAGTCCTATCTTGTTAATGCTATTTATATTATGTAAAGTCTTTCATCAGTATAGACACCTTCGAGGGCATTTAAGTTTTAAGAACATATTTTATACGGTTGTTGAATATTAGAATTTAGTGTAGATATTCAGAACAGGATTTCTTCCCAAGATTTCGTGCAGCCCTTGGGACTAGTGATGCTTTTAACTAATACTCAGGTGAACGATAAGGCCCGTGAGCCTCTTCTTTAATCGTTTACTCTTCTCATTTTGACGCAAAAAATCAGTTCCAAATGTCCTTGAAAGTTACATTTGAAGGTCACTGACGTATGATTTTGAGAATATGGTATCCAGTTTCAATAACACTTATTTAGATGCTGACCTATTTAGAAGTCACTGGAAAGTTCTTGGACTATGCCGTGTCGTGAGAGGACAGCTTTGCGGAGACCTTCATTGTCTTGGGTAGTTCTCACACAATTCCCAGATTACCATTTACGCCACCAAGTACATTTATAAATCAGAAGTATATAGAACACTTTGTGTTTTTATTCACAATAAAATATCAGGTTTTTTGACATACAAAGGCAGTTATTGAAAAGATCGAACTTTAAACAATATCAATCTGACGTGTGACAACAACGGAAGTCAAACTATTATTTTTCAGAGCGCATGTCGTGCCCTTTGTTATACAATATAAAGTGTCTGCATACAGGAAGTGTAGGGTTGCTTTGCGTGTGTGAAACACGCCAAGTGTGAGCCGATAAAAATGGTAGAAAAATGTGTCAAATAAAAACTGCACTTGCACCACGCAAAACCCCGGATGCTTCGATTATTTAATATATCTAATTCCATGTATTCACTTGTTTTTAAGCGAACTGTGCAAGACCCAAGTATCATGACTATGATTACAATATACCAGTCCGTATTTTTCACTAAGGTTATCAAAATATCCCACATTCTCAGAAACTAAACAGTCGTGCTTAAAGAACAGCAAACATAAACTAGATTAAAGATGCAATGTGATGACACGAACAACTCCAAAACACGTTGCACCTAGAACAAAAATTTTTTTAGATATCAATTAGATGGTGTCTGAGATATCCTAGGACTTGCTTTAAATGATGGAGCATTCTGCACTGACATCTTTCATGGAAATTTGATCTAAAGAATGAATAAACGTTGTCTTATTCTGCAACATGCACACACGTCATCGACAGCTTCATCTCGAGTGTCTAATCAAGTAATTGGCAATATACATGTATGTCGTGCACAGCCACTAGACTACAACGCTAGGGGGCGCTAGCATTTACCAATGTCATTGGCCAATACAAGGATGTGACATGGTAATTTACGAGAAAATATTTGTCAGATCGATGGACATCTAGAGAATAATCTGTCTTGTTCAGTTAACAACCCCAATACATTACAGAAACCGCTCTCCTTTTTCCTGGATCTATGGCTAAATCTCGCAATAATTTCCTTATTGACAAACGACATTAACGGAAAAAAGTGGACATCTTCATCTCATCTCAAAGCTATAAGCCTACAACCAAGTATCGGGGTTGTTCTCAATTCTTGTATTGACCTTGGCATCAAGTCTTCGTACATCATGTTGAGCCATTAAATCTTTACTTTTCACCAAATGCAGTCAAAGGTTTAAGGCATGTTATAGTTTTCTGACTAAAATATCTCAGTGCAAATACAAGATCAAAATGTAACTCCAAAAATATTACATCTACAGTGCAAATCATAGCTGTGTTGTAAGGTGTTCTGTTCATTTAATGACTTGGTAATGTTCCCTGCCACCTAGCAAATGCGAGTAACACTGTATTTCACAATTACTTTCAAAGATGAAATACGTTATTGGGTCATAATATTTTTTTTTAAACTTTCAGTGACGCTGGAATACGATTGCAAATCAATATACACAACTTTAAAGACTGATATGTGCAAATTTACGGGAACAAATTTGATGACACTCAATAAAATCTTTCTGGAATTAAATATATGTATATGCTCTGATAATGTGATACCACAATCGTCATATAATATAAAACACACACAGTTTCTTTGGTTCATATGCAAGGACTTCATAAACAGAAGGCTATGTCGAGTTTTCGTTACCAAGGACACTTTGTAGACAATATATGTAGTCAATCATTCTAAAACGACTTTTTAATCCTCGCATGGGACACCTAAATATGATTTTTGTTTTCTTCTTCTTCTCAAAACACAGTCTTCTGAGAATTAAAAAGATATCCATATGAGGAATGCTGATTGGTTCGTTTTCACACTGTTGCTACATAGCGAAGTAACATCATCCTATTGTTCCCATCGTGATACCGTGACGTCATCAGTTTCCGTCGCCATATTGATCTCCATTGCTTCCGGCAATCTGAAAAAGAAAAGGAAAACTTGTTTCCATTTAATATGGAGCCACATGCCTTAAGATTGTGAAACTAGATACATATTTTTCAGTGACATGGATTCTATTAATAAAAACAATCAAAATAACGTCAACCCTCCACTGATACATTAAAAAAAGTCACTTTTTATTCTGAAAAGTCTGAAAATCGATGTTGTTTGTCTGTTTCATTATGGTATATAATATATGTAAACAAAATAATCTATGATAGGCATTTTTATTAGGCATCCAATTGAAATGAACAAGACCTTTGAGCTCTGTCCTGAGACAAGCCCGCCTCCTTTTCCGTCTCGTGGTGGTGGTGGTGGTGGTGGCGATGCATGGACGTGTGAGAGGAATGTCGTCTGCCTTTAGAGTCATGTGACTGATTCTGGTTTTCATGCGACCTCTCGCTGTTAACACTGGAGTAAGCCGTTAATCCATGGTGACTAGCATTTGATTTAGACTGCATCGAATAAACAAAGAAACAGATAAATAGGGTCGTGTGTACTTGATTATGCTGACAAACATGTGTTTCTTCTTTTTTTTTTTCGATTTTTTTATCTTTGTACTTCCTTTTTAAATTAAGACTCTTGAAATGTTTTATGAATGATCATTTCGGTGGCTTGTTTCTCTTACACCCATTGTTTTGTTCTTGATTATGGTTAGATAAATACCTTGTTGAAAATTTAGAGAGGATCTAATTTTGACATTATTTAAACCAGTAACAATTCATTTCACATACAATTCTGTTAGGTATATGCTACCAAAAAAAACCCCCAAAACAAAGTCATGCATGGGTAGATACATATCTATTGCTATGATTTGGTAGAAAATATGGATATTTACAAAATGAAGAAAATATAGACTTTTGATGATGGTTCGTGTTGTATGAAGTAATGTGTTAAGTAAAACAGCTCTGAATTTTAACACACACACACAACCACACACACATAAACACAAACACTACACACACCGTTATATTGTATTAACGACCCGTTATTCCGGAGTGACAAGTAAGATCGTCCACAACGTTCTTGGACAATGGCCGTGGTCATTACGAATGACAGACCCCTTACAGAGAGAGATGTCATGTCTATTTGCCGTGTTAACAAATCTTTGGTTTTCAATATCCTCATCGAGGACAGGGATTGGTATTCAAGTGTATTCAGTTTATGACTATGTGAGAAGTGCGTACAGCTGACTATGTAGAAGATAGAGGACACCTGTGACGAAACGTCAATCTGCTTAACGTCGGACCCAGCCATACGGCTTGTACATACAAAGCATTTATGCTGACGATGCACTTAAACTATTGTCCATTGTTCCGGATTTTTATTTTTTTTTTTTAGATTTACACTATCATGGTCTCTAACAAAATATCATTTCACACAACTGCCACAGTCTACTACAAAGAAAAAAATAATAATAACGGGTGTCTACGAAGTTTTGGACAGTCCGCATATATGGACATTTAACAGTTTGTTGTGGTAAGTATCTGGTCTTGAGACCACGCTGAAATTGAGAAGTGTGTGTGTGTGTGTGGTTTGTTTTGTAATTTACTTTTATTTATTTAATTATTTTTTGGGCTCTTTTTTGTTTCTTCCTTTGTGTGTGTGTGTGTGACGTTGTGTGTGTGTGTGTGTGTGTGTGTGTGTGTGTCTGTCTCTGTGTTGTTTTGTTTATTTATTTTTCTTTTTGTTGTTGTCTTTTTTTTTTAATTTGTTTTTTTTTTACCTTAAGACATACGATATAAAGTATAGTTATCCATCTCAATGAAATACCTGAAATAGTCCTGTGGACACAAGGAATTAGTTAATTCAGCTAGACCACAGGGGCTCGTCCCGAATTGACCCTCTCTATTCTATATTTACACAAGGGAGGAATCCGAGTTCCAAATATCCTACTTAAAATTTTCATTCGTCTCGTTTTTATATTTTACGGACGTTAAAGTTTACAATCCCGGTCTGGATCGATCGAGGAAAGATCATAAATTGTAAAAATACCTAATATCTGTTTGCATCGGCAATAAATATAAAGAACCAAAGCATTTTCTATTGTTTTTGAATTTCGGGAACTTTTTCTCAATCACCCAAAATGGAATACGCGCTCTCATTGGTTAATTCAATTCGCTCTTTAACTTGTGTGTGCTCTTTAATTTCGATCAAGTTAACTCATACGCGAGAATGTTTTCGCGGGAATCCGTCAACATGGACATGAGCATGTTGTATTACGGATTCATAATATGTTGATACTTAATGTCTTACTTCCTACTTACCACGAAACCCATGTGCTTCCCTCTTAATCTCAAACAACCCTCCTTACCTACTCACACAATGTACGAGTTAACTTGATTGAAATTGAAGAGCGAATTGAATTGACTAATGAGAGCGCGTATTCCATTTTGGGTGATTGAGGAAAAGTTCCCGAAGTTCAAAAACGATAGAAAACACATTGCTTCTTCATGTTTATTGCCGGTGTAAACAAATATTAGGTATTTTTACAATTTACGATCTTTCCTTGATCGATCGAGACCGGGATTATAAACTTTAACGTCCGTAAAATAAAGAAAGGACACGAATAGAAATGTGAGGTAGCGATTTTCGGGATTCCGGATTCCTCCCTTGTGCAATTATAGATATTCGCTTTCTGGGAGGGAGGGGGGGGCGCATTGAGATACACCATGGAGCTACAAATACATTCCTTGCACGGCACAACTAACTCTCTCTCTCTCTCTCTCTCTCTCTCTCTCTCTCTCTGTGTTTTGTGTTTGTGTGTGTGCGGACGATTCGGGTGTTACTTCCCGACATATTTTCCACACTTGTGTTAAAACATACTTTCAAACTTTTATAACCGTTCGAATTAATTAATCTATTAAACTTCGCCTGTTCACGTGTGATTTGCCAGTTGATTGTATCATTGTTGTTTTTTATGCATATTTCCTCTGCTCTAATTATCGGTCTTCATGTTAATTTAAACACAAATAGTTGAAATAAAATGAAAAAAAAATTCCCTCTAAGAGGAGAATAAGTTTCTGGGCGTTGAAAATGAATTTTGGTATCTTAAAATAACCTTGAATTCATTACAATGTTTAAACTGGAATAATTTCATCCCAAACATTTAACTAAAAAAGTTGTCACCATAAGCATTGCAGTAAATATAGAAACACGTGGATATGAAAACGAACAGGGTGCAATTTGACACGGATGCATATAAGTAAGCATGTCCATTTTATTAAGTCTGTGAGATTTCAGTTTGAATGGGACTTTAATAAATGTTTTAAGGTATATTTTGACGTAAACGTAGTGAAAAAGTATGTAAGAAATTCTTTAATATCTAAAATGTTGAAGCGGTGCAATGTAAAACACCTTAATCACGTGCAAAAAAAGTTACTACGCATTACGGAAGGATTTGTAGATCTCTAGTCCGAATCATATATAATATGATATAATGTACGAGAGAGATGCAGTTACATTTTTAAAAAATGCCCATCAGAAACACGATATTCGCATGCAGTGTTTACGCGTACCTCACAATAATCTATCAATAAACCAGTGCAATAAAATTAAAACTTCATATCGATGACATTAATGCTATTGAAGGAGTTTCATACACACGATTTAGAACGGAAACAAAGGACTGGAAATGATAGATGTTAGTATAGAAGTGGTTTTAAACTGAAAATGACTTTAAAATGGCTCATTTGGATTGAAGGTAATGAGATAATTTCCTACACCTCTGCAATAAAACTGAGATATTTCCTGTTGCAGCGATATTCAGACTAGACATATCTCACGTAGTGCGCGTAACATTATCACTCCTGTACTGAAAATCAGTCATAAAATCTGTTAAAGATGTCAGGAAAAAAAACCCCAGTAAAGTTCTATTTCAAACAGTGTCAAGAACATAAGAATATCGATACTGGAAGTGAAGGGTGGGGTATTGCAGGATTCCAGAGGAACGGGATATCTAATACTCATTCCAAAAATTGATTGCTAATCAGAGGATTTTATTTTTCAGAAAAGACCAAATTTTACATTTTGCGCCTTTGCTTCCATTTTTTAAAAATGGTAGTAGAGCAACACAAACACATTTTATGCGTTTTGATTTTGTGGAACGAATACTCAGAAACAGGAAATAAAAATTGTACATATATTGTAATGTCTGTGTGTCATGTACATGTGTTGTAAATTTTGACTGATTGTTTTCCGCCACAATCAACAATTTTCCAGTTATCTGGTGGCGTCCAGTTTTTGTAGGTGGAGGAGAGAACCCAGATACAATGTATCCCGGAAGAGACCACCGACCTTCCGAAAGTAAACTGGCAAACTTTCTCACATATATCGGCGCGGGATTCGAACCCGAGGTGAGAGGCCTGGTGATTTTGAGTGCAATGCTTTAACCAATCGGCCAGGGAGGCCCCTGTAAATTTTGAATTTAAGTGTAAATTTTGAATTTAAGGTGGGTGATAATAGCGTAATACGGCAACCGGTATATGGTTTTGCACACAGAAGTCCAATAGTGAAACACCAGAACCCAAATCCTTTCAAGGAGGCTAGGGGGTACGCCATTTTGAATTTTTTAAAAATATTTGGATACAATTTTCTTGAAGTTTGTACTAAAAAATATATATTAAATATATATTAAAACAAAAACATTTTCATGATTGTTTTAATGAATACTTACAATAGATCCCAAATTTTTTTTTTAAAACTGGTTTTAAATATGCTTATTCCTGTAAATACAACTTCGTTTACTTTTAACGGACATGTTGTCTTCCTGACTAAAGCCTCATTGTTTTTAAAGTATTCCTGCTCATTAAAACTAAAACTATGAACCTTCCAGCTTCGTTAAAGCACGACTGCATCCAACCAAAAGGAAAACTTACTGGAAAAGTTTTTAAGGATAATGATTTCCTAAGTGTTCATTACGTATGTTGTTAAACACCCGCATGCCCCCTATATCGCATCTAAATTCCCTCTACATCTTCCATGTAATTTTCTTACCAAGGTTAAAGTCTCGTTATCGCCATTGACAACATAGATCTGAATTAACAAACCAAAGAAAATGCTTCAAAAGCCTTCGTGGTTGTGAACTGGATTTGTTTGAAGTTTTCTAAAGATCTGTACTTTCGCAAATATAATACACTAATACATGCAAGATCACTGACACAAAAAGTACTGTGCACGTAAAATCATTGAGATGGCATTCTACAGTAGTATTTGGTCATATTGCGTAAAGAAACACAATGCAATATTCTAGATCTTCAAAACTATAAATTTGGAACAATATATGTCAATATTTGCATTTACGATAAAAATTGCAATCAATCCTTGGGGGAAAACTAGCTCTACATCCGGGCGGTAATTGTCATAGCCTTGTTATCATTGATTTAGCGAGACTGTCACCGATACTGTTCTAGTTTAGACTCGGTATCAGGATATGAGTCACATTTTGTACTGCTACCTGAGGTGTACTTACAGATGAGGTGTGTCTGTGGCGTCGGGACTGATCGGCCAGTCCGTAACAACAATAGTAGAATATGGCTGCCACTAGGATGAAGCCGCCCACCGCACAGGAGATAGGACCCATAACTTTATACAAGCTGAAATCACAAAGTCATAATCAGCCAAGTTACAGTCATCTAAAATCACCACCCTACAAACACAAAATCACCACCCTACCAACACAAAATCACCACCCTACCAACACAAAATCACCACCCTACAAACACAAAATCACCACCCTACAAACACAAAATCACCACCCTACAAACACAAAATCACCACCCTACAAACACAAAATCACCACCCTACAAACACAAAATCACCACCCTACAAACACAAAATCAATGTGGAAAAACTGAGATTACCAAGTTACCAAAACAAATAAATTCTACGAAAGCTGAAATCAACAAGCTATAATCGCACATAAAACTATGTAAAACTGATGCCCCCAACGACTGACTCAGTAAAAGCTAAAATCACCACGTTACAGTAACAAATCAACTCATTATAGGCTGACATCATTACGTTACAATTGTACATTAACTCAGTAAAGACTGAAATCACCATGTGACAATCACAGAATAACTCAGTAAAGACTGAAATCACCATGTGACAATCACAGAATAACTCAGTAAAGACTGAAATCACCATGTGACAATCACAGAATAACTCAGTAAAGACTGAAATCACCATGTGACAATCACAGAATAACTCAGTAAAGGCTGAAATCACCACGTTACAATCACAACTAAACTCAGACAAGACCGAAATAGCCAAGTTACGATCACAATTAAACTAAATAAAGGCTAACATTACCACACAAATTAACTCAGTAAAGATTGAAATCAGTATATCAAAACAACAAATTAACTCAGGAAAGACTGAAATCAGTATATAAAAATAACAAATTAACTCAGGAAAGACTGAAATCACCACGTCACATTCACAAATTAACTCAGTAAAGGCTAAAATCACCAAGTTACACTTTACAAATTATCTCATTAAGACTAAAATCCCCACATTACAATCCCTTTAGCTCAGTAAAGGTTGAAATCATACAATAAACTCACAAATTAACTCTGTAAAGATTGAAATTGCTACCGGATTACAATAGCTTCTCAGTACTCCTTACTTGTCGTAAGAGGCGATTAATGGGGCGGTTTTTCGGATGAGACCGTATAAACCGAGGCCCCTTGTCACAGCAGGTGTGGCACAATAAAGATCACTTTCTGCTCAAAGGCCGTAAGCGCCGAGCGTGGGACGTTACATAATATACAACCAACCAATCATTTGAATAAATATGTATGACTACATCACACTGATTTCTTGATTTAGAGCAAGAATTTTTAGACAAAAATTGAAACGATATAGACAGGGTGCTTTGAGATTTAAAGAAATTCTGAGATAAATAAACATGTACAGTCAGACCAATATAATATATTAAAAGGAGAAAATAACGAACAGTGATCAATCTTGTAACTCCTATAAGGAATACAAACTAAAGAGTTGGGCAAATAGGATCCATGAATATACCAGAGGTGGAGTCAGGAACCTAGGAGGAGTAAGCACCCCCTGTTGACCGTTCACACCCGCCATGAGCCTTATATCTTGATCAGGTAAACAGAGTAATCCGTAGTCAGTGTGCCAAGAACGGCCTAACATTTGGTATGAAACACGTCAGACAGCATTTGATCCAACGACAGGTTGTATTCGCAAACCAGATCGTTATGACGATCATAGAATTTGCGAAATATTTCAAACGAGACTGTTGAAACACCTGTAACATCAACATGTTTGTCTGTAGCCTGTCTCAATTTAAAAACTGAGCATACACAGAACAAGATCTTGCATATCGAATCAGTTAAGAGATATAAACACCATATGCAGGTGATAATGGAATATTGCTACATATATATGAGATGTTGGCAGTGGAGAAGCTGAAATCATCCGATCTGTCATAAAGTTGAGTTGTTAGAATACCGTTAGCATCTATGTTCAATAAAGTATATAAGTACGAAGCAGATATGGAAGACTCCGTGGTGTCTTTTATTTCAAGTTCACTAGGATTATATCGAATCGAATATGAATAAAAATAATTATTGTTAATAGATAAAATGTCGTCGGTATATATAAATGGCGAGTTGAAGGCCACAGCAAGAGATTTTTTTCTTCTCATGTAGAAGCTTTTAAATAAATTCTGCATCATAAGAGTATAAAAACAGATTAGGTAACAAAGGAGCACATTTCGTGCCCATGGGTATTCCAACAGACTGTTAGAATACATGATCACCAAAGACTATGAAGATATTGTCAATGAGGAACTCCAGCATCTAATTTAATATCAAGTTCAGAGTACTTGTACGTAGAATCACAGTGGTGTTTAACAAAGTATTTTTTTATGACTGATCATTTCCTTTTTCCATTTTTGTTGAAGAAGCAACTGTCTATGATGCCAAGGAATCTAGTCTAATTTATTGTGAGGCATAGTCGTGTAAAGTGTTGCAGTCATACGTTTTAATTTTGTTGATTTGAGAAAAAATTTGTGATTTACTACAAGTAATCCACATTTGATTTACACCACTTTTGGCATATGTTTTAGCACAAAACATTTGAGTTCTTCCTTCACAACTGTTAATATCTGATAAACACACGGGTACAGTCAGATCAGTACAGTATCTGATAAACACACGGGTACAGTCAGATCAGTACAGTATCTGATAAACACACGGGTACAGTCAGATCAGTACAGTGTATGATAAACACACGGGTACAGTCAGATCAGTACAGTGTATGATAAACACACGGGTACAGTCAGATCAGTACAGTGTATGATAAACACACGTGTACAGTCAGATCTGTACAGTGTATGATAAACACACGAGTACAGTCAGATCAGTACAGTATATGATAAACACACGGGTACAGTCAGATCAGTACAGTGTATGATAAACACACGTGTACAGTCAGACCAGTACAGTGTATGATAAACACACAGGTACAGTCAGATCTGTACAGTGTATGATAAACACACGGGTACAGTCAGATCAGTACAGTGTATGATAAACACACGGGTACAGTCAGATCAGTACAGTGTATGATAAACACACAGGTACAGTCAGATCAGTACAGTGTATGATAAACACACAGGTACAGTCAGATCAGTACAGTGTATGATAAACACACGTGTACAGTCAGATCAGTACAGTGTATGATAAATACACGGGTACAGTCAGATCAGTACAGTGTGTGATAAACACACGAGTACAGTCAGATCAGTACAGTGTATGATAAACACACGTGTACAGTCAGATCAGTACAGTGTATGATAAACACACGGGTACAGTCAGATCAGTACAGTGTATGATAAACACACGGGTACAGTCAGATCAGTACAGTGTGTGATAAACACACGAGTACAATCAGATCAGTACAGTATATGATAAACACACGAGTACAGTCAGATCTGTACAGTGAATGATAAACACACGTGCACAGTCAGATCAGTACAGTGTATGATAAACACACGGGTACAGTCAGATCAGTACAGTATATGATAAACACACAGGTACAGTCAGATCAGTACAGTGTATGATAAACACACGGGTACAGTCAGATCAGTACAGTGTATGATAAACACACGGGTACAGTCAGATCAGTACAGTGTATGATAAACACACAGGTACAGTCAGATCAGTACAGTGTATGATAAACACACGGGTACAGTCAGATCAGTACAGTGTGTGATAAACACACGAGTACAATCCGATCAAGGTATAGAAGGAATTAAAAACAACATATTTTGTTATAATTCGGTGCTGTTATATTTTGTGTGATGAATCAGTCTGCTGGGGATTTCCGAGTTTTTGATATTACATTAAACTGCTGAGGATTTCCGAGTTTTTGATATTACATTAAACTGCGGAGGACTTCCGAGTTTTTGATATTACATTAAACTGCGGAGGACTTCCGAGTTTTTAATATTATATTACACTGATGATGATTTCCGAGGTATTGATATTATATTACACTGCTGAGGATTTTCGAGTTTTTGATATTATATTACACTCTTGAGGATTTCCGAATTTCTACAGCTGTACTGTAATTCAGACACACTTCCCCATACATCAAGTACAACAGAGCTTGATCAATTACTTCATGACAGGGTGAAATTCAATTTGGACGGTATCATACAGTCGCTGAAGGTTCGGTCGTTATATATAATTACTGCGTGTTTATTTCAGATCAGCATTGATTGTGAAGCAAATATTCTATACTAAGGTTCATTTTTATAGCGAGGAAGAAGCCACCGCTGTTTAGTTAACGTTGCACCCTTCTGTAGCTGCAAGTCACAGCCAATATCTCGTCATCTCTACAAGGTGGAAGATATTATCAATACACATTATCTGAGATAATTACAAATCCGAAATTGATAGAAGCAGTGGACAAGAGAATCATCGGATGTAGGCTGTAGAAATATGATGGCGGAGTGCTTACCGACAATTAATTACGAGTGACTCGGTATGGGGAGTCGTAGTGCGGTGGGATAACAGGCCTGTCGACTGAAATATTGTATGATGAACTCTTTCTATAGTACTTAAAACGTGTCCATTCTACTTTATATCGTTGGCGCCACCTTAAATAGGCGTCAGTCACATCTACATGTCATGCAAGAAACTTCGTTCTTCTAGAAATAAGAACAGTTCATAATGGGTAAAATCTATACACTGTTCCAATATAGTTTTCTAATCACACAAGCTTGATGCAATCGAACTCTCTGTGTAAATTACTTTATTGGAATAAACTTCCTGGGTATTAAGTTTAAATAGAAGATACCAATGGCCCATTCAGATTGTTCTCAAAGACTGAAGCTCTACTGTCAATCAAAACGCATTAATTACCGGTAAAATGTACGCTGCATTGTCTCACGATGTTTACATATGTTGACACGCTCCGACTTTTCATTTTGAGTCGTTTATGCTGGAAAAGCTCTTCCGCCGATAGTATCTCAAAACTTAATGAAAAAAGAGCGGAAACAAAGAAGATGGGTGAACATGACGAGGACAATGCCTATGCATTGAAATACATTCTATAAACATATTTTCTATCATATACTTTCATCTTATAATAAACGGATATTTGAAATTTTATTGTTTGACAATATCTACAAAAATTGTTGATAAAATAGAATATATTAACCACAAAAAAATGTATAAAAGACATATTAATGGTATCGAACCCATTACCTTTGACTTTCAAGTCACCCTTGTGTCCAGCGGTTTAGATCACTCAACCAGATTGCTTACAACTGTTATAGGAATTTAAATCATTCATAATATACCGTTTTCGATGTAAGGGACGTGGAATATCTTTAACAAAACGCTATTGATTTGTGTAAGATTTTTACATTTTTCATCCATTTTTTTCAAGATTGTAAAATGTACGTTTTTAGTTTTTCTATAAGTAATTGATTGCATAAAAATGGAGAATCGACCCACACACGTTGAAATTTTATCAAACTCGACTATAAAATGATCAAGTTTAACAATTTTGACTGTTATTTCATTTACACGTTTTAACATTTCAAATAATTTAATTTTTTGTGTGTTTCATTTACAAGCTATGGTAAATATGCATACTTTAAAACTAACTGACAAATTCCAACTCTTTTTGAGAGCAATTTTATTTTTGTCTCTCATATTCATTCACCCACTCGTAGGCACTTGTCTTTTTCATCCATCTTTTTTATGCAAATTGCTACAAAGCTTGTACAATTGGGTCAATCACAGAAAGAGCCCAGATGGAATTGGAGTTGTTCTTAAGATGTCAAACAGCAAACTTCATTGCAATATTTTAGAACATGATAAACACAATTATAAATCTTGTGCTACAAAAGTACCACATTGACAAGAAAAAAACCCAACAACCCTTATCTGTAGATAATCAGATAATTACATAATTTATATCAATCCATACGAATATAGTTGAAAAAATTAAAGTGGGACAAAACACAGGCTGATATGAATCTTGTATAGTGTCCTCCGATATCATCGAGTAGGGGCTATCAATGCAAGACCATGTTCTGCGTATGATAAATTTTTTAATCAAGGCAGATTGCTGACAAATAAGTTGATGTTACAGGGGTTTCAACAGTCTCGTCTGAAGTCAACCTTTTGCTATGATCGTTATAATGATCTAAATGCAAAATGATTTATTTTCAAACTTATGAGAACTACGTATCGGTAGAACAGGCGATTCACTGTTTTTCAACACCGGATTTGACTGGTTCTTCACATAAAAGTTCTACTGACAAGTCTCAACTAAGGTCAATGGCTAATCCAAAAGGAGACCCGAACCCCTTCTCTCCCTTCAACTAAGGGTGGCCAAATGTACACAATTTTGTCTATATTTTCACGAAGTTGTTATTCATAAAATATTAAATGTCAGAACTCTAGTATATTCTGAATCCACGCATTAAGGTCACCCATATTCTAGCATCAAATGATCGATTGATTAATTAGCAGAACACAATTTCCTGTTTGAAACACATTAATTTGTTTTATCGATCGCAATGAAAAATTAGACGAGTTCCGATTGTCAATTAAGATCCGTATATGCCGTAACTAGGTTATACTTTGTAACAAAGGAAGTTAAAATCTTACACGAGAGTAAATAGTCCCTGGATGCAAATACAAGTATTAGTACATGAATGAGCATTAGAACTTTCAATAATAATACATCTGTAAATACCAATATTCTTGTTAATGGGCTCGAGAATATATCTTTAATATTTGAATATTTACGTATATAATCTCAATGCAAAGTTACCCATCCCAAATTGCGGTTCCATACTGACCACTGGAGGAGTACTTTGAAGAACATGGTGTGTGCTTACATAATTTCGACAATCAAACTTTGGTCAGTAGAGCTCACTAGAACTTGTTTTATACAGGTGAGCTAACAATATTAAACCACTCACATTCTTTCGGATTGAGCAACTCGTTCACTTTTATCTTTTCTATCATCTAAGCCCAGGATGGTCAAGGTTAAACCTGGAGCCAGGAGAATAGCACCTACAAATACCATGGCTAACAGTCTTCTCATGGAAAAGCCATGGGGCTGCGCTCGATGGGTGCGGTCCCCGCGGGATTTGTGTCTGTTACGAACCACACTAGCATAAACCGCGGGACGCATCTTGACGAGGAGTGGTGTCCTGGAGCAGCTAATCCATCGCTTTGTTTATCTGTCGTATTTTCTGAAAAGAAGAACATAAAAAATCCTAAATTTGAGTATTTTGTAAAGATAATATTCCTGAAAGCTTTCTCGTCGGAATGATGCATTAGCCAGTTATGGAGAGTCTATGGAGACCAGAAATATTTACTACAAGGACATGATATTACTGTTCCACTAATAACAAAAATACATTCAACCGATGAGAGTGAAATCGACCTCCGTCATTCTAGTGATAATGGAGGAGACATTCAAAGATTGAGTAGACTCGCCGTTCTATCATATTGATCTCGGGCTTCGGACGGAATGGACAAACGCATCGCTTGACCATACAATCAGGCTTATCATTCAGCTGGGGAGGTTTCCAGCAATTATTGGCGCGTAAAAATCAACGGGTCGTGAAATAGATCGGATAAATAACTACATAGATCCAGAGATACTGAAAGATCGGGACCGTGCCCTGGTTATTGGCAGGAAATGTCACAATAACAGCAGACGACAGACTGAAAAAATTCAAAGCGCTTCATCAATCTTTTAACTAAATGGCTTCACCATCAGCGAACGTGTGAAGTTTGTTTGATAGCTCTATAAACATCCCCAATCAATTGTAACTTTTAAAAATCATATCGAAATTGCCTTCTTGGCAATTGCCAAGAACTCGATATAGCACGGCATCTCTTTGTACTGAACAAATGGTAACTTAGTAATGGCATGAGGTTTTCTGTCTCATCAGTTCCATGTGTATAATCATATCACAATGATTTTTTCCTGCGGACTTTCCTGTCGGTATTCTAGCTTCTTTTTTTTAATTATTATTATCAGAAAAAAGAAAAATATAGTTTATGCTTCTTTTTTTTTTTTTTAAATATTCTGAAATATAATGGCCACTTCCCCTAAAATATGAAGTAGTTTTCATTTCTGTGTATTCGCTTAGTAAATCTTGTTTGGAAATCATGTCGTCTTTCATTTTGTTGTATTAATGTAAACGAAGTTGATCAGTCGGATAAGTTTATCTGGCACATCGATCTTCACTAGTAGACGAGAGTCACTAGAAGCCTGATACTCTGTGTGCTATTGGTCCACGAAACGGTATTATCCGGATAAGAGAACAAATGATATTTATAGACAAAGAAGAGAGAGAGAGAGAGAGAGAGAGAGAGAGAGAGAGAGAGAGAGAGAGAGAGAGAGAGAGAGTTCCAATATATCTTAAAATCGTTATTGCGAACACCTATGCCAAAATCGAATCATGGAATTCCGTATTTCAAAAGCTTCTGGCAGGTTAGTTCAATCATCAGGAATCTGCACACAATCCAGATTAGCAATTCCACCTCAGTTATATAAGCCGCTATTTGGAAACTGGCTTCCTGGGTTCAATCGTGCAAGACTCCCGAGTAGTTCCGAGTGTTCCGGGTCAGCATTCGTTTAAAAACATTGCCTGTTCGTTGACTGCATTGTCTAGACATCACTTGATGCTTTGTTGATAGGGTTTGAAACTGTTATCCATACTCATAGATCGACGTATGTGTTGAGTTCATTATTCTACAATATCAGCAATTTTACTATAATGACGTTCTGCGTATGTAATCTTTGCAGCCATTAGCCTCGCGAAGTTGAACCACAGTGTGACCGGAGAATGGACAAAATGTTCTATAGTTTGATAGTTCAGAGGGGGGATTAGAGGGGAGTCTGGAGGACCGCTCCCTTCCCAATTTTGACCAAATATGAATGGAAAATAAGTAGAACAACAGTAGGGGTTTAAGATACCGATAAACAAATCATATATTTATTGATATTATGTATAAAATAAATCTTGAATGCATGTACAACCCATAAAATTAACATTAAAAACCTCAAAACTCTGAAATCACTCGCCTGTTGGGCTCACTAATTGGGGGGGGGGGGGGGGGGGGGGGGGCAGTCATTTTCAGTTTACACATTTCCTATTCTTGACAGGTAACTTTCATTTTATGCCTGTCTATATAATGAGTAACGAATTAATGGATTGGTACAATACCCACTAATTATTTATTTTTGTCGGTAAGCCATGTTTGTTCATACGATTTTGCAAACAATTTATCTGCCGAAGTACAGACTATTTTCAATGATTTTAAGCATTAAAAATTTTATAATTAGTAAATATTAATCAGAGGGTTTTTTTGTTTGTTGCTTTTTTTTTTTTTATCTGCCAGGGATTTTAGTTTTTAAACAATATTTTCATTCAATAAATAATTGAATAGGATTAGGCAACAGAAAAACCTAAAAATACCCTCTCCTTACAATGTCAAGGCAATGTTAAATATATATATATATATATTTATATATATATATATATAAATGATTTGGTTTGATATTATACTAGTACACTTATGTGTCAAACAAATGAGAAAGAAAGAAAGGATTAACAAGAAAATGAATTAAGTTATTTACTACTAATGAGAGAGAGAGAGAGAGATTAGAATCACATCACATCTCTAATTAAGTTATTTACTATTAGAGAGAGAGAGAGAGAGAGAGAGAGAGAGAGAGAGAGAGAGAATCCAGCTCATTAAAGTATGATATGTAATTCAATTTCAACAAATTCAACAAAAAATAAGTGTATGCAATAATTCGAGTAGGTTGATGAAAATAAATAAATACAATATTTGTCAAATGATACAAAATCTATACAATTATTTTAAATACTAGTATTATAATATTCAAAAGCATTTTGTTGACTTGATATATAAATGCACAAGGTCGAATTTTTTTTTTTCATGCGACCACAAGCTTAAGGGGGTTCCTTTTAATAATATATCTAAGCTGAAAGGTCCAGTTAGAATAGCAAGGTTGTTTTTTAGTTCAGAGGAGGAAGAATTCAGGGTATTTCGTAAGATAGTGTTCATTATCTTCGTTATGCTATCCATATCTATTACAAATACAAATGGTTGCTAAGAAATGATCTTAAAGATGTGCATCTAAATTAGCATTACGTAACTGGCAGTGGATAATATTTTCTTTCCTATTACCGTGAGTAAAATATTTGTGGTATTTTGGTAAAGTAAATTGCTTTATTTTTTATTCAAGCATTGATACAGACGCTGAATGTTTTATATTTGTACTTAGCGAGTTCCACAATCTCACTGTTGCTAGAGCTCTCAGGCGATAGCATATACGTTAGTATTTTTGCAGCTTATGCGCATGCTTGGGTGCCATGAAAAGGCAAAGATAACGAACAGTTTTCAATCTCTTAATTCCTCTGAAAATATAAATCAGAGAGATGGGCAAACACGGACCCCTGGTCATACCAGAGGTGGGATCAGGTGACTAGGAGGAGTAAGCATTCCCTGTCGACCGGTCACACCTGCTGTGAGACCTGTACCATGATCAGGTAAACGCAAAAATCCGCAGTCAGAATCAGTGTGCCTAAAATGGTCTAACAATTGGTATGAAAGACGTCATCAAACATTTGACCCAATGGAAGGTTGTACTGGCAAACTAGATCCTTATAACAACCATAACATTTAGGAATGCTGACTTTAGACGAGACTGTACAAACCCCTGTAACATCAGCTTCTTTGTCAGTAGCCTGTCTCGATTTAAAAACTGATCATATGCAGAACCAAATATCCCTGTTTAATCTATAAGTAATATGTGTGTGTGTGTGTGTGGGGGGGGGGGGGGGGTAGTCCAACAACCAAAATAAACATATAGGGATTTTACATGGATGGGGATAGGTCTATTTTAATTCATACCAAACGTACGTTTACATGGTGTTCAGAGCTCGAGTAAAAAATAAAAATAAAAAATTAAATCTCATCTTACGAGGCCTATAATTGCACATCTTGCAAACTGTTACTGACTTGTTTTTATTAAAAAAACAAACAAAAACAAATCAAAAACAAATGAATATCGAATTACATGATCACCCTGTAATTTGGTGGCGATCTTTGGAGTAATTATCAAGTCTAGGTGGAGGTAGGGGTAGGTCTATTTTTAATCTACCTGGGGATTTTACATAGTCAGGGATAGGTCTATTTTTAATTCACGGGGGGGGGGGGGGTCGGAATACGATGATGGGAGGGGTGGGGTTATATAATAACTATAGATCGAAAAGCGTGCCTTAGATGGATTTATTTCAGTAAGAAATTTGACTTATTTCTAATCAAATCAATTGAATGTATTCTATTTTTAGTTCATTTAGGGATATGTTCAATATTTTAAAGCAGGTCTTAATTTGAAAGGACAGTTTAATAAAATTTCAAAATTATTTCACTTATATTGAGATATCACATTTATGCATTATTCAGTGTACAACCTCCATTTTAAAACAAACAACGAAACACACACACACACACACACACACACACACACACACACACACACACACACACACACAATTAATGATACATTTACTTTTTACTTTTTTTCAGTTAAGGTTTCAAAATGCCAATGTTTGATATTTACTTCTAAATTCACTGTAATCACCCCAGCCCCGTGCTTGCATGAGTCAATGCATGGTTTTATCATGATTTAATGTATAGTTTTATCATGAGTTAATGTATAGTTTTATTAGAAAATTAAATACATTGTAATTATACCACTATCCCGACTCGTTAAACTATGATTTATCTATTGAATATTTTATCTTTCTATCACGTATTGCGGTGCAAACCAATCATCCAAAACATAACTTGCAGAAAATAAAGGTCTTTAAAAAATCTATAGATTCTCAGTCATTTGGATTATCATGATTGATTGATTGATTGATTGCTGTTTTCCGCCACACTCAACAATTTTTCAGTTATCTGGTGGCGTCCAGTTTTTATTAGTGGAGGAGAGAACCCAGATACAATGTACCTGGGAAGAGACCACCGACCTTCCGATAGAAAATTTATAACTAATTAAACATTCTTATAACCTAGGCTTGCATAGTAAATAATAGATACGGTGATAACACTCTAATCTTTATTAAAAGATTAAAAGATGTGATGGGGGGGCAAGCTGCTACCACAGGATGTTGTTCTGCACAATGGATGAATATGGTTACTTTCAGAAGATCTTAACTGCCAGGAATGTTGAACTAAATAAAGGGGTTCTAACAAGTTGTTTTTTTTAAATTAATTTGGTACCAAGCCATCTATGACACATCAGAACAAGTTTATGTTTAGCACTTCTGGAAGATAATGTTCCCCAGTAGGAGATTATCGAGTTTCTTCCCTGTCTCTCAAAATCGAAGAGATTGTAGGTGTTTTCTTCTGCTAGATCGTATGTCAACCCGCGACAAGTACGCCATCTTATAGGAAAACCATCACTGCCGCGAATCTTGCCATGATAATCCAATAAAATGTTTGTTTAGAGTACAGAAACGGGTGTTGAACAGAGTGGGGGTATTTTTATCAAAGATGGCGACTTTCGTCCCTTGTATTGATATGATACCATCTGCAGGGGGTATTTTTAAAATGATATATAAACTACCAAAAACTGTCGGCATCGTTATCAGAACGACTCAAAGGAAGTTTTTTAAGGGATTCATATTTTTATTGATTTTTCTATAATTTTTTTTTTTATTTTACACAATCCGGAAAACAAGTCCCTGTGGTCGCGAAGCAACGCGGCGTGCTCTCTCCACTCGGCACATTTCGGCTGTTACATCTAAGTTACCAGAATCGACCGAGGTTTGCCGAGTGGTGCTCGTTCCAATGATTAAACTGGCTCCCTGCTGATTGGTGCTTCAAGAAACGAGTTCAACAGGGTACCAGTTTCTCCAACGATTGCACATTTGAGTCACGTGATTTGCTCTTTATCAGCTGAAAAATGATAAATATTACCCATAATACTTCTGGAAAAATGCCGTCGTCACTGCGGTATATTTATGAACGTAGATAAAACAAATAAAGAAAGTTTTTAAATTCCAAACAAGCTTTTTCACACCTTCGTACCTTTTGTTGTCGTTGATAATTGCCTGGTTTTATTGATTGATTGATTATATATTGTTTAATGTCCCGCTCGAGAATCTTTCACTCATATGGAGACGTCACCATTGCCGGTGAAGGGTTGCAAAATTTAGGCCTAACTCCATATGAGTGAATATTCTCGAGGGAGACGTTAAACAATATACAATCAATTATAAAAAACAATAATGCATCCAGTTTGAAATTTAAAGGACAACTGAAAATAAACAAATTACCCCCCCCCCCCCCCCCGAAAAAAAGTAAGCGTATATACATCGTACATTTCTATTTAAAGAAACTCAAGAAGTCGTTCAACTATTTAGTCGTATTAATGTTTTTCTTTATAATGATTTGTTAAAAACTGCTAAAATAATAATTGTGCCATTTATTTTGAACAAATGGAGTGTTTAAATTACGAATAACACGCCTGAGTGACATCAAAAATTAAATCACGAGTTACTGTTGAAGCAATTAATGAACCAAATAAAAAAAATGGCGGCGCCCACATGGATCACGAAATTTTCAGTGAATGTATATAGAGATGATCTCTTCTTTTGCTGAAAATTTACATACACGTTATCTTTAGAGTCCTGCTTCGCTCGGTAATATAATGTCACAATAAATTGTTTACATAGACCGCGCTATATAGTTTCTCGCATTAAAAATGTTCGCACCCGAGATTTCGTATAATGTAAATTTTTTGGAAGTGTATTTTTTATTTCTACATTGAAGGAGAATTACGAAATTAAAAGGAAAAACTGGAGTCACAATGCTTGTTTTTGAGCTCCTGGGTTTTTAAATTGACCTTTCTGCATTTAAAATTTAATCAAAACTTATATTTTTAATCTTCATTGTCTGTTGATGTCAACATAAGCAACAAAAATCAATCATTACAAAAACAGAACAGATACATAATCATGTCTTCCAACAATATATATATAATTAATACTAGTAAATTAGATATAGATAAAATTTGCACTCGATATACGGATAAATTCAAGATATATAATTTGAGAGTATAAAACAACTTCTTAAGAGTAATGTCAATTTCTTATATGTCTGCACCTATGAGATCTGTATCGAATCATTAAATACTGAATGATAGCAACTGCACAGTTGTGCTCAAAAACTCGGACTAGCATTGTGTTATTCCTTAAATGAATAAGTCGTGTTCCTAGATGTTATGGATCTTAGCTAGCTTCAATGGTCACACCGTAAAACATATTATAAATGAGCGAAAACGTCTTAATTCAACCGAAAATAAGCATGCCAAAAAAAAAAAAATCGCAGAATCACCTGACTCAGGTAGATTCTAAAACACAAAATACGCACAGAACGAAAGAACTCGAAAATCCCCTATTAATTATATATAAAGCTTTTCTAGAAGAACTAGACATTAACACATGCAAGCATGGGTGGATATAGTGAAAATGGAAGTAAAAATCAATCAGACATGGAATAGTGAAGCCTTAACTGGAGAAAGTAAAAAGTACATGTATTAAGTATATGGGAGTTTGTTGCGATTGGTTTTTGTTTAAACGTGGAAGTTGTACACTGAATAATGCATAAATGTGATGTCTCCATATAGACTTCTGGAATTTGATTAAGCTCTCCTTTCAAATGAAGACCTGTTTTGAAATATTGGACATATCCCTAAAAGCGAATTAAAGAGAGGTTCAATTCTATAAATAAATATAAATTGATTCAGTCCAGTTAGAAATAGGTCAACTTTCTTATTGAAGCACACTCACCTTTAATAGAATTTGACCCTTGTTTTAAGTGGTTTAGAGATGGGATATTATGTGTGTGGGGTGGGGGGGGGGGGGATTTCATGTACAGATGTCCATGCATGTTATGCATACAGTGTAATTGAGATATAGGTGTATAGTCTAAAGCATGAAAAAAAAAAAGTGAATGTTACAGTAACTGAAAATGGAAATACGATACAAGTAATAACCGAATAAATTAAATGGTTTAATAAGTAGGTTTTCAGAATTTCTATAGGGTGATTAAAAAAATATATATCATAAATGTCAAAATATTCAGAAGTGTTTGACGTGATAACCAATAGCAGTTTGTAAAATGTGCATTTTGATTATTGTTTTGATCGATAATGAGATGAGAATCGCAGTGAAAATACAGTGTGGATAGCCTATAAAAATACAGACATACTCCCATCTATGTGAAATCCCAATAATAAATAATCCCAATAACTCCCATCTATATGAATAAACTATAGACCTACCAAACAGGACTACTTATAATGAATAAAAATACATTTATTCATCTCACATATATATATCTCTGGTGTGTGTATGTGTGTGTGTGTGTGTGCTATTACCAAATTGATTCACGCTGCTTTTCGATCTTTAGTTCTTATTAACCCCCCCCCCCCCCCCCCCCCCGCTTCATCACCACCACATCCTGACCACACCCAGTAACAGTTTGCAAGGACATGCAATATAGGCCTCATAAGATGGGATTGATTTTTATTTCATACTCGAGCTCTGAATACATTATATTTTAAACATATGTTTGGTATGAATTAAAACAGATCTACTCCCGTTCATGAAAATCCCCATATGTTATTTGGTTGTCGGTCTAAACCACCCCCCTCCCATATTTTATTTATTATTTGGAGCTTGGACAGTTATGTATTTTACTTATTTATTCACCAATCAAAGGGCAAGTTAAATTTTAAATATGAATCGTTTTAAAGTCATGTAAAAATTTTAATAAATAATCATTATAAATACGTGATACCAATTCTTATAAATATACGATACCAATTCTTATTATAAATACACGATACCATAAACATATTACGTGAAACACTTGTGAACTGAATCACGTAGGCCTATCGCATATATTGCATTGTTTGACAGATCTTTTGAGATCAACCCCTTTTATTTCCTAACGTGTGAGCCCTGACTTAAAACAAAATCCAAGTTTCTCGGTTAAAAATTTCCGAATTGTAAATATAGGTTCAAATTTGAAAACCACAGTAAGGTACAGTGTTTATTATATCAAACGTAAAGACAGATCTCTACCGATTAGCCGGCATTAAAGGACAAAACATCGAGTCTATAATTATTATATAGTAGTATAGATTCACCGTTAAACCAATGATTAAATACGGGCTGCCTCTACTTGAACGTTTTCTTATAATTCTGTCTGTTCTTGTGTGCTGTTGTCCCCATGCAATGTCGGCCATGTATTCTAGAACACGTCGAACAAAGTAAAATATAAATTAGCCAGCCGGAATACCACATTCAAGGGTTCCATGAGGATCCAGGTTAGAATAGGTCCTCAGTACCCCTTGCTTGTCGTAAGAGGCGTAAATAGGGCGGTCCTTCGGATGAGACCGTAAAAAACCGAGGTCCCGTGTCACAGCAGGTGTCAGCACGATTAAGATTCCTTCTTGCTCAAAGGCCGTAGGGCCGAGCATGTCTAAATATTGCAGCCCTTCGCCAGCAATGGTGACGTCTCCGAATGAGTGAAAAATTCTCAAGCGGAGCGTTAAACAGTATACAAACAACCAATTACATTCAAGGGATTCAATGAACATCTTTATACAGCAAGAACCCGTCACTAAAGGGATTCAATTTGCACCTCCATTTAGCTGAAATCCCACATTTAACAGGATCGAACGAGCACTTTCCTATAGCTGTGACCTTACACTCAAGATATTCAATAAAGTAACTCCATGTAATAACACCCCAGAAATTAAAAAAACAAAACCTTCATATGACTGGCATTATATACTCGAGGGACCCAATGAGCACCTCCATATACATTAAACCGCACAGTCGAGGAATTCAATGAGTGGATTCAATGGAGCACCTCCCAATAGCTGGTATTCCGCTCTCGAGGGATTCAATGAGCACCTCCCAATAGCTGGTATTCCGCTCTCGAGGGATTCAATGAGTACCTCCCAATAGCTGGTATTCCGCTCTCGAGGGATTCAGTGAGTACCTCCCAATAGCTGGTATTCCGCTCTCGAGGGATTCAATGAGCACCTCCCAATAGCTGGTATTCCGCTCTCGAGGGATTCAATGAGCACTTCTATACAGCTGAAACCCTACACTCAGAAGATTCAAAGAGCATCTTCATTTAACTAGTGCACTACCCTACACTCGAGAGATTCATTGAATTTCTCCATATACCTAATACCCCACATTCAAGGGATTAATAACGACTTCTGTATAGTTGACATCCCACACTGGAAAGATTCAATGAGTACCCTTACATAGGTGGAATCCCACACTTGAACATATTTATAAAGTTGAACCCCACACTTGAACACATTTATAAAGTTGAAACCCACACTTGAACACATTTATAAAGTTGAAACCCACACTTGAACACATTTATAAAGTTGAACCCCACACTTGAACACATTTATAAAGTGAACCCCACACTTGAACACATTTATAAAGTTGAAACCACACTTGCGGGGGATCAAATGAGTACTTCCATATAGCTGGTGTCATTACATCATAGTCATAAAAAATGGTGTTTATAAATACGTTGATTTCTGTTAGTGGTCTCATTTTGGGGATAGGGGATCCCCAAGTGATGGAAACAAATTTCACAGTTTCGTTCCCCTGTATTCGGTAATACTATATAGCATGCTTGGTCAAAATTGACGTATCATTTTCAAAAAAAATATGTGGAAAACATCTGGCAAAAATGAATTCTAGAGAAAACTTGAAAAGGCTTATGTGAGCTTCTGTTCCGACGATGCATTACATAACCCCTATTAATTGACATTTAGAGTTATTATGAAACGCGGGGGGGGGGGGGGGGGGGGTCAATCAAAAAGGACCAGATAGTGCATAGTGTATAATGGTTGAGACAGTTGCGTAATATTCTTAATATACTGCATATCGACAGGCAGTGTTTCCATTAATTTGTGTTATACTGAGAACAAAAACATAAATTCTAAATGTCAAGCAATTGTTATTGGATGAAATTACTCGGTGCTAATTGTTGAATGTCATGTGAGCTAATGAATTTCTACATAGCTTGCCACAGTTTCTTATTACCTTATGTGACGTGGCATGCCGAATAATGGCTATATGTCACATGACGACTGAATTTCCTCCAGTTTTTAATCTCCTCGCAGCTTGTCACTTTCTAATCTCCTCGCAACTTGCCAGATTCCAATCTTCTCGCAGCTTGCTAGTTTCTAACTGTTTAAAGGAAATTAATTTAGAAATAAAGAACGTGTTTTCGTGGATGTTGCAGGATAACCTCTTCGGTCTTGATATATTGTTGTGAAATGTAAAAACTACGTTAGCCGAGTTTTATATATCAAACAACATTTCGAGCCCGAGGAGGTTATCCTGCATCAATAAGTACTATGGCTCAGAAATATACAGTCGATCGTGTCCATATACAGCTACGAAATACGTCACTTTGTGACGTCATGAAACCTTCGGAAACGGAATACATGATTGTTTTTTATTTATCTATTTTTTTTATTTTACTTAATATCATTTATTTATTTTATTAATTTTATTTATTTATTGCACTGACAAAGAAAGAATGATGGTAGGGTATACTATTTTGAAAAATATTGAAGTATTTAATTTGATGAAGTTGACAGATTATAGCAACTGTTCTGAATACACAGTCCAATAAAACTACACACACGTGGAAGACGGTCTACTTGTCTGTGCATCATCATGTGTATCGGAATGCTGACTATTGATGTGTATTGAATTACAAATATTCTTCAGTCATTTGTAAATTTGCTTCAATATATATTGAGTAATTTTTATTATTATAGAATCAAATTGTCAGTTATCGATTGTTTTGCAGTATTACCAAACCACGACGTGTAAAAACAGCAGGGGGGTATCGCGGAAAAGCCATTACATAGATACTTAAAAGATATTTGAAGACAATATACTGCTTCTAATCAGGTCGAAGAAGTGAAATCGATATGGCCTCATATACTATTACATTTTAAACCCGTTTCTTTATTTTTCTTGTGAAAGTTTGATATGCATCAGTGTTCTGGTAGTCTTTTGATGACGTATTTTGTTTGTTTGTTTGTTTGTTTGTTTGTTTGTTTATAGCCGCCTGATCAATTTTTCAGCTATCCGGCGGCTGTTGATGACGTATTAATGTGTATTGGAAAATAATGGACGCGTTATGTCTTAGATCTCTGCAATAACCGTGGTAGAATGCTAGAATGGTATGGTTATAAATTGTTGATCATAGAGTCGTTTTAACGAATACCTACTCTTGAGATAATACATTTAGTAGCCTTGGTACTTTAGTCGATTAGAAAGGACTGCCAAAAATTATGAAAAAAGACCTGAATCCCGGTAAAAAAAAAAAAAGGGGGGGGGGGGGGTTAAGCGTCATACAAATCCGAGTTAATTGAAATCTTTCAAAGCTTTACAATATGTATGCGTGATATCGGAAATTCCCTCATGTTTAGAAATATGGTGAACATTAAAACATTATCTGTACATCTATTGGAACTGCCATAAAATGCTTCGGCTGAAATCAGAGTACCATTGTTAAAACATGATTGGAAGAAGTTTGGCGGGATGACTAAGAAGATCTCTCACAATTTAAGTCACCAGTCTCATCCCCTACAGGACATTGTCTTGTCGTGATTCTATATCACCGGGTTAGTGGTCTATACCCAAGAGTCCACGGTGTTTTTGTTAAACTAAGGAACCAAACATTCGTTTATACTTTTGGATATACATGTAATTTCAAAGAAATCTTTTACACTTGTTAGAAAAGTTCCAGCAGAGTTATTGTTCTGCTTTGTGCAAAGTAAATATCTTCTCTTTTAGCAGCCTTCATTTTATTTTTAAATACAGAATTAAGATATTAGTACCAAATCCAATAATGTTAGGTTCAAATTGCCAAAAGTAATGAAGAGTTTTAAAATGCGGGCTGATATCTGTATTTTTTCTTTAGAATACGTTCTAACATTATAATATTACATGATATGTGCGTTATGCTCATTGCATATTTCATGTTTTCACCTTGACAAAAAAACCTATATATAACAAAGATATAAATAAAAAGAATAAATATTTAAGTTGTCTGCATTAAGGGGAATATAAAAACAATGAACGATTTTTAGGTAATTTCTTAATTCTTAAAAATCGCCAATTATACGATTTACCCCTTGCTACACTGATTGTCGATATACACCCATTCATTCCGCAATGAACGGCGACTAACTGGTAGTTTGTGTTCGACTCCCTTCTGGCAATAAAGTGAGAATGAGATTTATGAAGTAATGGCTAATTTGTACAAACGACGGTTTACTTTCCATTCCAAACTCGTTGATAAGTTATAGATATCGCAAACCCAAAGAAATAATTGCCGATCCATTTTCTTTTATTTTTAGGGCTTAGAAACCGAGGAGTTGTATACAAACTGTCGTTCATAATGCACAATTAGCACCTACTTACAATAGAAGCTGAAAGCAAAAGCATGCTAACACTTCCGTTTTTTGGGTTTTTTTCAAATCAGATTTTTTTGCTGGCTTTATCGATCTAAAAATGCTCCCTGGATTTTTCCCCATTGTCGGAGTCCCAGTCGTAACAACCTGTCACAAAAACTCGTCACAATGCCACGGAATCCGCCATCAAAAACCTCTTTGTATTTGTTATTTGATTGCGCTTCCGTGACGAAGCCCGTTTGTCGTGATACAAATAGTTAACCATTTCTGTTTCAATAGAGCTCTTGTTGAATTAACATTGTCAACTGTAAGTATTAAAAGCTTACAGATGTAGCCTTACCCCCCTCCCCGCGTGCAACACAAATCGTAATATGTATGAACATGCAACTTTTTCCGTTGCAGAAAAAATTGCATAACACGCTAACGCGGGTTATGAATTATACGTGTTACCTTTATAAAGTCATTTTATTGTTTAAATATATATAAATTACAAAATTTCTAAACAAGTTATTCACCATTCCAGGGTTTTGGAGTTCAAGTCCTTTGTGTTTGAGCTCGGGGTGTCATGGGTGGACTCGCACTTGACAGTGGAACTAATTCACCATACTGAACAATATGAAGCATGGAAGTTAAATATCAAAGCAAAATAACTTCAAAGGTCTTTTTATCGGGTTTCTTTTTAACGTTTCATGCTAGCGTTAAGCGTTTATTGATTTGTGGACTCCGAAACGCCTATAAAAAGCGTTGTTTTAATTCATTTCTGCCAGAAATTGACTATTCCAGTTATTTAGGCATCTTTAAGAAACAGGTTGTATGAAGCTGTCAATAGCTTTATCGAAATGAAAACCTCACAAATTAAGTTGTGATTTAGATAATGTTGACAAGGACTGGTATTACCTTTTAAGAAAACGATCGATTGGTCCTCTACTCCAAAACATACTCCACTCTAATTTTGGTAAAAATTGGCCATGCAGTTTCTGGGATGGGGGGATCAAAACAATCGAAAGTCAACGGTGGAAGACGACAGACGGGCACGGGTAACAATAATTATATGCCATCTGAGTGACTCAGGTAGCCGAAAAAGTTCATGGTTATTACAGGTAATATACAAGTAAATAAGACAAATATAAAACGAGTTAAAGTTATTAAGCTTTGTAATTTCTAGGACCCAAAGATATACACAACCCTATAGTGGAATCCGTTACAGTAAAATGGTGCAGTATGAGGAATCCTCACACAAGAGAGTGGCATGCTTTGTGAACAAAATTGTGCAGTGTAATGCAGTCGGTAGATACTTCTGATGGAACCAATAAATGAGAGGCGGATCTCAGAAACAGAAACCCTAACTCACAAAAAAATAATGAATAAATAAATAAATTAAAAAAAATAAAAAATAAATAAATGTATATCCCTGTGCTTTCATAATTGTTTACAATAACAATTTAAGCTTTTGAAAGAAAATCTCTCTCTCTCTCTCTCTCTCTCTCTCTCTCTCTCATCATCGTATATTCCAAGAAAGGAGAGAGTATCGGTGTCCATGAATCTTCGCTACTTAGCTATATTGCTCCTGTTAAAAAAAGTGATGGAACCAGAATGAAAGCTACATTTTTTTCATATAAAAGGACCAATCACAGAAAAAAATTAAGTGCCCCCCCCCCCCCTATCCTTTGTACGATCAGTAATATTATATACCTGTTGTTGTGAAATATTCATGTTTAAAGTTATGTAAAAGATAAATTAAAAAACACAATTTTTTTTTCATTTAAGTTACATGTTGTAGATCGCAAACCGTTTAGAATGCACGGCTTATCGATTTCCCTGACCTTTAACTGTAATGCAAAGGATACCCTAATCCCAAGAATCGATATCCATTCTATGTTTCAGTAAGCAGATTTTTACAGACTTTCTTAAATCATATTTTAAAGGGTTTGTACATATGAACTTCTTACTAGAAAACTTTCTTACAGTCTATTTCTAAAGAATGATCTCCTTGTGTGTCTCCCCCCCCCCCCCTCCAAGAATTAAAAAATCCAAGGTTAACTCAAAATATCTATAGATGTTAATGAATTGTGTTCGAGTTCTCATACAGATCTCGTAGCCAGAGGCGAGATCTACTAAGGACACTTTTCACTTTTCACACATGTTCCTTGACTACAGAATCTCCAAGTTACCAAACACAGCAGATACAGTAACGAGGTGCCGCGGTAAAGGCGTACGATACGGGTTCCTTTAATATCGATTGGTTCTCTTTGAACTGGAGATCATTTGCACAATATTTATTGTTTTTAAAATCAATATATACACCCTCGCGTAATGATATCAAACATCAGCGGGCCATGATATCTTATTGGATGTTCTAATTTAACTTGTTATGAAATAGGACTACATCTTGACGCTAATGCAAGGTGAATGCTCCGTGAATTGAAAGGTGCATTGTTCCGGATGTTAAGAATGCTCCGTGAATGAAAGGTGCATTGTTCCGGATGTTAAAAGTGCCCCGTGCATTGGAAGGTGCATTGTTCCGGATGTTAAGAATGCTCCGTGAATTGAAAGGTGCATTGTTCCGGATGTTAAGAATGCTCCGTGAATTGGAAGGTGCATTGTTCCGGATGTTAAGGACAATTCGTTTTGATGCATAGATCGTTAGCTGCTAGTAAGAATTGGCTACTATTAGCCAGCTACTTGAAACTAAAAAAAATAGCTACTAGCAACCACTATACTACTAGCTAGTTATTTGAAACTAAAACAAAATAGCTACTAGTAGCCAACTACTATTAGACAGCTACCTGAAACTATAAAAGTTAGCTACTAGCAGTCGGCTACTAGCAACGAACTGCTTGGTTTAATAAAATTAGCTACAAGTTGCCAGCTACAAGAAACAAGTTACTGGGTTGGAATAGAATTATCTATCGGGTTTATTTAGAGAGTCATATCAGAACATGCTTTCAAGTTACTGGGTTGGAATAGAATTATCTATCGGGCGAGGAGTCATATCAGAACATGCTTTCAAGTTTGAAATTCTAATGATCATGTTTAATTTTGCCAGCTACTTAACATTTGCAGCGCAAAATGCGAATAAACTTTGGAGTGCAAAATGCAAATAACTTTCCACGCTGAGTGTAGAATTTTTAAGTAGGTTTGGGATTTACGTCACAAGAATGTTTCAATCCGGATCAAAGACACGAAGAGGAGCAAAAATTAGTTTTATACCGATATAATCTTATTGGAATCAGGTGTGAGTTTACTCCAGTGCAAGGAAAGAGTTCTTAAATTTCAATATTTTCTTGAAATCCTTAAGGAGTTGGATGCTTCTTTTAAATATATAAAAAATTAATAACAAGTTGCACACATGACAAGGAGTGATTTTAATATCTGAATATGTCATCAATTTTCGGATATCACGACTGAGAAAATTGGTTACTTAAGGAAAGGCTCTCATTTTAAAAATCTATATCATTTTTTCCCCTTTCATTTAAATATCTTAAACAACCCTTAAGCTAACCAAAAAGCTCATATCTGACATATCCTACCACGCTTATTTTCCTTTTTAAAATGTCTTAGAGCACATGTACCTAAAAATCACACATCCATAATACGATCTCATGATTTATTTATTTGCTAATACACGTCATATTTGGTTAAACCTAACATATATTCACGTGTTATATATATTTTAAAGACTTAGAAAATAAATCATCAATAATTTTTTGTTTACGTTAGTAATGGCCATCAGAATTTATCATGTTTTGGAAAATTTTCGAATCGTTTAGGTTACTTAAACCTCTTTACTTTTGAAGATTACGTAGAGTAATAACTTAAACAAAAATACAAAATTTATTATAATTGTCTAGATATTTATTCCTTGTAAGCTTTGAAAAAAAGTCAAAGATACAAAGCAGATGTATGTCACTTAAAAATACTTAAATACACGTACGGTAAATAAATTGTGTGACACAAACTGCATCGTTGGTCCTAACAGTTGCCCCCTGAAACTTTTCTTTAAATATATTGAATTTTTTTTTTAGTGTTAAGTACACTGAGTGGCCAAAAGTATTGCAACAAACATGGCTGACGTCATCACGATGTAAACACTATATGCATGAGAAAAAACAAGTTTGAATGAAATAAGAATCATTTATTTACTATTTTCTTCTAGTATTTTGTAGCAAACCCCTTTTGGATTATGACTTGGCGTAGTCTTGAGGGAATTGAGGCATATAAGCTCCGAATGTAAGTTTGAGATAGGCCAGTTCAAATTCTCGTCACAGCAGCCACTAGGTCATCCCGACATTTAATGTCATCAATCTCACGGGACCGTTTGATTTTGATGGAACGCCAGACATTTTCAATAACATTAAGGTCTGGGGATTGCGCAGGCCAGTTGAATTTTGGAATGCCGTTTTCTTGTTTCCAAGTATTGGTCTGTCTAGAGGCGTGGGGGTGGCATTATCATCTTGGAAAATAAACTGTCGATTTCCTAAAACTTTTGCAACTACAGGCCATAAGTGGTTATCAAGCAGTTCAATATACTTTGCTGAATTCAGATTTCCATCAACTGGCACAAGTACACCAATACCATCGTAGGTAATACACCCCCAAAACATACAACTTACTTTCACGAGCGTTTTACGTTGGTTCAGACAGTAGGGCTTCCACTTCTCGGACGATTTTCTCCACAAACTTACGGAGTTATTTTGTCCAACGACTACCTGTGTTTCGTCTGAGAAAATAACTTTCTGCCACTGTTCAGGTCTCCAGTGTCTTTTGCCTCGGCACCACAGAATTCGGCGCTGTCTGTTGACTTTGCCTATCGTAAGTGTTTTCTGAATCTTGCCCCTCCTGTATCCTTCCTGGTGTAGCCTTCGACGAATAGTTCTCCTAGACACATGTGTTCCTTCATTTCGATTAAAAGTTGATGTAATATCTTGTAAAGATTGTCTTCTATTAGTTTTCACAATGCGATAAAGTTTTCGATCACCCCTCTCATCTATCACTGGGGGCCTTCCACTTCGGGGATTGTTTTCTACACTTCCTTTTTCTAGGAACTTTTTCAAAACTCGCCAAACAGTGCTTCGATGAATTCCAAGTGATTTGCCAATTTGGTTATCATTAAACCCATTTGAATGCAAAACTACAATACGTTCTTTGATCTCTGTTGACAGTTCTCTCTTGTTCGACGACATTGTTTTCAATCACTATCAACACCCGAAATCGTCTGCTACCGAGAACAACAAACGGTTGCCGGTATGATTAAAACCCAAGGTAATTCACACCCCTGATATTTCGATCCTAGTTGGCATTATAACGCGTCAGCAATAAAAATAAAATTTGAAGCGAGTAAAGTTGTGATGACGTCAGCCATGTTTGTTGCAATACTTTTGGCCACTCAGTGTAGGAGCGGGAATAGGGGCTTGTCATCTTTTATCTGGTTACTCATCCTTAAAAAAACCAAGTACATTGCCATACAGGATGCAAGCTATTTTTAAATGGTCCACACGTGTACCCAGCTTAACCACACTCCTGCCAACAAGACACGTACTTTTCTCACTGCTTCTACTAAAGGTTATGGGATAGATGAACTATTAGGAATAGTTTTACATATGATGGGAGCAGAATCATTAAAAAGTCCTGGCAATTAAACACCAAACACCTGCTGGACTCGAACTTGCGACCTACAGCTCTGCAGTCGACTTGCTAACCTACAGAGCTACTCAACCAGGCAAATAAGTCTAAAAGGAACAGACAAATATTGCTGATATTTGTCAACTAATGACGATGTAATATACTTCCTTAAACTGCAAAAAATTTCCTGTAACTGTTCATTTGAATATTTTAATCAATAGAGGATAAGAAAAAGTCTAAAAGTGTCAAAGACAATTTAATTTACAATTTCAACTTCTGTCCAGTTTGAACAAGCACGTCTTCTTATTACTGTCACGTGACTTTTCTAACTTCATTGCTACGGATTACTCCGTTTACCTGATCGAGATATAGGGCTCACGGCGGGTGTAATCGGTCAACAGGGGATGCTTACTCCTCCAAGGCACATGATCCCACCTTTGGTATATCCAGGCGTCCGTGTTTGTCCAACTCTTAATTTTGTATTCTTTATAGGAGTTATGAAATTGAATTCTGTTCGTTATCTTCTCAAATTCCGTTCAATGACCTGTTTATCAAATTTTATTTTTGTGCAATGTCTGTGTCATATTTTAGAGTTTACTCATTGTTTTCTATGTGTTGCGTAAGCCTACAAATGAATAAAAATATCTATATGAAACGTTATAGGAACTAATTTGCCGCTCTGAACTCACTTATATTTAAACCATTACACAGGCACATAACTTCAATGTTTAGTTAGAAGGGGAGGGTCTATTCTTCAATAAAAATTCTGTTTTCACTCCATCAGTTCTTTATTTTTACTCATTTCACATATACAACCATTGCGTCTTTCGGAACTCTCGATTAATTCGGGTCACTCGTATCTGTGTCATGTTGACGCAACTTCCGCGATTAATATTTAAATGCGATGACTATCGACAGATGAAAATATCAAAAATAAAAAATCGAGAGACAGCTGTTACCAGGGGATTCGAATCATTAAACAGGAATAGTCGGGTGCGAAGAGTGCTCGAAAATCAGCCGGTAAGCTTTAATCGAAAACTATATATTCTACGACACGGAAAGGGGACGTGAAAGTCTTGTTATATATATAATTAATAGATGGCGTTAGACGATTTTTTTAAATATGGCGAAATTAGTATTACATATAGTTATGTTTTCTGAAACACACTCATAAGGGCCTCCGTGGCCGAGTGGTTAGAGCATCACGCTCAAAATCACAAGGCCTCTCACCTCTATTTGGCATAGGTTCGATTCTCGCTCGCGCCGATATATGTGAGAAAGTTTGCGAGTTGACTTTCGTTGGTCTCTTCCCAGGTACATTGTATCTGGATTCTTCCACCAATAAAAAACTGGACGCCACTAGATAACTGAAAAAGTGTTGAATGTGGCGAAAAACAACACACACACACACACACACACACACACACACACAATGAAAAAAGAGACAACATAGACTAGACAGAAATATTTATTCATGTTTCGAATTTCCTCCATAAATGTATTGCAGAGAAACATCATTGACTTTTATCTCGGGTGAGATTCGGCTCGGCCGGCTATTTGGACTGACGCCTTCACTGAATCTCGAAGCAGTCCTTCATAATTCATGTCTGGAAATTTAAATTAAGCTTCGGCCGATTCCACCAATTAAAGGACACTTGGGTAACTTACTGCCGTCAGGTAAGTGATTTCTCTATCAATATTAATTTTGCATTGCGTACCGGGATGGAAAGCTCTTAATAAAAATAGTTCGAGTAGCGTAGTGGTTTACACACTCGCTTCTCACCGCTGCGACCCGATTTCGATCCTCAGAATCGACAGTGGTCATGTGTGAGAAGGAGTGGTGGCGCACTCGAACACCTGGGTTTCCTCCGGATTCTCCAGTGTCATCCCACATCAATGACCCTTGACGCCAAAATCCGTGTTGATGAGAAGCACTAATATAAACACATTTTTTTAATCAATCTAATTAACATAGCAATCTATTTATCATGTATTTCAATATTTTTGTTTTTCTTTCTCATCTTATCTATATCGATTGATGAGCAGCTGATGACTTCAAAAATACATTGAATAACCATTACGTATGTTTGTTCTTTTGAAAATCGAGTGCATTTGCGAATGTATAAAAATTCCATCGTTAATAATGATAACATTCCATGTTATTACAGAGAAAAATATAAATTATATTATATATAGTCCATCACATCTATTCAGCGGAGATTAGTCGTACCAAATTCCTGTGCGCTTCTGAAGATTCTCAATGAATTACTTGTTCTTCTTTATTAATTCATGTTCCCCGCTTTCTATACTGTCGCACTGTTTTTGTTTGCTTTAGTTAAATATTTGGGAATCGCTTGGTAATGAAGCTAAAGTTGCTTTTTCTATTACATACAGTACCATTTTAAAAAATTATGGTATTTTCCCATAGAAACAGGGGGTGGGGGTTGCATACCCCAAAATGGTACAAAATGATCTCTTTTTTTTTTAAATGTTTAAGGACATACGCGACGTTTCTCTATATTATATAATCTTGCGTGAGATTTCACGTACAATTCACTTGCATTCTATCTCGTTTCTACAGAGATAATTGGGGTACATTACCATGTCTCTTTAGAGTTACCATATTTAGTTCCTGAATGTTGCAAGTAAAAATGTAATGTTAGATCTACTGTGTAAATGGGCATCATCGTAGTAAAGAAGGAGAGAAAAGTTTTTGAAACAATGGGGTATCGAACCCGTTGCCCTTACATTACAGGTTATGAGATTTTTTTTTTCTCTTTTTCAGGTTATGTGATGTAACCACTGAGCTACCCAGGCCGATGTTGTGCAGTATTTTATAACATTACTACATTACAAAATCTTTGATATCACGCTGGTAATCATTATACATGTGCGCGTGTGTGTATAAATATATATATATATATATATATATATATATATATATATATATATATATATATATATATTTCACATGGTTGTTAACCCAAGTGCACCTCCATTATACCGAAGCTTTGAATAACATACAGTTTTTATGATCGGGTTCGATATTGCAGGAGAATATAAGCCATAAACAACCTTTATGAACCGGTGGACCAAAATGAAGGAGTAAGAAAAAGACCGAATATAAATAACCCCCTTGTTTCAACAGAAATTAATCTAATAGATAACAGTATGTTCCTTCGCCAAACTCTCCGCATTTAGAAGTGAAAGTCACGTGTCTTTCGGATGGTGACTTTGATAACGAGATCCCGTGTCCCTCACTGTTACGACACTGAGTGCTAACCATAGCTGCTGTCGTTTCATTTTATACGAGTGAGGAAAAATTGAATTTGACAGTACACAACAACTTTTCAAAGCATTGGCATTAGTAATGGAAGATTGTATTTTTTGATTAGGAAATTTCTGCGATATCAGGTACATATACCTGATAATACTCTTATTGCTTCTTCGATGTTTTAGCTAGATTTTTAACCCTCTCTTACATGTTTGCATCATAAACATGAAAATGTGTTTCTGCATGAATAGGAATTAAAACAACCATCAACAGAATCACTGAAAAATATAATAAGCACTCGCGCTGCAAATTTCGCTCGTCCAATATATATTTAGTAACACAGAGGTAATAAAAAGAAGGATTACCATCCAAATAGACCATTCAATGGTCAAAAAATGATTCTGAGAGTGTTATTTCGACATTTTCTCTGATAGACCTATCGGAGAATGTCATTTCTAAGATATCAAATTGACGAAAGATTTCACTCTTTTATAATACAACTCGAAAAGGGCTCTGTTACCAAAATTAAAAGCCGTGTTTTGGTTTCAAAATTAAGTGTAGTTTGCACCTTGGTTGTTATTCCTGTGAAACAGAAGAAAATTCAATCTAATAAAATCATCTGTTAATTAAAATCATCTGTTAATTAAAATCATCTGTTAATTAAAATCATCTGTAAATTGAAATTATCTGTTAATTGAAATTATCTGTTAATTGAAATTATCTGTTAATTGAAATTATCTGTTAATTGAAATTATCTGTTCGAGTTGGTTTACTACGCGCTTCCCCACTAGTGCTCACTCGAACAGGTCACGTAATTTTAATCAAATGGAAGAAAATTTAGTACTTTTTACACGTTTAAAATTTTGCGTTTTACGGCAAACAAAAAAAGTCGGTTGGTTGTATATTGTTTAAAATTCCGCTTGAGAATTTTCCGCTCATATGGAGACGTTACAACTGTCGGTGAAGGGCTGCAAAACTTAGGTCTGTGCTCGGAGCTTATGGCCTTTGAGCAGGGAGGGATCTATATCGTGCCACACCTGCTGTGACACGGGACCTCGGTTTTTGCGATCTCATCCGAAAGACCACCCCATCTGGTCGCCTCTTGTGACAAGCAAGGAGCACTGAAGACCTATTGTAGACCGGATCTCTCCGGGCCGCCAAGAACGGATCCCTTTGTATTTTGTAACAGAACCAACAGAGATGAAGTCCATTATATAAAATTCCATTCTACTTTTCTAACAATAGTAGGATTAGCCTACACCGTCACGAAAATCAATAACATTGTTATATACAGCAATAATTTTCAATTCTATGAATTTTAAATCTTTAATACCACACTTATATAAATTGTATCTGAGGCCCAAGGGAAGTGGTCATATATAAAATGCACGTGCTCTTGAAAAATCTTAGCTACTACTAACATCTAAGATACAAACAGTTCAAAATTATCTGGGTATAGGTTTGAGACTACGAGGGGGACCTTAGATTGAAAAGTGTTAAAAAGTTTGATGCAAAGTAAACTCAACGGTGACCTACACCTTTATGTAAATTTACAATATTCTGATGGGAAATACACCGTTTGATGGGAAATACACCGTTTGCCTGTCAGAAATTTACAATATTCTGGAGAAATACACCGTTTGCCTGTCAGAAATTTACAATATTCTGGGGAAATACACCGTTTGCCTGTCAGAAATTTACAATATTCTGATGGGAAATACACCGTTTGCCTGTCAGAAATTTACAATATTCTGATGGGAAATACACCGTTTGCCTGTCAGAAATTTACAATATTCTGATGGGAAATACACCGTTTGATGGGAAATACACCGTTTGCCTGTCAGAAATTTACAATATTCTGATGGGAAATACACCGTTTGCCTGTCAGAAATTTTGGCCACTGTATCAATGTGTTTTATTGTTCGACAAAAGCATCGACCATTCAAAATAACGATAAAAAAAGATATATTTATAAAAAAGAACAAGTTCTATTCAAAACAAACATATAAGTAATAAAAATCTAAAATGTTGGTATTATAGGGATATGAAACCAGTGGACGCACGAGATGTAGCGATTATACAAATCAACCCATGCGTTCATCGTGATGTACTCTCTTAATACAAACAACAGATTCCTTTTATGTAAGGATTTCTAAATCACTTTCTTCAAGATCAATAAGGCTGCATTTTTCTTGATACACAACAGAGACAGCAGAGCCCCCTCGTGGCGAGGCGGGACCTGAAAAGGTTCAAATCAGTTTTACACTTTTTTCACAGATCATAAACACCTTTTTTTTGTATGTCCGTTATTGTTTCTATCAAAATGATAGTTTTGATTTAATTGTGATAAAAAGACATTAATTAATGTTTACATTTCCAACGTTTTAACCTTTGATATCTCTACAAATTTACAATGAAAATCATTTCGTAATGAATGCGTTGAAATTGTAAACAATGCGCGTAGAAATACAGATAAATATATTAAGTAGTACATCTATTTCACCGGATTGAAATTCCGACTGAATTGAAAGTAGAAAGTAACCCGCTCTCTGAAATATGATGCCGTGAAGCGTAGCAGGTTATAGAATGAGAGAACCAAACCCCCGGATGCGTAACCCGGACGCAGTTAACCCAAGATTGAGTGGAGGTATAAATGTTTAGGTGTGGCGTGATTTGCTAATATCAAGAGTGAAATTATTTGAAATTGAGAAAATAGTATAGAAGTTTAAATTAATTGTCGGGATGAAAAATTATCGGACAAAATCGAGAAATGAGTGAGGAAATTGCCATGGTAGGGGCATGTTTGAAATGAAAGGTCTAATTTACTGCAGATTCCTATGTGTTGTAAAAAAGTACAAATATGACCTATAAAAGCAACGGGATCCTATATAATTTTTGTCGTTTTTTGTTTTATTAGCACTTGGAATGAACTTTGAAATCTTGGCGGTTATTTATCTAAAATTAATTTCGAGAGGACCAAATGTTAGTATTGAGGTCTATGGGAAATGAATTGGTACTCTTTTCCCTTATATCCTCATCTTAAGTATCTGCACTCACAGAAGAGGTCCGGGATTTTCACACCCGGTCTTTTCTACCCAAATACTTTCAAGAATACTCACTCAGTCACAACTCATGAGGAAGTGGATAAGGAATCATTTGTATTTCAGGGCTTTACAAAGATACTAGGAAAAAATTAACTTACTTTGCAAATAATAAAGGTAAAACACCCCCATTATTTGTCCACAATGTGATAGTCATTCTTTAAAATGAAAAACGAATCGCATTTCAAAAATTTTAAAATTCTGTAAATTAGCATTCATTCGCGAGGACTCAGACTGGTTATTCACGCCTAACACGATGACTGGTTATTCACGCCTAACAGGATAATTGGTTATTCATGATCGCAAAATGAGACAATCTATTCGGACGAAACATGACACTTTTGCGGCAATAATGTGCATGGTGCTCGAGAATCTCTTGAATTACTCTCAAACGCTAATAAGATATTAAGTATAGTATTCATATAACACAATAACCCAGAGTGCGGATCTATAATCTAGAAATGTAATCAGACACATAGCATTTTTTTAGAATGGGAAGGGGGCAGCCGTAGATGAAATCGACTTTACAATTGTCTGAAAATTAAAAAAAAAAAATAGAAAGATTCAAAACTTTAAATCCTAATTCGTGGGGAAAAGGGGGAGGGGTGCAAGGGTTGATCCTTCAGTTCACTTCAACTTAGTTTCATGTAATAAATTGAACGAAAACATTCAAGAAAAAGGGGGCAGTCCCTCGCGTTATTACTTCGTGCCTGGTAATTATTTTGTGTACATTTGAGTAATTGTAATGCAAGTCGCGCTGTGCAATGACATTTTATTAACACAAAAATTAATTTTCAGCAAATTGAATCGCACAGGTAAAAACATATTTCAACAGAAATGCTACCTTCGGCATGTTACAGGTACAGGTGAAATTAACAGGTTTCGTTTACACCTGGAGTATACCTGGTCGACAATGTGAAATCATAGAGCAAGTTAATAATGGGCATGCGTTAGATGCATTTGTTATTACTGGCATGTTTGTTGTGTTTTGGTCGTCGTAAATATTGATTAAAATAGAAAAGAAAGAATGACTGATATAATGATAATAATAATAATAATAATACCATATTTATATAGCACCCTTTTCATACTTTTGTATGCTCAAAGGTGCTTTACAGTACAAAAAACAATTAAATAAAACATTGAAATAAAATGATATAAACATAAGATACAATACATATGCTAAATAAGTATAAAACATGTTTCAGGGCATATTAAAGTAAAGATGATGAGGTAATGTTGATGAGATATAAAATGATATAAACATAAGATACAATACATATGCTAAACATGTTAAAGACATCCTGAAATCGAGATACTTTGTTACATCACGACCCAATATTGTCAGCGAAAAAATTACACAAGAACACATAACTATAATCAGTGACTACACATATTGTATATTTGATATTTTTCATTAACTACACTTAATGTTTAAGCACTTCATCACAATCAGATATTGTAAATTTTCTGTCTGTGTCATGAACTAACACACGCCTCAAGTATTCAGGGGGAAATGACTGTGTTTTGCATTGTGAAAAATGTATTCCATTGTTCTTCAGTCTTGAAAATTTTAAAACTTCCACCATGCGCCTCCAATGTTGAGCAAAGTACTATGTATTTTCAATACGCAGGAAGGTGATAATATTCAGTGACGGATTTTAGATCGGCCACCCCACCCCACCCTTGTTATTGGCAAGCAGAGCTCCCTTTAAAACTGCCCTGGTCTTGTACATTGCATGTATTGTAATGTCAAGATAGATCAAAATACTAGTTTTAAAATAAAAATCAATAAGCTGTCAATGACCCCCCCCCCCCCCCCCCAAAAAAAAATCAAATTAAATTAAAAAAAAACAAACAAACAAAAATCAACAACAACAACAAAAACAAAAACAAAAACAAAAAAAATTAAAATAAAGGGAAGTAATATATAACAAAGATCAAGGAATATTCATGAACAAGGAAGTAATTAAAGCGAAATGACGACTTGAGCGATTTTTAGAACCGGCAACTTTCTGTTCATGGGGTTATTCTATTTTTATTTATTTGATTGTAACTTGTAACTGTATGCAATCAATTACATAAATCTATGTGTGAATTAGATGACAACAAATGGAACAAGGCTAAAGCCATATTTTATTCAAGAGTGGAATTTTTCCCCCCATTAAACTGAATAAAATGCTTCCAGGTAAACATACAAACAGTATCTATACACAAACGGAGTAATATCTCTATATATACATATGTTACTGCATATATTAACATCTGTATATGATGTCATGCGAGTAGACTCATACTCCAAGTGTATTTGAATTCTAGTAGGCTTCAAATATTACGCATCTTAGAAAACTTGGACGTATGGATGTCACAGAGACCTAAGCTTTACTTTGGCTGGCGGTTTTCAGACATATTTCAATCTAGGTAGCTAATTTAATTTTGTATGGCTTACTGGAAGCAGCGAGGAGCTTCCTTCTTCTCGATATGACTTCCATCATGATTCCATCCGAATTTTCCGCGGTTTAAACACCGGAACAAGGAACGTCTATCCTAGCTGCCTTACTGACAGCAGGCGAGCGGCGTTTTTAGAGATATCGATCTTGGTGGTGACAGAAGTGATCAATGCATACGAAGCTGATAGACAAGCATGACAGAATGGAGACAAGGGAACGGGTAGTTATTCTATGACCATTAATCTGCATCCAAGAAAAAGGGGGGAAAAAGATATTTTGGAATCCGAGTGATAATGAATTGATGAACGTCTTACTAATTATTAGCAAGGACTTTGACGACGTTTCTGTTGTGTCCTTACGAGTTTTATTTATCGTCGATTTATCTCTGCATGTGATACTGGTGTGGCCCTCCAGTTACATAACATTAAAAAGATAACCCCAAATTTGTCGAACAAACTGGCAGAATCACTGTCCATGCCTAGTCACGTGGTAGAGACACTTATCCGAAAACAGCCAAGCATGCTCTTGAGAAATTTACATTACATGTACAAGCAAGTGGCCCAAGTGAGTACGTCAAAGCATGCAGCGGAGGAATTATCACACATGCAATAAGCCTTCAATATTCTCCTTTTTTGATCCAAAAAAAGAAAAAAGATATTCGCGAGAATGGATGCCGAGGGACAATTGAATCGAAATTTCGGAATTTGATCGATGACTTCAGCCCCCCGAGTGTATGCGTTCCTTAGAACCCTCGTCAAATAGCCTGCTCAAACTATTCTACAAATACCAATATATGTCAAAACAGAAGAAAGTTAATAAATAAAAATCAAAAATACAACCAACGGTATGATGAATTATTAAAGGCCATTTTTATTTACAGTTTTGTTACCATCTGGGAAGGAAAATAAGGTTTTTGCTGTACATAATCAGAGTTTACAATGTTTTCGGTATCAAAGTCACTTAAATGGCACTAATTTTCCAGGATTTGCTATCGAACAACCACAAATCAAGTTATTCTGTCTCCATGTGCCTTGTTACAATGCCAATAAAAACCCCTCACCGCTCAATTTGACTAATTTGTACATTCACTAATGTTGAATCGATCCACGTAAAATGCCCATAATCAAACAATATCGCAGAATTACTTTATTTTTTTCCTTTGAAATATACAAAAAAGGACGAAACACGTGCTAGTAAGTTCACGCACGTTGGCCGATGGATGGTTGAATTTTTAACAGGTTGTTTTTTTTATTATTATTTCATCGAAATCTTGAGCATATTGATATGTATTTCACGGAGCTTTCAAGCATGTGGACAAAACTATGGCGATAATCTCTAACAAGCGGACTGTGATTTTCTGATACGTGAAACCATGAAACAGTCAATACGGGAAACCAAAAGACGGGAACGACAGAATTTCTTCATCGATCTCAGGATATACAAATGATATTAATCGATTAAGAAGAATCATATGTTCTAATTCATTAACCTTAATCTAGAAGAAAACCTACCTGTGTCTTTCGATAATTAAAATTTCACTTTCCCTTTACTTTCTATTCGTCTCACTGCATTTCAAAACACTTATCCATCGATTGTGTCGCCGAATGCATCAATAATTCCAGATCAGTGAGTGAACAGCAAGACGAACAAAAACAAAATCGTATCGGAGCTGTGTGGATGCACGGTATCAATGAACGATAGGTACGCAATCAATACGCAGCTTACCTTAAGAAAGACCACGCGACACTGGACAGTCGCATCTGGAACGGGGGACCGGGCTCCAAAATCAATACGTGACCGAGGCAGTGACGTACGGTGCTGCTGATGGCGCATAAATCTTTCTAAAACTTTTGTTTGTTTGTTTGAAAGACTGTGTGTATTCTTAACAGAGATACTCTTAAACACTGTGTCTGGTCGTCTGTTGTGTATCAAATGTTATGGCCCTTTCACTATATATATATATATATATATATATATATATATATATATATATATATCGACCGCACTGACTTAATATTGATGCTGTGTACTAATAAACTGATCGTAAGCCTATCATTTCTAGGGTACTCTTGAAGCAGGACATATAATATATTGACCAACACGATCCAACATTGGACATTCGGATTCAGACATTGATTTATCCTTGCCTAGTGTAAAATGTTTCTCAAAGGATTAGTGGGACGGAGGAAATTGTTCTTGTAAAAAGACGGGGAAATAATTCTACAGATGTATTTCATTCAGATTTTGGTTTTAGCTTTACATGAAAATATATCCCCCCAATATCCATGTCTAAGATGACTGATAGAGAAAAAAAAAAGCTGACTTTCTTTTTTTATCAAAGTGTATGAAATAACAAAAAGGCAATCCAAAATGAACAGTGAACTCAGTCCGCGAGGACATTGATTTTTTTTTTTATTACACAGATCTACTTATTGATAATCGTTAAGAAATTTATCTTAACAGATTAGATTTTACAATCTTGATATCTGTAGTTATATTCAGGTACCAATTTATCTAATTAAGGTAAACCAATATCAAGTTGATGACATTTCTGTAAAGCCAAAGTGGTTTTTTTTAAAATATCAGATTTGAAGTCAATTCCACCAACCTAAAAATGTGATTCTGCATAGATCGAAGAAATCGTGGATTTTGCAATTGTTTCGAAATACCTAATCCCTCGTTTTAATCAAATATGAACCGCATTGTTGAATGAGACAAAACGTTTTTATTGATTGTCAGTTACTCTAGCATTATATTCATCAAGAGGAGCTGTTCTGATATTGTCTCTAGGGGTATTCGCTGTTTTTATCTTAATCAATTTCCCTTCGATTCATTAAATTTTATGAAACTGTACCCCTAATTTATCAACTTTGTGTCATTTCTGAAACATTTCGGGGTAAAGGATTGAAAACGAAACCTTATGCACTAGTCCTGACAACTCCTGTGGAAATACTACGAAACAAACATGACTGCCTGTTTAATTAGTTTCATATTCTGACGCCGCTTAGGATTCTAGGGAAAAAACGCCCAAAATTTAACCACAGTAGTTATGGTTGAGAAATTAAGAAATACACTTCATTTTTGAAAATACATGAGGGTATGAACTGTGGCGTATTACGCCAGCATCCTTTATGAAAAGTATACCAGAGTGAATCATTACTATTTGTGCCCTTATGTATTTTCAAAATTGAAATTTATTTGTTTTTTATATTTACATTTTATTTTCATTACGGTCGGAATATTCCCAGCCTTTGAAATAGCACTGTATCTGTCAAGGTTCATACACACATTGTTACAATCATAAGGAAATGGTTGTTATTTAGTAAACCTTTCAAGGGAAAACATTGGAAATGTAACATATCTGCAGTTCAACTGCTTGCAACACCATAGAATATCTTTAAAGCATCATAGAATACCTTTACAACACCATAGAATACCTTTAAAGCATCATAGAATACCTTTACAACACCTTAATATACTTTTGCAATACCTTAGAATACCGTCGAATTCTGATAGGCTGAGCGTGTATCTGATTGCATGTTATCGTGATGGCAGTAACTTAACAAAATAAACAGATTTAAATTATTTTGCATCAGATTGAACAATTTACGCTAAATTGTGTGTTCATTACTCAAGAGCGCTTTAACAATTATTTTTGTGTTTACCTTTATTGCCATGACAAAAGGGCCCGAAACAGGTAAATATTCAAGAATTAAACAAAAATATATCATCTTCTTTACATCTGTGCTCTCAAAAACTCAATGCAAAAATGATTATTGTTTACCTGTGCGGTAACTGATACTGCACATCGTCAAAGAAATGGATGTCTCGCTTTTCTCTGAAGACAAATACGTCTCTCGGAAACCCGCAGAAGCGTCGTCATATTTCTTTCTCTCTCTCTTTTTTTTTTTTCATTCTGCATGAATATACGAAAGGGTTATGCTTTGTACCCAAAATGCGGATAGATCTTCAAAATCTGTTATCTGTTTCCAGAAGATAGTGGAATAAGAGACGTAACCGAAATGTGTATAATACATGTAAATAAAAGCACAGAGTGAAATACTAACGTTATCAGTAGTAGTAGTAGTAGTAGTAGTAGTGTGTGTGTGTGTGTGTGTGTGTGTGTGTGTGTGTGTGTGTGTGTGTGTGTGTGTGTGTGTGTGTGTGTGTGTGTGTGTGTGTGTGTGTGTGTGCGTGTGTATGTGTGTGTGTGTGCCTATCAGTGTGTGTGTGTGTGTGTGTGTGTGTGTGTGTGTGTGTGTGTGTGTGTGTGTGCGTGCGTGCGTGCGTGCGTGCGTGCGTGCGTGTGTGTGTGTGTGTGTGTGTGTGTGTGTGTGTGTGTGTGTGTGTGTGTGTGTGTGTGTGTGTGTGTGTGTGTGTGTGTGTGTGTGTGCGTGCGTGCGTGCGTGCGTGCGTGCGTGCGTGCGTGTGTGTGTGTGTGTGTGTGCGTGTGTGCGTGTGCGTATGTGTGTTTGTGTGTGTGTGTCAGTAAATTATTGCGAATTAATTAAGATAACTGCAACAACAAATTTTACATTGTATCGGAAATATAAACTACATTTTCACAACGATCACAAAAAATATATTAATTACCAATTAAAATAAATATAGTGTTCTACCTCGCATTACTGTGCTTGATTTAAGCTGCCCTCACACATAAACCACGACCTTACTGCGACCTGAAAACTAGTAAAATAGCATTTTTCTTTCGAAAATCGTTTGGTTTTCTTTCAAATTTCCAAATTTCTCTCGCAGACGGTCCGGGGCTCTGCAGTCTTGTGTTCAGTACGTTTCCTCTATGTCCTCAATACGACCTAACCAGGACTCAGCAAGAACGCAGAGTTTCTGCGACTGTTTTGTGCATGTTCAAAATAGTCGCCGACGGTCTGCAACCTTGTGCGTCCTTGGGTTCCTCGCTACGACCTCGCTGCGTCCCTGCTGCGTCCATGGCGACTGTGCTGCGTCCTGAGTCGTAGCAAGGTCGCGAGGTATGTGTGAGGGCAGTTAAGACAGCAAATATTCCTGTCTTTCTTGTGGATTGTGTTGCGATAGTTATTTCAACAAAACCAGTTTCCCTTCAATTTACTAAAATAAATCTATGAATTTTAGTTTTCCAGCATTTGTTAAATTCTGTATTCTCATGCACGATGTACATTTTTTTTCATGAAAAAAAACCCCATGAAACTATGATGCGAATGCTACAATTGACGCGAGATGATCAGAACTTATTCTGAATGTTCATGAGTTCGCGTCTATTGTACGGAAATGAGTAATGATGCATTATATACATGAAAAATTTATAAATCAATACAATTATTTAAAATAATTACTTTAGTTTCACCACCATTTGACATGCAGGACTCATTTTGCTTTATGTATCATTACGCAACGCATTTTTACAACTTACGTAATATCTAATTCAAGAGTCAGATGCTGGAAGCTTGGAAAGACTGGCTTGTCCAAAATCTATAGGATTTTTTGTTTGTAAATATCCTCATTCATTCATACCATCTCGTGTTGGACTTGGTTGTAGAGGGAGACGTTTGGAATACAATACGTCTTTAATGCAATTTCATACAGATTTCAGATTAATTTGCTACACAACGAGGTTATTGTACTTCAATAGAAAAGAATTCACTTCCACGCTAATTTGTGAAGAAAGCGAAAGTCAATATGCATTTCAATTAAGAATATTTTTGATTCTGCTGAGAGTTTAACGATAACAGGAAATGATATCACAAACTATAAAGTAATGACAATATTTCCACCAACCTTCGTATCATATTGACGTCATAAATCAAGATTCCAGACGACACGTTATCTCTATACAACCTCTGTTTGCTGTGGTTTGACTTTTTTTCTATAATGTTCTCGAGCGTGAAACAACAAGTCTGGAAAACAACCTAAATATGGCAAAAAATTCGATCAAATTTACACGCATTTTGTTTAAAAGTCTTCACATTCGTTTTACATTAGGTCTAAAAGAACAAACTACCATCTGATACCAGGAGTATGCATTGCTGGGTCCAATGAATGATCTACCAAGACCCTATCCTTTTCTTCACGGAAATATTAAAAGCAGTGAAGGAGAAACTTCAAACATATTGTGCCACAACATATGCCAGAAGTGGTATAAACCAAATATGGATTAAAAAAAAAACATTCTAAAGAACTTTTAGTAAATTTGAAATCGCAAAACTTATCTCGAATCAACAATAAAACGTATGACTTTATAACACTTTACACAACCATACCTCCCAATCAACCAAAGACTAGAATTTTTATTCATAGACAGTTGCTTCTTCGACAAAAATCGAAAAATTCTTATTCTACGCACAAGTTATCCATCAAGTTCATATAAAAGGATTCTGGAGTTCCTCATTGACAATATCTTCGTAGTCTTTGGTGACCAGGTCTTCCAACAGTCTGTTGGAATTCCCATGGGCACGAATTATGCTTCTTTGTTAGCTGACCTGTTTTTATATTCTTATGAGGCAGAATTTATTCAAAAGAAAAAAACTCTTTGTGGCCTTCAACTCGACACTTAGATACATCGACGACGTTTTATTTATTACATCTGCTTTGTACTTCAATATTTCATTGAACATAGACGTTAATGGCAAACTAACAACTCAACCTAATGACAAACGGGGACTTCAGCCTCTCCATCGTCAACTTTCCATATTTATGTAGCAATATTTCATTATCACCTGTATATGGTGTTTATGTCTCGCAAATGATTCGAGAGCTTCTTCTGCGTATTATCTGTTTTTAAATCGAAACAGGCTTCTGGCAAACAAGCTAAGTTACAGGAATTGTTTTGGTTCTTCATATGTAACTTGTAATGATTCAAAATATTTTATTGCAGATTTATCATGATTACCTTTGCATTTTGTTTTAATTTGTCACACTCATTAGGACGTAACAAGATTCTTCTGTACATTAATACCCTGTATTTGTTATTTTGAATTGAATTTGAATGAATGAAAAGGTGAAGAAAACGAACAGTGATCAATCTCAGATATTTTTTAGATAATACTAACAAAGAGTGGGGCAAACACGGACCCCTGCACAAACCAGAGGTGGGGCAGGTGTCTAGGAGGAGTAAGCATCCCCTGTTCGACCGGTCACACCCGCCGTGAGCCCTATAAATGCTTTAATCTGTAGTCAAAATCAGTATTAATCTATTTCCATATTTAAAGTGTCACCTGCTATTGCATCAGTAATTTCATTTTTGATAATACATTAGGGCATCAACGTTTGCTGGCGTGAAATATTACTGTTCATACCCTCATGTATTTTCAAACGTTCAAATAGATGTACTATACTTATCAAATAGTTCTGTGATCTTGCACACTTTGTTTACAACTGAAGAGCGTCCACGACGAAATGCCTATCATTACAATTTATAATGACATTAAAGGCGAGAACATTGGAAATGCTCCGAGCAAAAAAGAGTTCGTAAGTAATTTAATGCTGAAGTATGAATTACTAGAGACATTAGAGAACAATTCCTCAAAAGATTGCTTGATAGAAAATATCATATTCAAGACAAAATGAGATGTGACAAAGGTCTAGAAACTGTTTAACTGTATTCAGAATGAACTAGTAAATTAATGAATCTGCTTTAAATGAAACTTTTACTAATATATTTAACCTATGTGAACAAAAACATGACACGAACCTTGTTTACAAAGAATTGTGAGCTCTGTATCTCTCATGTAACTCGACAACTGACAGTCAAATTTTTGCTGACCATAAGAAAAACCTTAGTTTAGCACTCTTAATATTAAAAATGGAGAAAGAAATAAAATTTGAATTTTTTTACTTGAATCCTGTCCATGCCCCTTTAAGATATTACAGCCAATCAAAGATGACAATTAACTGATGATTGGTAATCAAGACGTCTTTCTTTACAAGCAAAAAATGGCGCCACAGTTTTTCTTTATATTGTTTTAAAACATTGTTGGATAAGATTTTGCCAGGAATGGCTCACATGTTAAATGGCATTCACATAAGGAAAATACCTATCAAATATCTAAGTCAAATATCTTGCAGTAACAGGTATACAGGGAAGTTTACTTTCGGAAGGTCGGGGATCTTTTCCCGGGTAGTCTTTTCCCGGATACATTGTATCTGGGTTCTCTCTTCCACCTACAAAAACAGGACTTTTTTTATTGAGGAGAGAACCCAGATACAATGTACCCAGGAAGAGATCACCGACATTCCGAAAGTAAACTGGCAAACTTTTTCACTTATATTGGCGCGAGCAAGAATCGAACCCGCGCCGACTAGAGGTGAAAGGCCTTGTGATTTTGAGCGCGATTCTCTAACGAAATAGCCACCGACGCTTCCAGCATTATGTGAGCAAATACCAACACGTGAGTATTGTGTGAGTAAATACCAACACGTGAGTATTGTGTGAGTAAATACCAACACGTGAGTATTGTGTGAGTAAATACCAACACGTGAGTATTGTGTGAGTAAATACCAACACGTGAGTATTGTGTGAATAAATACCAACACGTGAGTATTGTGTAAGTAAATACCAACACGTGAGCATTTTGTAAGTAAATAACAAGACGTAAGCATTGTGTAAGTAAATAACAAGACGTACGTATTGTGTAAGTAAATAACCAGACGTAAGTATTGTGTAACTAAATAACAAGGCCTAAGTATTGTGTAAGTAAATAACCAGACGTAAGTATTGTGTAACTAAATAACAAGGCCTAAGTATTGTGTAAGTAAATGACCAGACGTAAGTATTGTGTAACTAAATAACAAGGCCTAAGTATTGTGTAAGTAAATAACCAGGCGTAAGTATTGTGTAACTAAATAACAAGGCGTAAGTATTGTGTAAGTAAGTATCAGGACCTAAGTATTGTGTGAGTTTGTTTGTTATTTTCCGCCACATTCAACAATTTTTTTTAGGTATCTGGTGGCGTCCAGTTTTTATTTGTGGAAGAGAGAACCCAGATACAATGTACCTGGGAAGAGACCACCGACCTTCCGAAAATAAACTTTCTCAAATATATCGGCGCGATCGAGAATCGAACCCGCGCCAACTAGAGGCGAGAAACCTTGTGATTTTGAGTGCGATGCTCCAACCACTTATTGTGTGAGTAAATATCAAGACGTAAGTATTGTGTAAGTAAATAACAAGACTTGAGTATTGTGTGGGTAAATACCAAAACGTTGGTAACAACAACTCATGAGCGAAAAAACACTAGCATTGTGTCAGTAAATACCAGTAACAACATGTGGGCATTGTGTATATACCAACATGTCAACATTGTGTGAGTAAAGAACAGCATGCGAGCAAATATCAGCACGTGAACATTGTAGTATTACCAACACGTGCGCATTGTGTAAAGAAATACCAACACACGAGTATTGCATGAGTAAATACTAACTCATGCGCATTGTAAATACTAGCACGTAAACATTGTGCAAGTAAAACTTAAATATTATGTAAGTAAATACCACAACGTGAGAATTGCTTAAGTAAATACCAACACGTGAGCATTGTGTGAGTAATTACCAACACGTGAGCATTGTGTGAGTAAATATCAACACGTGAGCATTGTGCAAATAAATATCAACAAGTAAGCATTGTGTAAATAGATACCAACACATGAGCATTGCTTGAGTGAATATCAACAGGTGAGTATCGTTTAAATGAATACCAATGCGTGAGTATTGTTTGAGTAAATAACAACACGCGAGCATTGTGTGAGTAATTACCAACACGTGAGTATTGTGTGAGTAATTACTAACACGTGAGCATTGTGTGAGTAAATACCAACACGTGAGCTTTGTGTGAGTAATTACCAACACGTGAGCATTGTGTGAGTAAGTACCAACACGCGAGCATTGTGTGAGTAATTACCAACACGTGAGCATTGTGTGAGTAAGTACCAACACGCGAGCATTGTGTGAGTAATTACCAACACGTGAGCATTGTGTGAGTAAGTACCAACACGCGAGCATTGTGTGAGTAATTACCAACACGTGAGCATTGTGTGAGTAATTACCAACACGTGAGCATTGTGTGAGTAAATACCAACACGTGAGCTTTGTGTGAGTAATTACCAACACGTGAGCTTTGTGTGAGTAATTACCAACACGTGAGCATTATGTAAATAAATACCAAAACATGAGTCAATACCAGCACATGGCATTCTATCACGAAATATTTGATTATATGTGAATACGGTAGGTTACAGTTATCAGGTTTCTCTTCAAAACAATTGCAAATATTGTAACCTGTGTGGTTACCCTTGAATCTGTTATTTGCAAGCATCACGTGTTTGTTTACGAGTATTCTTACACAATATTCACGCATTGGCTTCACTAACTAAATATTTACTCACGCAATTCTCACGTGTTATGGTATTTACTAAAACAATACTCACGTGTTGATGTTTACTCGCACAATACTCGCATGTTTGAATTTACTTACACAATACTCACGTGTTCATATTTACTCAGACAATACTCACGTGTTAGTATTTCTCACACAATGCTCACGTGCTGGTATTTCCCCACACAAGGTTCACGTGTTAGTATTTAGTAACACAATACTCACATGTTTATATTTATTCAAACAATCTTTACTCACACTTCGTTTACGTGTTGGTATTTACTCACATATTGTTTACGTGTTGGTATTTACTCACATATTGTTTACGTGTTGGTATTTACTCATATATTGTTTACGTGTTGGTATTTACTCACATATTGTTTACGTGTTGGTATTTACTCACATATTGTTTACGTGTTGGTATTTACTCACATATTGTTTACGTGTTGATGTCTACTTACACAATTCTCTCGTGTCGTTATTTACTCAGTACTGGCGTGCTGGTGATTTCTCACACAATACTCACATGTTGGTATTTATTTACCTAATGCTCAATTTGTTGTTGGTATTTACTTATGAAATGCTCACGTGTTGGTATTGAAGTAGTTGGAGCTATATGGACCGTGGATATCGATCTGTATACCCCATTGGTTAGAGCACCTGACTAATACTGTAAGGTATGCGAGTTCGATTCCCGGTTCAGTCATAGGTTTTCTCCTTTCCAGCAGTGTTTACTCACACAGTGCTGATGTGTTGGTATTTAGTTACAAAGTGTTCACATGTTTGTATTCCACTGGGATTCCCCTAATGACAACAGCCATATTGAACGCCAAATTGACATAAACTCAAATAAATGAAGATATCTTTAATTATTTGAAGATATCAATTTAATTATTGCCCTCATCAGTTAAATTAATGCGCGCATCAAATCAGTTCTTGCTCTCATCATGTGAATTAATACGCGCTTCAATTCATTATTGCTCTCATTAGTTGAATTAATGCGCGCATCGTTTGAATTGATGAGATCAATAATGGAATTACTGCGCGCATCAATTCAATTAATGCTCTCGTCAACTGAATTGATGCGCGCATTAATTCAATTAATGAGAGCAATAATGAATTGAAGCGCGCATTAATTCAATTATTGCTCTCATCAATTCAATTGATGAGAACATCAATGCGGTGGAAAATTTGCTCGCAAAAATTAACTTAGAGGTTATAAATGATTTGATGATCTCTCTAATTCAGTTGAAGATATTTTAATTAATGTACAATGCTTTGAGGTCCCTCCGTATCTGGGTTCTCTCCTCCACCAATAAAAACTGGACGCCACCAGATAACTGAAAAATTGTTGAGTGTGGCGGAAAACAACAAACAATCAATGAATGCTTTGTATAAGGAATTAATGAGCACATCAATTCTTTTAAAGAGAGCAACAATTCGGGTAAAGAGATCTTTAATTCTGTTGTACATATGACGACCTGAGGATATCTCTGATTATATAGTTGCTCTCTCTCTCTCTCTCTCTCTCTCTCTCTCTCTCACACACACACACACACACACACACATTATTGTGCGCATCAAACGAATTAATGATATAATTAATTCAGTTGAAGAGTGCAATAATTCAATCATTGTGCATATTATTTGAATTGATGCCCGCATTAATTGAATTATTGCTCTTTTCAATTGAGATATAGCGCACACCAATTCGATTGTTAATATCTTCAATTCATTTGAAGAGAACAGCAATTCATTTATAGTGCGCATCAATTCAGCAGAATAATTAACGATGTCATCAATTCAATTAATGTGCGCAATAATTCAGAATTGAAGATATCATTAATTATTTGAAGAGATCTTTAATTGAATTTTTGTGCACATCAAATGAATTGATAATATATTCAAATAGAAGTTTATATGTTAATTTGCCGTTCTATAAAGTCAAACACGTCTCTATACAGTTTATGTAAGACATTTCGTATCTCAGCTTCAAACTCCTTGTATTTGGTGGGGATACAAAACTATTGCAATTATTTTTGGCAAAGGGCTAATCAGTAGATATCGATGACACAAACGGGCTTTATTTACGGGGATGTTAATGATTGTAATTAAAAAGGGCCGTTTCAAGAGACCAC